>VXBB01005687.1:407790-434844 GCA_013399915.1 Illadopsis cleaveri | reverse complement strand
AGTCCCCGAGCCAGGTGGGCCTCCCATGGAAGCCCGGGCCCAGGCCTAGGCAGGCCTGGCCGTCCCAGCCCCCCCTCCAAAGGAGAGAGAGCCAGGACTGCCTTACCTCCTGTGAAGCCGGGAGGAGGAGAGTGACCCCAGGCTTCCTTCCAACTTTTAAGGCTGTATGTTTCCCAGAGGTGGATCTCTACATGCAATTGGCTATTTTGTTTGTCAGTTTAAAGGAATTCACCTATTGCACTTCACCATCTGTGCTAAACCAGCACAGAAGTGATCTTCCCTGCATTCCAGGATTCTTCTGGATTTCCTACAGCTCACGGTGCTTCTTTCCCAGATGTTGCAATTGTTGCAGTCCCCCAGCAGGACAAGAACCCATGGGCATGGCTCCTTGTGCAGCTGGAGCTCTGTGCAGCCTATTCCTTCATCAATAGGCTCCCCTCAACAGTAAGTAACCAAATAAAGTTTGCAGTGCAGCTCCACTGCCATAAAGTTCAAAGGTATTAATGGTTGATATATCAAAGAGGAGCATTATATGCAAATCTTGAGTTTGGATGATTATGCATGGCTCAGGTAGAAGCCACACCTGGAATTATGGGCAATTCCAATCTACACAGTATAAAAGTCAGTGCACTGATAAAAAGAACCAAAAAATATGGTCCAGGGCAACAAACAGTATATTAGGCCTCAGTGCTTGTTTTTGGTTGGGATAGAGTTAATTTTCTTCACAGTAACTGGTATGGGCTATACTTTGGATTTGTGCTGGAAATGGTGTGGATAACACTGGGATATTTTAGCTGTTGCTAAGCAGGGCTTGCCCAGTGTCAAGGCTTTTTCTCCTCCTCACACCACTCCACACAACCAGTGAGCAGGCTGGGTGTGGACAAGCAGTTTGGAGGGGACACAGCCAGGACAGTTGACCCCAACTGACCAAAGGGATGTCCCACACCATATGGCATCATGCTCAGCATATAGAGCTGGGAGAAGAAGGAAGGTGGGGACATCTGGGTTATGACTTTTGCCTTCCTGAGCCACTCTTACATGTGATGGAGCTCAGCTTCCCTGGGGATGGTTGAACATCTGCCTGCCCATGGGAAGTGGTGAATTAATTCCTTGTTCTGTTTCGCTTGTGCACGTGCCTTTTGCTTTGCCTATTAAATTTTCTTTATCTCAACCAATGGCTTTTCTCACTTTTACCCTCCTGATTCTCCACCCCAAAGTGCTGGGAGGGGACTGAGTGAGCAGCTCTGTGGGGGCTAAGTTGCCAGCTGAAGATAAGTCACAACCACCTGTAAAATAAATTTGTATTACATGGAAGATGTATAATACAAATTTTGTACTATCTAGCATAGTGAATACTCAAGAGAGAAACAAGCAGGCTTTATAAATACTATCAAACTGACAGCACAAATGAAAGAAGGGAATTATTTAGTCTCAGAAAATAGCAGGTCAAGAAGAAAGGCCCTCAAGCTGGTGAAAGTTTAGATTACAAAAAGCTCTTCATGGAGCAATTAGATAGTCATATGTATATACCTTAAAAGAACTGAAAAATATGTGTTTTGACTGTTTCAAAGTTGCCATTAGAGTAAGTGTGTCAGAGCAAACCCCTATTGAAAATTGCCTGTAGTAGAATGAGACATGCTCTTGGTTCATGGAATTAATAAAGGCAGCTAATTGGGAAATAGCTCTGGTGCCTGAGTCACCCTGTACCTGCTATTTTACATCTTTTGCAAAGCAGGCATAAAAATGCTAATATGTAGTCAGAATAAATGTCATTATTCTGGCTGCAGTGAGCCTCACACTTATTTTACTGTGTTGTCAATTTCTGCATATGGCAGTATCAAATCCACTTCTCTTTCTGTATGTATTTAAGTAAAGTTTAAAGAAAACAGAAAATGTCTTTGTCAGAAGGCCATATTGTCCTTTAAATGCATGGAAAAGGACTAAGTGATCTCAGTTCTAACACTGGTATCTATCCTTTTACATACATTATTCCCCTCCCCAATGAAGTCAATAGGAATAATAGTTTCCCCTTTCTACAGTTTTTATGGATCACGTCAGAGTACATGATGTGGTTTACTTTGGAGTTTTTTTCATTAATATCTGCAATGTAATCAGTGAAGTCAAGAGTACTCCAGAAACAGGGATACAGTCGTATCTAGATAGCTTTTTTTGACAACAGAATAAAGAACTGGAATGGATTCACATTTGCTAACTTGTTTTCTCCACATGGACAGCTCTTCTTGTTGTAATAGCACTTCAAATATCATGCATTTAAATGGTTACTGTGTTACAGCTTTTTCTGCTTTTCTGAGAAAAAGTAGTTGATGTTCTTTTCTAAAAAAGAATAAAGGTTAAATGTGATTTTAAGAAGAAAAACACATTTATTTTCATAGCAAAGTAATTTTAAGGCAGACCAACCTTGAGTTCAAACTAATTGGTAAGATTCCTTCAAATTAGTTATGGATTGTCACTGTTAAAATCTGTTTCTTTACAGTAGCATGACATTGTCCACCCCTTAAGTTCTCACAGGAACATACATAAATTTTGATGACAGAACTTTCAGAAATCCTGTAAAATACATGTCTAGAATGTGGCTATAGTCCTAAACTGTTTTACAGAACTAGAAAGGATAATACTGTAACATCAGGCCATTTCAAGTTAGCAGTGATAACTGCTCAAACCAGTTCCTTAAAAGGCTCAGAACTGGGAGTGATAAGGATTGATGAAATTAATTGGCTCTGGAAAACTCCCAAAGACTTTCCCGTGTTTCTTATGCAAAAGAGATAAAACTCAGAACTATTTCAGCTTTCCTACATTCATGAAAGATATGTATATCTAGGGTTTCTCCTGCATTTGGAAATGTTTCTGGAGAGCATGTTCTACAGATACGTAAACTACCTGGCTCTGTGCTTCCCCCACGTTTATGCTAATGTGAATAAAATCTGGAGGGTCTCCTCAGAATAAAGCCTGTCTAAATGAAACCCAGGGTAAAGCCTTAAGAAAATCTTTCCTCCCATTTAACTCACAAAGTCAATTTTCTAAAACTGTTTAGGTCACATTAGTCAGTGTATGGTTCTAATAAATAATTCCTTAATTGACTTTACAACATTATATGAAAGACTGAAAGTTAATAAATATTTCAGTCATATGGAGTTCAAAAATAAGAACATCCTAAAGGATATTGGGGGAATCTGTCAGATGATTGAAGAAAGACAAATGAGAGCATGTATCATTATCCACTTAAATGCCACAACCCCGTCTGTAAACTAATGAGAATTCATTACAAAGATACTAGAGAAAAGCAGATTACCTTGGATTTATGGAAAGGTAAATCTGGTTTTGCTTATTGTCTGTTTGCTTGTTATCAAAGTCCTTATAAATGAACAGCCTTCACCTTCTTCATTGTGCTTTTCTAGTTTTCTCCTCTCTGTGAAGTTGAAAAGATTAATGTTAGAATCCCGATTCAGATCCAATCGAATCTATCGATCTGCATTGTGAAGCACCTGAGCTTAAGGCAGGGATGTTTCTTCATTTGCATTCTCACACAACCTTAGCAAGCATCAGCTGGTCATGTAGGAGAAGATTTTCAAGTGATCACTTTATATTCCCTTTAACACGTATTATTCCACTATATATTCCCTTTAACATGTATGACTTTTCTGGAAATGTTTTGCACTGACCTGAAAATTATGAAGAAGGGCTGGAAGAGACTGTGAGAGGGAACACATAAAACTGGGACAATTGGCCACAATACCCTGGAATCATATAATCCTTAGAGTTGGAAAAGACCTTTAGGATCATTGAATCCAACTATCAACACAGCAAGATCAAGTCTGCCACTAAATTCTATCACTAAGTGCCACAGCTCCGTATGTTTTAACATCTCCAAGGATGGTGACTGCACCTCTTCTCTGAGCAGCCTGTTCCAATGCTCGATTACTGTTTCAGTGAACAAATTTTTTCTAATATCCAAGCTAATATGATAGCTATGGAAAAGATGCAAACAGAAATGAGTTAGGAGTACAGTGTGAGATGGCATGCAGCACCAGCACTTCTCAGAGCATCTAAGCCCTGCGCCAGCATTTCTCATTTTTTCAGGTTTTTTAAATAAAAAGTAACTGGGTTTGCAGTGAAAATTCTAGCTCCCCATTTGATCAGATATCGAGAAGTACAAATCAACTTGTGCTGTAAGGATACAGATGAACATGTGAGTGAGATGGGAAGTGAAGATGGGAAGTGCACAGAATGGCATTTCTATCTTCTTTCTGCCCCGTCAGGGCTTGCATCTTTACATAATAATTATCATTAAATATGAATTCCTTTTGAGAGAAATCCTTTGCTGAACTCTATGGATTTTTTTGGTCTCAGGCCAGGAAAAGGAGCGTGATGTCCTCTGAGGCAAGTGAAAGTACCTCTGAGGTAGCTGGATGTGTTTGTATGGGAAACTGGAGGCCTACAGACAACTTCCAAAGTCAGAAAGCCTGAGCACCCACTTCGGTGCAGCTAAGGCATACACAGGTTCTGTGTTCGTACAAGAACTCCCTGTTGCACAGGAGTTCCTTACCACCTAGATGCAGTGAGCTGTCCATCAAGGTCTGTCAGAGGAAACCTCATTCCAGTAATCCCTGCTGACGCACAGTTAAGAACTTTAAAGCACTGATGTAAATTGCAGCAGTCTGGCAGCTGCTATAAATTGTATCCAAGTTGGGCTGGATCAATAAAATCCAAAGTCTCCTTGGATTCTGCTCTTTCTCATACCAGGAAGAGGCTCTAATATTTGCTCTTATTCTTCTGTCTTGAATAAGGGTACCATGGCACAAAGAAATGGGACAATATACATTCAATGTAACATTGGCCACAGCACATTTCCTCATTTCCTCCACATTTCCTCCACATCTCCTGTACATGTCTCCTGCTTGGTTATGACTGTAGTTGGTCCCCTCCTCTCCACCCTGTACTGAAGTGTCCTGTTAAGAAAGAGGGCAGCAGTTCAAGTGCTCTCTGGTGAATAGAAATTTTGCTGCTCCCTGTTAAGGTTTGTTGTACATGAGGAACAAATTCTCTTGCCTGCAGTATTCTGGCAATGAGTACCTTTTGCAGATTGATTAAATGCTTCAGCTTTGCTCAGTCTGTTAATCTCAGCAGCCATTTATTGCTTCATATACTACAGTGCATTGGGGATTATCTCTTAAGCACTGTGTGTAGAAGGCATGTAGCAGCAAGGTACAGATCTTGGGTCTTGGAAATGCTTCTCTGGAAATAAAGAAAAGCAGCTGTTACTAAAAACCAGGATGGTTTATATTGGCACTGAATGCCTCAGACTTCTGTCATCAACACTGCAAACTCCTGTGTCCTACATCACTTAAATGACACTGACTCAGAATCTGTGGGTTAGTGTAATGTACTGCTGCTCCTACACCCTTTCTTGTCTGTTAATTCCCAATGATACCTGACCCAGTGGAAAAGGGACTTGTAATGGTGCAAACTTCCTAGAACAACATGAGCAATTGCTGTTGTGTGTTGGCTGGAACATTCAGCCTCTTAATCCAGTGAACTCTTATCACTTCCTTCCAATGTTGCAAGTATTGTTATTCTGCTTATTAAGCATACACTTAAAGGTAATAAGTGCATCCTAGTGGACTAAGCAAACATATACCAACTATGTTAGCAGGGAAGCTACCAGCATGAATAAACCAAACCTCTTACTGTATCCTGAGTCTTTAAATACCTTTTTTCTTTTGTTGTGCAAAAAATGGTGCTTAGCTAACAACATTAGTAGCAGTGCAGCTATGCCAGTCCACAGCAGCAAAGGGATGGACTCTTGGCTCTTCAGCCACTGTTACTGACTTTGAGACATCATCTGTCACTCCCTAAACCCTTTCCTTGGTTACTTGCTTAATACTGGATTTTCTTTCGTTTCAATAATGTAAAAACAAACAGGCACATGCATCAGGATGAATGAATTAACTCTGAGTTTACAATACAGTTAACAAGGTTGTGTTTACATTTCTAGTTATTTGAATGGGTTTGTATAGCACTTATTTTAGAGAGCTTGATACCCACTGAGCAGTGATGCACATGCACAGAGAGAAAAGACTGTGACCAGAGTGTTTTGATGCTCCTTGCTTTCTGGCTGCTCTGTTATCTTGCTCTAACACACTGGCATTTAGATGGTCTGTCTATTTATGCTCATCTCTTCTCCCTTTGTGCATTCCTAAGTCCTTTGACTTAAGAGTCCTAAGACTCTTTGCCTTGCAAGCCCATAAGGGTGTTTTACCTATCTTATCTCTTCTGATGGACACATCTTCCAGACTTGAACCCCTTGACTTACTGGAAATGATGGGGTAGAAAACGGAAAGTAGTTTGAAGCTGAACATTTTATGAGATTTACAGGGTGATTCGAAGACCTTTGAAAACAACACAGATGAGATCACCAACTCTTAGCACCCGGCCAGGATAGAGAGTTTCCTGGCAATCTACTCTGCCAGTGACATGGAGAGAGTTTAGGACATGAAGGAGACTGTGATGCCTTCCAAGAGCCCAAGGAATTCTCTATCTCCCAGAATGGTGACATTCTTTGTGCTCACACCAACCTGGGCACTCAGCCCTGCCTCTGCTGCCTGAGCATTCAGGTCACCAAAAGCCCAGCTGAGAGTTTTGTTTCTCCCCAGCTCCTTGCCATCCTCATGTCACTGCTTCCCTCCAAGTCTTCAAAATGCTTCACCACAAGAAGTGGTCAAGCAAGTCCCCCACTCGGTCCTATTTCCCTGTCCAAAAAAGCCCCAAATGCCCATCCCATCACATGTGTATTTGCCACTCATCTGGCTTCTCCTTTTCAACTGTGACCTCAGTTTCCCATATCACTTGTTCTGGTCCTCATAATATTAAATTTTTGGGGAGTTTCTTTACTGAAATTTAAGGTTATCAAGAACCACCCGTGTATAATTATCTGATGTATGATTTGATGAGGAAGGTATTAATGCCAAAAATTAGTGCTAGCTTTTTGCATCATCCTATTAATTCTGAGTAATCTTTTGGGGCAATTTGATTGAAACAGGAATCAGTCTTAGATATAACAGCATTCATTTTCTTTCTTTTTCATCCATTAGTTCAGTGATAACAATGGGAGAGTGAAGCTAAATTTTTAGTAGCTGTCTTCCTTGTCCCAAATTTATAACTTCATTTAAAATTGTTTACTTTTATTTGACAACAGCTAAAAATGAAATTTTCTTCCCTTTTCCTTCCTATAAGAGCAGGAGCCCTAAGTGTTTCTGTCTTCACCAGTACATTATAAAGTTTTGTGTGGTGGTCACATCCAAAAGAGAAGCAAGCAATTCACTTGTGCAAGTGCAAAGCACAGACCTCCCATGATTATTCCTGAGTGCAAAAAAGCCAACGTGGCACACGAAAGAGCAAGTGCCGCTGTGAAGTTTCTCACAGCAGGGTAGGGTCGCCCCTTCTCTGCTCCCATGCCAGTTCCCATGACCCAGCATGAACCTCATCAGCTTCAGGGGTCAGAGAAGACTATCTGTGGTAAGAAACCTTTAGAGAGAATCTGGACAAAGTCATATCTCAGAAATTTCCCAAGATTTTGAACAGTACCATAGATCATTGATGGGGATGAATGAAAGAAAAAAAATTAAAAACAACAAAGAAAACAAACCTGAAACCCATGAACCACCCTTTTCAGTTTTGCCATTTCAGAACCTGTAACATCCCTTTGAGGCATCAGGCTTAACCATTTCAGTTTTACGTGAACTGAAAAGTAAAAGGTGAAATAAAGTTCAGGGATCTCCTGGGAGTCTACAACCCTCTGATACATGCAATATTTCTCAGACTGGAGAAAATGAAGGACAAGTGGAAGTCAAAGGCATAACAGCAAAGAGAGAAACGTATAGAAGTGCTTAAAGAAAGAGAGAGAGGGTTTCAATCTGACCTGCAGCTCCCAGAAAACACCTGCAAGATAAAAGAGCTCAGTCTGGCCATAACAAGGGGGAAAATTGGTGGCTATGGAGAGAGTGTGACAGTACAGGGGCATTATCAATAGGTCATTATTATTATTACTGTTCAAATAGCCACTCAAACCTTTGCCATCTCTTTGCCTCGGTCTGACAAGACCAAACTGCTCCCAAAGGTGATATGAATTGCATACAGACCTTCAATACATGGAGATCCCCAGTAAGAAAGACTGTTCACCAAGACCCTAAGCCAAACCACCTTAACTTTCCTCTTTTAATAGTACAAAATAGTCTCAAAAATGTGTGTATGTACCTTTGGTGATATTTTTTTTTGATGCACATCAGGACAACAGAATCTTATTTTATCTACTTAGTGAAGCTACATCTTGTTTACTGATTCAGCATCTTCTCATCAGCTCTTTCTAAAATTCACATTAAAAATGAAAATAAATCTGAAAGGTGAAGCATTCATACTGAGTGTGCAGCTTGAAATAGAAGAGTAAAATCTTACTGAGTGAAAAAATCTGGACAATGCACAGAAAACCTTTCTGGGCCTGTCAATGGAAGCTCTTACATAGATCATCCACTCTGTGCTACAGGTAAACAGTGATCAGCATTCCTGAAAGCACACACAGCCTGCAAAATGATCCCTCTGATCCACCACGCAGAGCCCCTTGCACCTGGTGGGCTGGTGAGCACTATCTCATTTAACACTCACACGGATACGCAGAGCGTACAAAATGAAAACTTTGCAACTTAAAATTTTCAAACGTATTTAAAAAACCTGTTCCCTCTTTTTGGCAGCTGTGCCAGGCATCTCAGACTGTGTGCTGCTGGCAACTGCTGTTCAGGAGAGCATCTTGTGGGCTATTCAGCTGGTTCTGAAAGTCTTCAAACCTCTGTTGAGCAACCCTGAGTCGCAGGACACTAGATTATAATTCTTAAGGAGAAAACCCACAGTCCTGCTGTACATTCTCTAGTAATGGTGACAGAGGGATGGGGTTTTTGTGTCCAAAGACAGGTTTCCTTCAAGTTACCAAACTTTTGAACACTCTGAGTTTCCCATGTCCTTACTTCTAGAAAAATAGCCTTTGACAATCTGAAGTCATTCAGCCATCACTAGTCATCCCAATTCTGCTGCAAAATCCCTAACTCTGCATGTACAAGGTAAATCAGTAGGAACTAAGATGATGAATACATTTAACAGAAATAAATCCAAAGTATGACACGCTGGGGAAAGATTGAGATGCTTATTATAAGTGGAACTTTTGAGTTACCAGTTTCTTAGAGTCTTTTTAAAAGTCAGTGAGCATGTAAAAAAGTGATTTATTTGATATAATATACTTTAATTGCCAAAGTTTTCAGCAAGTGTCTCAAAGAAGCTAAGCCCCTTGAGAAGAAAGGAGGTGTCCTAATGAACTGTCTTACATACACATCAGTTAAAAGGTGGGAATAAAAGACAGGAAGACACGGGCAGGTTTTGCAACAGAGGTTGGTTACAAGATACTACTATGGAAATCCATGTTAGGGCTTGTGCTGTACCAGATGTTTAAAACTTACGTAGCAAAAGAGTAGAGAGTGAGGTTGCAATGTCTGCAGAGCAACGTGTTCAAAGTAAGGCTGACTGTGAAGACATGCAACAAGGATTCTTCTTTTATTTTAATTGGTGACAAAACAGTGCATGAAACAGTGCAAATACATACGATGTGAAGCTGGTACACCACTTCAGTGTAACATTGATTATATGAACTATACATACATAGTGATGGGACATAAATTAACTATTTCCACATAGGAAAGTGGATTTGGAGCAATTTTTCATGTTCGAAAAGACTGAATTGCATATTAAGCATTGTGAGAAAGGGAGCAGAGGAAAATAACAGTAAAAAAGGTCATACAGTTGTAAAAATCTATTATGTATTCCCATCCTGACTATAGCACATAATTCTGATCACTCACTTTCACAAAGAGAACAGGAAGGAAGGAGAAAGCTGTCAGAACAATAAATGCATAGAGTGGCTCCCATATGATGGCAGACTAAATTCTATGGGAACTTTCAGCTTCCAAATGGTTTGTGAAAGGTGAGCAGGGAACAGTCTTTCACTATTTTTCCCAATTCAATAGTTGAAGGGTTTCTGAGCTCTAATTTCTAATAAAGAAAATGAAAGGGTTTTCTTTCCATTCAGATTTGAATGATGAACCTTAATTGCAAAGGATATCTGCAGGTGAAAAAAGTTAAACAGTTTTAAAAAGGAAAGACAAAGTTAATAAAAAATAGACCTATTGATTTAATTTAAAAAGGTAGTCTACATATCATCTCCATTGGAGGAGAAATTCCTTATAAGGCCTTTTTCAACATATGTGCCCTATTTCAACATCTTATATACACAGTGTTGAGCTAGCCAGACCTTTGACTTAATCTACCACAGAAGTACTTCTATTCTTGCATTCCCTGGTCTTGGGAAGAGGCATACCCAATATGAAGTTCTTCAGAGATAAGTGCCAGTTCTTACTTTTTGCTTTCTTATTCTGCTGCTGTGCAATTTTTCCTAGAGCAGGTTTCTAGGGGTCTTGAGTCAAGACTAAAATGGGACAGTTGAACCTGGGGGTAGTGGGATAACTCAAATGATCTTTGAGGTTCCTTCCAGACCTTTGATTTGGCAAGCTCCTGTGCAGATAAACTGGAAGACACTGCTGCTCAGGAACAGGGTACATGGCAGAATTATGTCCTGTATCTATCCACATTAATCAGTTTTTTGTCCTAAGACACAAATCCACAGACAGCAATGAGCTCTTGTGACAAAAGACAAATCATGGTACTTTTACACTTGCATTAGAGGATACAGAAAATTTAGATTTACAGTGATCAATAACAAAATATGCTTCTAATGCCAGTAACATAATCCCGAAATGCCCTGTGTTCCCCATCAGTCCCAAGGAACACGAAATTCTAGCTCACAGCACTGAGGGAGTATTTGGAAAGAAATCACCACCACAACAAAACAATGACTTACAGCAAGATAAAAGTCCAGTGCTTCTTTATCTCTGCTTAATCCAGAGCAGATAATGTGAAGCAGTTAAAGGGAAGCATCTCATTTCAATGGAAAGCCTCTCATGTGTAGAAATCCTGAGTGTGAAATTCATCTGTGGAGTTTTTTTTAATTCCAAAATTTTCCCTTGTCAGATAGTCGCCCATGAAGCTTGAGGCCATCTAATCACTTTTATTATCATCATACAGTATAATATTGTAGAGACAACTACATTAGAAAAAGACATCCATTAGGAAAGATATCCTCTATATAGGTGTCAGGACTGCACAAAGACAAGGTTTGAATTGTACTAAACTTGGATATTAGGAAGACATGGGGCAGAAGTATTTATCCAGGACAGCAAATCTATTCCAGCCTTAAAAAGACAGACGGATCATACTGCAGGGAAAAAGGATACAAAGGAGCCATCAAATTACTTTGGGGGAGCTCCTAAACATTCCTCTGTGTGAATGAAGTGAATAATGGGTTTGTTATTTCTCCCTATATCTCAGTAGATGGTTGATAACTACATTTTGTTCTCTATTAAAATGGCAACCCTTTGCTAAAACCTTTTTTGGGTTAAAGTGCCAGACAGTCAATATTTGGTGGGATTAATCACTCCAGAGTATTTAAAAACATGTCCGGTATTGCCCAAAGAGGCTGTTTTGGGATAGAAAAGCAGGCCACATGGAGGAAGAATTTGTGGAATCCATCTCTCTGCTGGCATTATCTGAGCTGCTCTGCTAAAAACCCAAAGTACATGGCTAAAGTTACTTAACTCCATACTGTTGTGTCCATGTCACTTAGGTGACATGTTCACATATATTCATGCCATAATGCCAGCTCAGCAAACCACCACATACTGCTGCCTATTACTGAAAGTACTAAAACTCCCTTATTTACCCAAGGGCTTGATTTTGCGGCCTTAAATCAAGGCACTATAACAGCTGCTGCTTTACTTTAAAGGAAACAGTTTAAAAGTGGTTAATCTGGTGAATGTGGCACAAACCTTTTGCCAGCTGTTTAGTACACTTACAGTTGTTTAAAGGAATAGCTGGTAGGAAGGCTCAGAACACTGATGAAGAGCTAAGCAAAATTGATATAAGCATGTACTTTTACATGGTAGGTGAGTGCATAGACATAATGTCACTAGCCCTAGGCTGAGAGTACCAGCAGTTACACTCTTCTGGCCCCAGCTTTGTCACCTGAAGATGCTACTGTGGCTCCCTACATGTAGCCACCCACTGGCACAAGGGTCCCATCCAGCTCATCACCAGGTGCAGTCAAATAAGTGAGCACTGCTCAATCTGTTTTGGTGTAAAACCTCCAAGGTTAGCACAGTCCAGTTTCAAACCAGCTGCACACAGATGTCTCTGCCTGGGTGAGTCTGAGAAGCCCCTTTGCTTGCTCTGCTCCCACGTGGGAACTTCCAGCACAGAAACAGTGGTGTCCAGGTGAAGAGAATCATCTGCAAAGAGAGTGTGGCTCAGCTCTGCCTGCAAATCCTGCAGTCTCTGAAAGATGCAGCAGTAGAAGCACACTGTCTTCATTTAGAAGAGGAGGTGTGTAGGAGCAAGCAAGCATGACCAAAATGATACAGTGCATTAATGCATAAACTGGACAAATCCCTGAAAAGCTATGTGTACACAAGAAGATTCTCATAGCTTTCTGTGAGGTCTGTGTTTCCTGCCAATTCTGTCACTCTTGGATATTCATGATTTAAGTCAGCAGCGTTTATTTAATTATAAAAGCTCTGGAGGTGGTATGGAAGGGTATGCTTTGCATGAATGCTAAATGCAATCTACCTGTACTCAAGAATTAACATTCATATTTAAGCAGGTCAGTCTTTAAATCAGTTTTGTTAGTCCATTTGGGTTCTGATCCTTTAAACAGTACATTACCTTTGTCAGCCTGTTGAAGACTCTGAGAGTTATAATTTTTTAGAGAGAGATCACAGAACAATGTGACTTAAACAACATTCTGAAATCTATGTTCCCACATAGCTCAGCTTATCCAAGTAAGCTGTGCTAAGGTTCTGTGATTCCAGTAAAAGCGGACTAATACTAACTTAAGCCTAACATTATTAAAGCCTGTTATTTCTTTGCTTTTCCTATTATCTAATTTGTAACTCACACTGAGTAGTAACTAAAGTTCCTGCTGGGAAATTTTTTGAGTGGGTTCTCTTTGCAGCCCATTTGTTTTCTTATATTTGAATGAGTTGGGGCTAGATCTGCCAGACAACTTAAAAAGGCTTTTTGTAAGCATGTTACCAGCCACCACCTCGTGTTTAGAGATGTGATTGATTTGAAAAGGACTCTTATTTCAACAGACATCTCAGTTTGTCAAACATGGAGAAGTTTACTTGTTTTCTTAAGATACAGTTATCCCTATGGTTCTAGCAGTGGTAACAGTGAAAAGGCTAAATGAAGCTGAAATAATTATAATAAATAGAGAGTAATATTACATAAAACATATTATATCACATAATATATATATAATTTATGTCAACTGATCAGCTGACACGAAGTCTTAGCCTTATTTTATCATTTTGGAGGATTGAAACTACTATACCCAAATTCTGTTATGATTTCTGGTGGGTTGTATACTCATTTGTTAAGGTTACTCAGTCTTTTTCCTGTCTTGTAAGGCTCTGGTGCTGTGTTATTAATATTGGGCCACTACAGCACATGAGAAAAGAAAGCCGATCGGTATCAGGGAAGGAAATTACACTTCTGCCCAGTTAGCTGCAGCACCCAACACATGATTCACACTGATGACACTTTATACTGCTTCTCTAAGTTATTCCTCATCCAGTACCAGTGCTTAAAAGGACAGTAAATACCTGATCTGGCATGCAGTCTGTACAAAGTTATCCCTCCCAAACTTCTGAAGCCATCAGTGAGTTGTCCTACTCCAGTGCCTTTCATTCTCCAGCTGGCACTTCGATTCCCAGTTGCTAAGTATCTAGGGCCTCACATGATTTCTCTTGGAATCAAAACTTAAGAAAATTAGTCCTCAAGTCTTTAAAATCCATCTGCTTTACTATTAAACTGATGAACTGTGAAGTCTTACCTATTGTGTATAATCTCCCTCCTTCAGCGCAGTTCAGCTGATGGACCACAGAAGCTGCCCAGCTCCAGGTTGTCCATGCTTTCACTGTGAAACACAAATGTGTGTCCTCTGTGACTCACTGCCCCTGGACTAGGGTTGCCATGGATCTGTGAATAATACAGGAGTTCACAAATAAGCAGGGCTTTGTAAATAACATACTGCCACTGCTGGTGGTAACAGCATTCCTCTAGGAGAGGCAAAACTATGTACCACAGTTCTGGTATCTCAAGCACTATGTCTCCATGAGATGTGAAAATATCAGGGGCATTTTATAACTTTTATCAAACAGTTAGGCTTTAACAGCAACTAAAAACCCTGGGACTTACGTTCATATCATCACTGAGGCTGGGGACAGCAGAATTCTCATGGGTGACAGTGTCTCCTAGCTGACACACCACAGATCATGGCATCACTACAAAACTTGTTACCAGTCATGTTTGAACTCATGGCTTAGGGAATCAACACATCTGGAGGTAGGGAACACATGATTACATCAGTATCTGAAGATATCTTTCTCCTGTTGTATCGTGTCTTCTCCACACAAGAGACAACAGTCCCTGTAGTACGCAGCCTCACCTATTTAATCTGTCCCAAAACTGTTCAGGGACATGAATCCTGATCTAGCTAGAAGATGGTCAGCACAGTTTACTCACAGCTACACACTCCCTTACCACTAAATGGGGTTTTCTCTCTATTTCTCTCCTCTTCTCCTCACTGTAAACAATTCACAGAACAATTATGGTTTAGTGTCCTGTGACTACTTGACGGCAAATAAAGTGTATTTTTCATTGTTTCTGAAATATGCATGTTAGTCGACAGCTTTTTCTTTCTATTATTGCTATTTCCCAAGTTTTTTTCTGACATTATTTTCTGATTGTACTTTGGGACCTGCTTCCAACACCATTACATGGCCAGAACAGGTGCTGGGACAATCCCAAGGAAGATGTTCCTGTAAATGACCTCACTGATGCACAAACACCCAGAGGAGATCTGGGTACACAGATACCACAGGGTAAGACTTTTAACTATCTAGAAACTATTGATACTTTACATAAACCTTTCACATCTACACATATACTGCCAACTCCTCATCACTCTGGTGTTCAGAAACTTCAGAAAACAGAAGAATCCCACCCCATCTTTGGCTGATAACAATGGAGGTAATACTGCTGCTTCCAGGCTAACCTTCACAATAGCAGGTTCAACTCAGCTGTCAAGGGAACACGTCCCTCATTTCTCCTTCTTCCATAATCATGTACTAGCTCCCATAGCAAATAAAAGAAGCCAGCTCAGCTCTAGAACAAGGATAAGCATGGTTGCATGGCTCTCCAGTAGAGCCAATGAGCCTGGCAACAACTGGTAGTTCAAGGCATGAACACTTGTGTGGCTGCAGAAGATGCAGCAAGATTCTAGCTAAGTTTGCTTGGCCCCAGCACCCCATAAACATGGCCACTGTCATTCCAGAGAGAAGCTGGCTTTGGCTGCAATCTAGTCAGGTGTATATTTCTCCCTGCTTCTCCACTAATGAACTCTGCAAGAACTGCAAAGAAAGAATAGAGGAGTCTTGGGATGCCTAGAGGGGTCTAGGACTTGGATCTAGCAAGGGAGAGTTGAGAGTTGGCAGTGGATGAAGAGCTTCAAGGTGACACATTTCAATGGGAGTGCATTGGGTGAAAGTCCAAAATTTCAGGTGTGGTTACACTGAAAAGAAAAATGTCATTTGAAAAGAAAGGGAAAAAAATGGAATGGAAATAAATATGTTGATGTGTAAAAAATAAAAAGGAGAGAGTGGGAGAAAAGAACACAGGAACCTCTCTTCTATCAGTCACAGATCTTCTCTCTGCTTGCCAGAAGATACAAAAAAGTTGAAGTGCTGCTATCAAGGAAGAAACATTTTGTGTATTTTCTTCTCATCCTTTTCTCCTACTGTCAAATATTCTATTCAATTCATTTGCACTAATTCAATAAAGTGTAATTATTACTTGCCTAGGTTTTGTACTTTGGCATTTTTGTTCAATTATCAGAAAAGTGGTCTATTACTGGGAGCTGAATGTTACACAAATTTCTGGCCCAAATTACAATCTAAGCAAAATCTGTCTTTGGGGGGAAATTCTTCCCCATAGAACAAAAGAAAAAGAATGATATTCACCATAATTTCTTACTGGACTGGTACAGAATTCAACAAAACAAATGCACTTTACATTAAATATTTGATCTGGTAGCTGGGTAATTCAAATGTAGGGATTTTATGAGAATTTTAAACAGAAGTCTAACATTTTTCAATTTAGCCAGCTTTTCAAATGTATCTGTTCTGCAAAGTGAACAGCTGAACAGGAGAGTCTTGCAGGTGGAAGGCACAGATATAGCTACAGAAGAGATATAAAAAATAATTTATTTGATTTATAGTCTATTCGTACTTCTTTGTGTTCTTGTAGCTTGAGAAACGCTTGGCTGAGTGAAGTTCTACAGTTCTTTATTTTGGAGAAATACTTGTTCCGTTTTAATAAATCAGGGTTTTCCTATTTCCTCCATAAATCAGGAAAGTGAAGGAATCCTAATGCTTTTCTTCCATGAAGAGCAAGATGATGGAGTCTCTATTGTCTGTGTTATGACTAAAGTCAATAGTATTATCCATGAAAAAGTTGTTTTGAGATGCACCAGAGACCAGTTCTCTTCTGTAGCCAAGAGGTGTGGGCTCAGTGCCCCTCCTGAAGGAGGAGATTGCTGCTCTCAGCCAAAGCTGTAGAGGCCGGGGGGAATATTCTCTGGGGTAATCAGACTAACCAGCTCCTGTGTGATTAAGTGTTAACCTCCTTGTTAACCAGCTTGTTCCTTCTGCTGCCAGACATTAATGATACTCAACCCCTGAAGCTCCACTGTTCTGTTTCTGCCTCTGCTCTCACAAGAGAAAACATGAAATGCTGTGCACTTCATCTGACCTTAGCTCTGTGAGATACTGAAGGTTTACCCCAGTCTGTTGTAATCTTAATGCAATTTGTTAGAGAAAATAGAGAAAATAGAGGCTTCTTTCCACTACCTACCAATAATGCACACCTAGCACTAGCATTGGATGGGGAATACTCTAACCACTTCTCAGAGCAGATGTAACTATCCAGTTTTTCCCCCAGTGAACAGTTCTGTGTCTCCATCAAAAGCAATCTCTTCATAAAATTAAATCCACTTTGTTCAGTGACTGAGACAAACAGTTGTTGCTGCTAGACTCCCACACCTTGCTGCTGTTCTCTTTCTTTTACAGAGCTCAAGATCAGATGACTCCTCTCTTAGGTACTATGTGATTGTAGTGGACATAAGGGTTGGCAGGGTTATCAGAAGACTGCATAAGCACATCTAGACTAGCACTTACCACCTGCACTTAGCCAGGCTTGACTTTTGAGACTACAGTAAGAAAAGAAGGTGAAGGAAGGTGAAGGAAGGTGAAGGAAGGGAAGAGGAAGACTGAAGAGGCAGAGGCAGGGCTGAAGGCAGCCCCAAGGTACCACCCTCAGGCTACAGAATGGGTTAGGGTGGTTTGCTGTGGGGGTATGAGGAGTGGAAGCCATGATGAGATCTGAGCTCCAAAAGGGCCAGCACCTTGTTTGTCTTTTTTGCTCATGTCCTCACAGCTCACTCTGCCAGCTTCTGTAGTCAGGGTTACAGAAAGGATGTAGAGCAGAGCCCAGGTTTCTGCAGAGTACCCTGTGGAGCTAACCACAGGATTCTGCTCAGAAGGGACTGCTTGTTCCTCCTTCACAAAGCTGTAATGGCCACCTTACCCCAGTCTCAACCCTGCTCCACAAGGCCAGGAGAAACTCAAGCCTGAGCTCTAGGCTCTTTCCAGCCACCCTCAAATTACCACTTTTTTCCAGTCAGCTTTGTCCAAAGGTTCTGCTACGTCTACTGTCCCAAAGGCCTCCCAGAGCACCTTAGGGTCAAGATTAGCTGTGCCCCAGAAAATAAATTCCTCGGGAGAATTCCTTTCGCAGCCCTCAGCTTCCTTTGGTAGCTGCCTGCCAGCCCCACATCCACTATCACTCTGCTCCTCCTCTTCTCCTCTTGCTCTAACCTGACTTCCAGCTCAAACTGGCACAGCCTCTGACCAGCTTCCCCTACAGTAGGAGGTAGCTCTGTGTTTTTCCCTGACTGAACCTGGAACTTAAACCCCTAACCCTAACCCTAGAGTGACCCCTCAGCCAGGGACCTAGCCATGGCCCAGACTGCCTGTAAAGAGAATTGACCTTGCAGCTCTCAGGTTCTGTCCCAAAATTAAAGCCTTCCTCTCATTTCCTTTACTTACCCTCAGGGATAAAGGCTAAAAATTAAACTTAGGGTAAGAAGAAGGCTTCTTGCTGAAGACCTGACAGACTTGTTCCTAGCCCAATACTCTGCATAACCAACTGGGAATCTCAAATCTCTGCAGCAGTCTCCAGAGACACTAAATGCCTCTTGGTACACTTACCTGGTCTCCAAAGCCCAAAGAGCTGATAACAGGAAAAAAAGAGAAATCAACCAGTGAATGAATAAGCAGCATTTCATGACATCTTGTTTGGTTTTACAGCATTTCCTGTACTCTCAAATCAAGGATTCTGGGAATAGAAGAGGAGGCAAAATGCTAGAACAGAGTGTACACAGCAAAAACAAATTGGGTCCTTTCATGATGCTATTATCAGAGCTGCAAAACAGTACTCCAGAGAAGCTGCAGGTCAGCTCCTCAGCTGCTGCAGCCCGAGCCGAGCAGGGCACACCAGGGCGAGCTGCCCACGCACCCCGCGGGCTGACCGGGGGCGCGGGGCGCGGTGCGGCAGCAGCCGGCACACACCGCATGCGTGAGAGCAGCTGCTCACAGCGCTCCCTGTCACACGGGCAATCGGATCCAGGCTTAGCTTTAGGTGGACTCAGTCCACACACACAGAAGTGAAAAAAAGCCGAAGACACACATCACCAGGCTGATAAAGGTTTCTGTGCTGTGCACATCTGTAATACACAAAGAAGCACAATCCTTCAATTTTATACCAATATGAAGAGCTTTTCTTTTTCCCAGAGTAAAGGCAAGATAATTGTACAAAGACTTTTATTAAGATTCTTAGGACTGAGCCCTTTAGTGGAAGGAGCAGTGTCATAACAAAATAGTATGGTATATCAGGTTTTTTGTTCTGTACACCATCATGCAGGAGTTCAGAATTTAATTGATTCACACTTTTTTGTATTGACTACACCCTTTAATACAGAACTGCAGCATTAGACAATTAAGAATTATGTTGTCTCTAATGATGTGTTGGTGTTAGATGAAAATCACAGATACATAAGCTTGGAAGAAACATAAATGTCCTATCTCCATTGAGGAAGAATCAATTCTGTAGCACATTCATGAATGAAATTTGTCTGTCTTGTTCTTCTAAAACTTTGACAATGGGAATTCTTTTAAGAAACCTCTTCAAATCCTGGGATATACTGAGAAAACAATGATCTAACATACATCTCTCTTGCTGCAAATCAATTCTCATCTTTTTGTTGGCATGGAGACGACTTGATTTTTCTCTGCAAATCTTTTACACAGGTGAAGAATGCTACCAGGTCATCTCTTATTTCCCTTTTTTTTTCCTAGATTAATTAAATATAATCCCTCCTCTTCCTCTTCTTTAGTTAATTTTGCTTTATTTTTTTTTTCTTATAGTCTTATAGTATTCCAAACTGGGCAGATAACCTGAATTAGTGCTGAGTAGCACAGCGTAATTATCCTTATATTCACCAGAATTGCATTTGTTCAGCTCATGGGACAGTGAAGTCATTATGGGGGCGAATGTTTTTCCAGCAGCATTATACTGTTGACTCATCCTCAGTTTCATGACTGACTAGAGGACCCAGAGCCTTGCCTCCAGTACCACTGCCTGGCCAGCTAGTCTCCATTTCACACCTCTGCATTTGACTTCTCCCTGCTCAGAGAAGTCCTTTGCATTCTTTATTGAATTTGATCTTATTGATTTCAGACTGTTTCACCAGTGTAGCAAGATTGTTTTAAATTCTAATCCTGTTCGCCAAAGTGCTCACAAAGCCTTCCATCTCAATGTCATCCACAAATTTTACCCTCTATACAAATCATTACTCTCATCCAAGTCATTAATGAAGGCACTGAGTAAAACTGACCCCAGACAGACCCTTGTGGGACCTCACTTACAGTGTTCCCCTGGTTTGACAGTGAATCATTGATAATTACTCTGAACAAGTGGTATTTCAACCACTTGTGCACCTACCAGACTGCAGAGTGATTTTAGCCTGGCCTATTTTCTTTTTTTTTTTACTTTTTAATTTTTTTTACTTCAGCATGTAGCAACGTCATGCAGGACTACATCAAGAGCTTTTAAAAAGCCTTACTCACATCTGATGCTTGCCAAATGCCAGCAGGTAGGTCAGGGATGCCCAGTGTACGGTTTTTCCCTGCAGTATCCTTGCAGTCAGATTGTGCAACTACCCTTGCCGTTAGATTGTATCCAATATCCAACTGCCAGGAATCCGCCTTACCTACGCAGGCAGCAGATTATCTTCTCCTAACAACACACAACAGGGTTTTAACTGGCCACTTTCCCCCAGACAGAGTCAAAGGGTAGGGAGGGATTCAACAGTGTGCAGGCTCTTTGCAGCACTTGTCCAGTAGGAAATCTAGCACCCACAGAAAGGGATGAACTTGTGCAGGCATTAAGTGTTTTGTGGGTAAAAACTCCTCAAAACAGAAGGGGAAAGCATGGCACCCTCCTGCATGCCTCTCAGAGACATCATGTCACCATCAGCAATAGGGGTAGGTGCTTATGGCACTAGGCTTTTTGTCCTAAAGAAAGGCTTAGATCTATTTAATGGGATTTATTTGTCAAAAGTCTTTGTTGCCTCACTGTATTTTGCACGTTTAGGAACAAACTGTACTTGCTTTAAAATGTTTCTTAGTGAGAGTCATAGCTTGACTCCCCTGAAAATCTCCATTTTCTTAATTTTTGCCTTTTTAATGACAGGTACTACATCTATCCACTGAGATTTTTCTTCTAGCAGCTGTCAAAGATTATTGTTAGTGCTTTTAAGACCGCTACAGTGCTTTAAACTTGCCAGTGTAAAGCTCAGTGGGCCTGGCTGGCTTCAATTCCTTAAACGTCTAAAAGGTTTTCTGTCCTTGGTTTTGGATTTCTCTACACACCTGTTAAAATGAAGCATGCTAATTTTCTGGGTGCCACCTTGATTGAGACTGGAAATCACTGAATGCGTCAATCTTTGTGTCACCTCTTTATTTTGCAGACCTTCCTTTGGCCTTCCCCCATTTCTAACATCCTTTCAGCCTTGTCATTACAATTTGTCCCTTCTGACTCATTTTGTGCCATTCTGCATCCTTCCTATTCAGGCAGCCTTTGTCCCTGTGTTCCTCTCTGTGCAGCTGCTTTTGTGTGATCCCAGTGTTGTTTACTCTGCAAGGTGAACCTGGCAGTGCAGTTGGGTATTTCTGTAGTGCCAGGGCTCAGTGCAGCCACAAGGACAGAAGGGAGGCTGTTCACTCACACAGCATGTCCCTGATACATAACATAGAGTATACACAACTGACAAAGCAGCTTTAGCTTCTCGAGAGCCAGCTGTAGATAAGTTCATGAACTTGTTATCCTCTCGAGATCATACAGCTTCACATTCACGTTCTGCATGTGCTTGTGTTTGAAGTGTGGGCTACCATTGTTTCAAGTGTCTGCTCCCATAAATAACTATCTTGTAACTTTTAGGTGGGTACGGATACACCTGTTTACCACATGGATAGCTTCCATTTTTCCCTTGTAGATCTTCAGGCATTTACAAGTGACCACCACCTTTTCCTGTTGCAGGGGGAGGAACAGAAAGGAAAGGGCTGTGCCAAGGGCAGCACTCAGCTCAGACTGGGTTAGGAAGTCAAACAAGTTGCCAAATCCCCATCCCACATTCTTGCATGCAGCAGCATCACAGGTGAACCACTGACTTCCCTCAATATGTGTAGAGGTCTAGATGATACACATGTAACTTCACTTCCATTTTAAAATGCTGCATGTTATTTAGCTATTTGGCACAGACTGCAGCAACGTGCTAATGAAATTGAAGTCTCTGTAAAGCCTCTATATTGCTCCAAAGTATCATTACAATAGCCAGCTTCCAAACTCTTTTAAAGTTACACTTTTGCATTTTCAGGATTTAGAACACAACAGCACAGTAATACACCATGCAACTACATTAATGCAAATAACACTCATAAACTCACTTATATCACCTGACAATAACTGTGTAGCAAAATGTTTTCACTCTCTCAAAAGATGACTTCGAGCTCTAGAATATATAATTTATTTAATATTAATTCCTAAAAGGGAATTAAATATTTTACTATTGTAACTGGTGATCTTTGCAGTTTTATCCTCTCAGACAACCTGAAATCCAATTGTTTGAAAGAATATTGTTTGGTGAAAAATCACTCAGCTTCCTCACAGCCTCCTGTGGTATGCATTTGTCAGTCACGAATGTGTGTGTCTCTCACACTGTTGTACTCCTATCAGATTCCCTTCAGAGCTGTTATTTTCTCTGGCAGACAGGCTGGACTCTTACAGGGAGGGTAGGAGCCCGTTGGAGCTCTGCTGAGAAGGTGTCACACCGCAGCAGCATTGAACCTACAGAAGGCAGATGTCTCCTGGTGTCCCCAGTTATGAGTAACAGCCAGTGACACTTGCCACTGAAAAAGTTTTAAACTCTTGGAGTAGAGTAAATCATACTCTCAGAAGGTGCTTCAGAAGTGTAAGATGTGAACAATCTCCTCATTTTGCCAGCAAATCAAGGTCTGTGGCAACATACTTCTAATACAGCGTGACATCTCTGGAACTGCCATCACATTATGAACAAAATTCACACAACTACAAAAAAGCTACTAATTTAGTAACAGACTTAATCACAATCCTAACTTCCAGGTCATTAAGAAAGCCCAGTTAGACACATTACCTGGTGCTAAACAGTCAACACAAAGGCCTTCTTGAGCGCATAAATAAAATTATTAATGAAAAAAATTACAGTAAGACAGTGCATAAAGTGTTTTGTAGTTCTCTGCCTGCTAAACCCTTTAATTTCTATGTAGCAGAAATCCTATTTCTTCCTTGTGACATCTCAGTGTTAAGCACTGCATTTTTCCAGAGTGAAGTATGGACTTTATTCTCTGGCTGTAATGAGTCAAGGAAATCACTAATGTACAGTGTCAGTATTTTTACCATTATTATCTGTATTCTGGCATTTCCGACAAGTCAAAGATCATACTAATGATGATGTATCCAAAGGTCCAGTTCAGATAATGTACCCAATGGAACAAATTCAGTTTACTATTTGATTTCACAGGTACTTAATCATACAAAACGATGCCTAGTTGGCACAGTGATAGATGAACTGGGGACAGATTAGATTTGTTAATGCTGACATTAAGATCAGCACTGTCTAGTGTGATTCCTGCTCTCCTCACACTCTTGGATGTAGGAGGTGTGATCTCTCATTTTTCAGCAGTGGGGGAATGTGAAATTAGGAACCCCAGAAGCTGACACTGAATGGTGGGAGTGCTGCTTGGTCAAAATATGTCATTATCATGTCTGTCATCTTAGTGGTTAGAGAGCCATTTATGTTATCCAAGAGGAAATCGGCTGAGCATGGAAAACCTGAGAGGACTGTTACAGATCTCATGGCTTTTAACATTACTAAATGCAAATTGTAGGAAAGACAGTAAAAGCTCTGGAAACTTCTTCATGAATTGCTGGCTGGAAAGAAGGGCTGGTCAATATGTGATAGGACAGCTTGTTTAGAAGTTGTGACAGAAAAAAGTTTAGGAATGCAGGAACTATTTTGAACTTCAAACAGAATGATAGCTAGCCAGACCTGAGACTCTTGCCTTGTGCTGGAAGGGAACAAGACAAGCCACACAGCAGAGGTGCAAATTAGACTCCTGTTTTTTTATGGATGAGACATCTTAAAAACTCACAGTGAATGATAATAGGGCAACTAGAAAAGAACCTGTTGTTAAATTTGCCCTAGAATTACATTTTAAGTTTAAATTAGTCCCAGTCATTCCCATTTTCCAACCTTGTAATTAGAAGCTTGACCTTATGCCTGGCTGGATTGAACCTCTAATTTGATTAATGTTTGTACTTGACTAGTGTTGATGACAAGTGCAGGTGAAGCTAATAAATAGGAGAGTGGTTTGTGAGATAATCCAAATGAATCTACACAAAGGGGCATAAAGAATGGTTTTCTGGAGAAATAGCTCCCCAAGGTATTTATGAAGGCTCAGTACATGGAGTGTGCTGGTTTGCAGGTGCAAAAATTAATGGGGGGTTGGGGGATGCAGGGTGAGGACCAGAGTTTTTAGGTGTTTAATTGCAGAAAGCAGCCTGCTCTGGTAGGCACAGGCCAGTGTCTCTTTGCAGGGGACAGAGGGCTGAAATATATCTCACAGTTGCAGCAAGCACTCAGACTGCTCCTTAACAACCCTGCATTTGAATTTGTAGCATCAGCATGTCCATGAGACTGCCCAAAAAGCAGGATTTTCACTTTGCAGAGGCTTCCCCTTTTGGTTTGGTTTTCATTTAGTTTTCATCAATTTCAAGCAAACCCAGAAACATTTTTTTTCTCCTGCAAACTGGACATTCAAGGAAAGCTTCACTTACAATAAGCTGATTTACCATGTACCCTAAACAAAAGAACCTTCCTGATGTGGTAGTAGCTCTGTCAGCCAGGTACACTTGTCTGTCTCAAGACTGCTAACTACACTTAGAGCATCATCAGCTCCTTAAGTCTTGTTCCTGTGGTGCTTTGACAGGAATCAAAGCATTTTTCTATGGAGATTCTGTCTTCCATGTGATGACAGTGTGTTGAAAAGCAGCTTGCTAACTGTAGTCTCAATCCCCCTTGAAAACATTTGTTCTCCTGTCATGCACAGTCCATCCCAGTCAGGTCTGTGACCCGTGGAGTGGGGAGTCCATTGCTCACTCAGCCTTGGAAGGGCATGTTCTAGAGAATGAAAGATTAAGATTTATTGTGGTGAAACTGCCTCTAAGTGCAAGTAATTTAGCACTATGTTAAAACAGTGATTAATTTAGCCCATAATTTCAAAAAATGAAGCAACACTCCCTGACAAAACCTCAGAAGATACAATTTATAACAGCTCTCCCAGTTAGCAGCCTAAAGAGCTCTCCTCAGTCCTGTTTATATCTTGACTGGATTCCCTGCTGAGCATCAAGGTCTCCTGGTATACTCTCCTGTGAGCTGTAAACAGAGATTTTAAGGACAGGTTCTCCTGTGGCCTGATCTGTTTTACGTGTCACTCTTCCTTTTTAGTAACATTACCGACACTTAAATGTCCCTGCTGAAACACAAGTCTTCCCTTGCCTCATCATTACAGGGACAAAATCCCTGGTTGTGGGCTCATTCATTTCATCCTCTGGCGCTGCCTTTTCCCTGCATTTTTTTGTTATATTGTGATAATAATAATCAGCTGCCATAACTGATACAATCTGCAGACACAAAGACTTCCCTGGTGGCTTTCTATCTCCCACCACACTTCATTTTGAGCTCTCATTTCAACCTCTGTGTCCTCCATGACCTCATACCTTACTTCACCTGTTGTGTCACCTCCTATGCACTCCATCCCTCCCACGTTCCCAGTGCATCTCACCCAGCCAGAGGGTACCAGCAGACCACTCTCTGTGGTATCAACTATGCCTGAATCACATTTTCATCCTTTTCTCACCTCTCCTTCCCACTGCTCCAGCAGTGTGAGGAGGCCAGTACCCAAAAAATGGTATCAGAGTGAGAATCCAGCATTGCCTATGCCTTTCTCTTAAGACTTCTAAGATGAGGATTACTATGCTTAATATTTGCATGAAGGTAGGTAGTGTAATGCCCTAACTATCTAACCAAGCATACTTGAGCCTCCAGTGTGATCAAACCTTTTAATTTTCTTGTTTGGTTGTTTGTTTTTTGGGGTTTTTTTGTTTTTTTTTTTTCCAGTCAGAAATGCAGTCTCTTCATGTTGCTTTCAGATTGGACAAAACATCAGTTCCAATACAGGACTGATGTAGAAGAATCCCAAAAGCCTTCAGCCTTCCTGGCACCATGTATTTAGGAGCATTTAGGCCCTTAAGCATTATCCAAGCTCAAGTCTTTAAGTATGTAGCTAAAGAGTTATACATATTGCTGGTTTCGTTAAGCGGATTGGAAAATCTGTGAAAATTGAGATGAAAAGCCCCACCCAACTTCCAAATGTTGTTAAGACTATACATTGCATTTCTAATGTAGGTATCTGTGTCTTATTTAAAGATAATACATGATGGCTGAAGATGAAAGGAAACCTGAGGCTGCTACTCTGAAAGGTGATAAATTTTCTTTTCAGGTATCTGTGTGTTAAGCTTACATGGTTAATCTCTATGGCTTATCTGACCAATTAGGGAAAAATAAGTGGGTCACAGAAACTGAGTGCTGGAGACCATTCGGTTCCTCTGGCAAAGCTAAATGCGCACATTCTGAGAACCGCAGGATGATCAGAAGCTTTTGCTGCTCGTCACTCCGCACAGCCGGGCTACCCGATGTGCTCGGAAGGTTCCCGCACACCCACCCACAGGCCAACCTCTGCTCTCAGCAGCGAGCCGCGCTGGAGCCGAGCATTGCCCCGCCACCTACACCTGCAGGACGCGGCTCCCGGGGAAGGAACCGCTGCAGCCGCATCCGCACGAAGGGCTCTTTCCCCAACACGTCCCTGCGCCGGCTGTGCCGCTGCCAAAGTTGCGCTCCGCTCTGCGCCCCGAAGCGGGAGCGCCGGCCGGGCTGGCGGGGGCTACAAGGGACCCCCGACCGGGGCTGGGACCCACGCCGGGGATTCCCGCCCAGGGTGGGGGTGCCTTCCCCCGGTGCCTGCCCCATCACCTGCCGCTGCGGCACGGAGCGAT
>VXBB01005687.1:396120-407397 GCA_013399915.1 Illadopsis cleaveri | reverse complement strand
CCCCATCGGCTCCGTGCCCCGGGGGTGGGGGGCGGCCTCGGGAGGGTGGGGGAGGCGGAGGGGCAGCCCCGCTTGTCCCCCACCCTGCCGAGGCCGTCCCCGGTGGGGTCGCAGGGCGCTCCCGCCTGTCCCCAGGCGCCGCTGAGGCGCTCCCGGCGTGCGAGTGTGCACAGGCATGCGGCACGGCACTCGCTCCCGGTCGCCCACCCAGCCGCTCCGTGCAGCAGGTCCCGGGGTCCCTGGAGACCACCTGGGGACCCGGTGGGCTGTCCCTGCTCGCCTGCTGTCGCCTCTTGCAGCCGGCTGAGGTAAAAGTGACGAAAGGACGGCGCCCCGCAACGCAGCAGCCACTGGCTTTACCTGTGCGTTCACCGGCTCGTTGGCAAACTTTGGTGCTGGGCGGTGAAAATCTCGGTCGTTGCAGCCAAACTGGCTTGTTCTACACTCCCATGCTAGAGATCAGCTACCACCCAAAGTGAAATACTGCTGGCGACCGCTGAATCGGGTACTTAATCACTGGATCCACTTCCCTGCATGGATGATGTTTTAGGTAGTACTTTAGTAGTACTTTAAACGTGGGTGGGAAGCAATGTCGTCTGGTAATCCTTGATAGTTACTGGTGACCCAGATGTTAAAAGGAGAGGTTCATCAAGTAATAAGCAGCATCACAAATTTGGTGCTAGGAGGCTTTCAATATATTGGGTTGTGTTTGAAGTTTTGTAACTTGCTGTTCAGTTCTGAACGCTGTACCTCTGCTTCTCCCCTTGTTTTTTGGATGTAGAAGTATTCTAATAATGGGGGTAAAGGCCTGGATTCTGTGGTTTAACAGTGTCATTAGCTATGGAGCTGTTTTCATAACTTTTACGTGGATACCAGATTGTGTCTCACACCTGTGACTGCCACATGACCAGACTAATAAAATTCTGGCAACTAAAGAGTAGTAAGTGCCAGGTTTTTAAGTCACCCTCGTTTCTGGTTGTCAAAGGGTAAGTGAGCATGAGATAAGAGCCAGTGCCATGTCTATTTTAAGTTCATGTCTTTATATTGCTCCTCAAAAGAGAATGATCCTACTGACACATTTTTGGGTTTCACCTTCCTGTTGCAGTCAAGGTCCTGTATTTATTCAAAGTCTATATTCATTGCAGTGGACAATTTTGTGGGTTTTTTTGTGGATTTTATTTTTTCTTTTTCATAAGACAGACGTAAAACTCAAAGAACTGAATGCCTCAGAATAAATATTGCCTTCCTGTAGAAAGACACACGTATAATACCATCTCCTGGCTTAACCTCTCAGTGGCATGTAAGTGTAGTCAGAATGAGATGCTATTGTCTTGCAGTGGTGGTAGTAAATGCAGAATTACATACATGTGCCCTCTGTGATCACAAGCAAGTGCATAATTTATGCATGTAATGCTCAGTATGTGTGGCTCCCCAGTGGTGTGTAATCATTTCCACAAGCAGTTTCCAGTGTGCTACTGGTTGTGTGCTCCTGTGCCCAGCATGGCTGAACTGTGCAGGATCAACCATCATAGATTCAATTCTCTCTGCAAAGTAGCTCAGGACCCAATCCTGAAAACAAACCTGTGGCAGTGATCTCTGCGTTCTAGAGTAACCCACTGATTCTGTGACTAAAAAACAGAAATAAAGCACAAGGTACATTATGATAAACGGCTGGATATCAATCCCTTAAGATTTAGAGCAAGGTGAAGGATGAATTGTTTTGTTTGGCTTTTGAAGGTTTATTCCTTTATTAATTATTTCATTGATTTCTACAGTTGTATAGTCAGACTGTAGAGTAGATTGTCTCCTCTTACACTTATGCCTTTTGCCCAGTATAAATCCATTCAGCATTGCCTATAAGGGTCAGCACTGATCTAACTTTCAGGCAAATAATCAGATATAGTTGTATGGAAATCAATGAATTTATACAGACATTAAGCTGTGAGAAGAAAATGGGCCTCATGGTGTTTTATATTTGTATAGCTGAAAGCCAAAAATAGCTGTCGTAAACACAGCGTGTCCTTTTGAAAGAAACAGTCAATGCCTACCTTAGAGTTGTTCAAAGTTTCTTGTGTTTCAGCAGCCTTGGGTTAGAAAAGTGAAGGCAGCAGTCTTGCAATGAGAACTATTTCAGAGAAACTTTTTGTGCCAGTGACTAATCTCCTCCTCCTTAATTCCATGTTGTTAATCTTAGCATGCCCATATCAACACTACTAACATTAGGAAAGGACTGCTTTCTCAGACAAGGTTCCTTGAATGTGTTGCCAGGTGTAACAGGGTTAATTCCAATGACTATATTTTAAACTGCTGCTCTTTACATTAATTATATATATTCCTATCTCTAGGCTTAACAGCAAAATGTAAGTGGTATGGAATGTTACATTCCAATTAGTTTTGCAGTGCAAATGGGGATTATGGTTGATGGGTAAGTCTGACATGTACTGCATGACTTGTCATGTTTTTCCTGGAGAGAGGGGAGTCTTGGGTCTGAGTCACTATGGAAGAACATGGAGCCCCGTAGGCATAAAACTAGTGCAGTGGAGTGATGAGTCAGATCTCTTATCTTTAAATTCGGTATTATGTGGTATTCATGCATGGGGTGCATCACATTCATTGTGCACCTAGTCAAGTAACTAACAGGCGGAAAACTCACTTAATCAGACCTCTGACTCGTCTTTTCTTTGCAGAGTTGGTCCTACTTCTACGGAGATGAAAGGCAGCTGGTCAGGATCATGTAGGAAATCATGGTGTATTAACCTGTGGAGCAAATCAGCTCTGCCAGGCTATACCCTGTCATTTCTTACATTGTTTCAAGTCCATGTAATATGACCTAATACTTAAATTTTCACTTTTTGTGTTTTAGAGTTGAACCAGCTTTTTCAGTCTTCTGGAACTGGATAAAGAATAGCAGAGTAAGAGCAGTGTTGCGTCTTCATAGACCCCAGCACTTGTTAAGCTAAATTACTTTTCATGAGCATTGCTGTGGAATGTCAGTGTTGTTTCTTTTTCCAGAGGAAACTGATGTAACTGCTAAGCTAATGAAAATAATTGAAATTTCTTAGAAGTGGTAGCCTCAGAAATATGTTAAACAGCAAGAGTGAAGATTTGCCCACGCAGCTGTTTTCAGAAACAAAACAAAGCCTTACATCAGAGGTGTCTTCACTTAGACACTTACTGTGAACTTCCTTGAATAGCAATCATTAATAACGCTATCTTCTCAAGCTAATGGAGCATGAAGGTTCCTTGATTTATAATCATTTGGGAGCAGATGCTTGAAATTCTGTCCACTTACACAAACAGCACAAGAATGACACTTTTGCTGAAAATCGGGGGGAGGCAGGGGGGAAATTATGTGTGTGACTATCAGAATGGCTTGAAGAGTGTAATGCAATGTCTCCCTCTCCAATGTCATTACAAAAGCTACTAGAGAGACTGTGTTTGGAAGAAATTACATGAGATGTCTGTTTGAAAATCAGAGCAGAACATTATTGATCTGTATATTTTTAATCTCTTGTATGTAGCCAGATACCATATTGTGATTGCCGCAGATGTTAGCACTGGTTTTGGGATAGGGTGTGTGTGTGTTCGTGGTCTTGCAAAATAAGCTTCTGTCTTCTCACATTGCCTTAAATTGGGAAACTGTTACAATGAAGACATATGGAAAACCATGCAGGAATGATGTGCAAATTTAGGTCTAAATTGTACAAATTCCAATTAAAGCATAAATACTTCATCTGTTTTTAAGTTAGATGGATATATTGTATTCTTTAGATATCTAGTGTCACTTGTGGAGAAATCAGTGCAGGGATGCCTTGGCAGTCTCAGTAACTGACATAAAATGCCAAGCCATTTGTCAGAACTTGGAAATTTCAGTGGTCTTTGTGTGCTGGTGTAGAGATGGCCAAATCTGATGCCCTGATGCTGTTCACTTCAGTAGAGCCAGGTTTTTGGCCTGCTGCTTGAGACAGGCAGGTCTGAAATGTATGGGGCAAAATCCTCCCCTCAGTTATGATGACATAAATCCAGTCTTTGTGTATTTTCTCCATCCCACTGAAGAGAAAAGGAGATCACAACTGTTTGACTTATCTATGGCATATCCACAACTGCTGCTAGGGACTGTAATTGTTTCATGCAGTGCCTTTACTATAAAATGTGTGACATCATCTCCTCTTGGAAGCACTGTATTTGTACTGATTATGTGAGAAATATCACTGACAGTTCACATGCCTGTGCATATGCCACAAAGACCCAGAGGGAAATCCTGAGCCATACTTTTTATTGTACAGAGGCTGCATTTTTTATAGGGATGCTCTCTCTGTATAGGCAGAACAGCCTGTAAAGGGAAATACAGTGATTTCTATAGTTGTTCAAAAGAGATTACAACTTAACAGATTCCATCCTATAATGTACAAAGTACAAAAATAAAGGCTCTTTTCAGTTAAATCTTTCACCAGATTGATGTCAAGAAGCAATGCAATATCTGAAGTGATTTGGTCTTTTTTAATCTTCTTAGCTGGAAGAGATGTCAGAAGAGCCATTCAAAATTGAAGTAGAAGATACATGTGGAATTTCCTCATGTAGTGGTCTGGATGTCTGCTTATTTGGCTTCGGAAGAAATTCAGACTTCAGAAGCACACTTGATTTTCTTTTCTCTTGGTGCTGACAACTCTGCCTTGGCTTAGTTGTCTAAAGAGGTAACAGCAATTAAAATGTCGTGTGATGGCAATGTCTATAAACTGGTTTGCAATGTAAGTATCGTAATGTAAGATTTTTGTGACCTGATTAAAATCAACCGGGGAAAGAATCTTTTGGCATTATCTCCAGCTTTTCAAAAGTTCAGCTGGGACTTCTTCCTGACCACTGAGTTCTCACATAGAGAATGTGAGTGGAGGCTCATTTAACTGGTAAAACTCCTCCATAATGAAGTTTAGCCATGTTGGTTTAAATAAAACCATGATATAATTTTGCCCTTGGGCCTTCCTGGGGAGCAGAGTAGCTGCTGGTTTTGTGCCAGAATTTGCTTGTCATGCTTACGGGTGAATAGACCCATTGAACAGTGAGACCACGTTGAACTGTTCATCTACGCCCGTGCTGGGAGGCAGAGCTGTGTTTGCATCCCACTTGACACTAGTGAGGGTGGGTGAGCTGATTCCATCCATGAGGAATAGCCACATTGAGAGGTTCTGAAGCAGGATCCTAGTGGCCAAGTCCACAGGTGCCTGGAGGAAAAGTAGAAGATAAAGCAACATTTCCTGACATGTTATTAGTGTTATTGAGAGATTAAAACCCCAGTGCAAACCATGACCCACCTCTGTCTTCACACAGTGCAAGTGTAAAAGTCAAGGTCAGCTTTAAACAGAAATGTGAGAGGGTGCAGCATATGCAAGATGATCCTCCTAGAAAGATTTGGGCTGAATTGAAGATCTCATACATGTAGTTCTGATCTTGACTCCTGGTTCCTGGGGAGCTGGAGTGGCTCACCTAGTCTGCACATGCGTGGAAGGAGCTGCCTTTTGTAGGCTATTTGTCTATGCCCTTATGCTTCACCAAAGTGCCCTGTACAGTGGCTATTTACATCAATTGAGTCGTCTCACAATTGCCCTGTTGTATTTGCTTGATGCCAAAGTCAAAGTTAAATGATGGCTGGCCTGTGCTGGGCCACAGCAGCATTGTCCACTATAATCACCTCCACAAAGTAGGGCTGGATCACACTCTGAAGTACCAGTCGGCTCCTCTTTTCTTTCTCCTTTGCTTTGGCGTGCGTGCCAATGGTCATGCCCCCGTGGTGTGCCACACAAACATGAGTGGCACTGGGAGGCTTTCGTCCCTGGGGAAAGGAGGGCTCTTGGCTGCCCACCAGAGTCCGTCACTGCCTGACAGTTCCGCTTTAGTGAAATGGGCCGACCGACGTCTCGGTGGGCAGAGTGCCAGCCTGGCAGATGGGCCTGAATGTGGGCAGCCAGCAGAGCCCATACGTGTGTAGATGTAGATAATTGTATGTATGGGCATAATAAAGAGGGGTCTTTGCAGTTTGAAAAAAGGTGCCGAAGTGAAAGGCGGAGTACCAAAGCAGCGAGCCTGAAGAGAGACTTCTTTTGGACAAGGGAGCATGTTAGAGTACTCAGAGGAAGGATCTGTGCTTTCCTTGTTGTTCTCTGCTTGCAGTTTTGCAGATTATGTAATAAACAAAGGAGGCTATTTAGTCTTTTGAATCTAGGCACTCTTGTAACTTCAGCTGGGAATGTGGAAAATGACACTTCACTGCAGTGAATTTCCTTACAAACCACTTGGAGCTCGCTACCAGCTCAGATTCTACCAACACAGCTATTAGTACAGCTTGAGATCAGTGGGAATTTGTGTGTGCCATGCTTTTGTTTTGAATTGCATTTTAAAGTGTGAAATACTATTGTGAACAAGAGTTGTGTGGAAATCAGTTGTCAGTACAAAACGTACCAAACTTTCTTTGTAGCTCATAGCTTCCAAAATCTTGGAGTAGTTAGCTGGACTCCCTAGCTAAGCCCCTTCCAAGAATGGCAGTCAGCTAACACGTGCATGCAGGCCATATATTTTTGATAGTTAAATATATATAACTCTTTTGAAGATGTTAACATTAGTTGCATCTCTACAGAAAGGACATAGGAAAGCTAGGTGGCTTGAACTTGTCTGCACAGGGATTTGGTTGCAGAAGCCCATTTCCCTTGAGCCCATTTCCCTAATTTTATAGATGTAATGCTGTAGAATCACCTGGCCTTGCTTGAAGGTCCCGCTCTCACTAGGAGAGAGAGCTTGTGGATTGCAGGATAAATAGCATCACATACCCAGCTGGAAATTGCCATGGGCTTCTCTTAAAATTCTGGAAGGTCTCTGGGTGCAGTTTTTTTGAGCTGGTAAGGCAAACCAAGGATCTGTGACTTTTGGCAAAATCCATAATGAGCTCTGGATACTCTCAGTATAAAAGCAGAGATTCAGCTTTATCTTTCTAGGATCCTTAAGTTAGATTAGCTGGAATTACTGGGATAAGAAAAATCTTTTCTCAAATCCTGGAAATAAGTGACATTTGCCAGATCTAATGTAATCCCTTTACGCTTAACCTGAAGACATGGCAGCTGCCTGTGTGACTCCCAAACCAGGTACTGCTGATTTCTGAGTGCTCACAGTCCACAGAGAAATTTTGCAAGCCAGCACATGAAATGCACTGGGGCAGACCTAGGTAGTGTGTTTTGGCTTAAAGAATGGGACCAGGCTTTTGCTGGGGACTGACCTACCTGGCGAGGTGTCCAAAATGAGTGCAATGAAAGCACTATTCTGAAAGGGGAAATAATGAGGTAATTTCTTAGGGCATGGATTTTAAAAAGCGATTAAAACTCCTGCAGGTTTCAGAGGCACGTATTTGCTCCTGTAATGGAAATGATAACACCATTCCTGGTCTGAGTATGATGTCTGATGTGTATACACACTTTTATTAACTTCTTACTCTTTTTTGCTAGGCTTCCAGACATGTTTACCATGTGACTCTGCTCATTTTTTCCCTTCTTAAATATTAATCAGAACAAGCAGTTTAATGGTGGTGTGCACTAGTTAATGGGAACTACAGAAATTTAAATCCCCTGTGTTGGAATTCTGCAAGTTTTGACTCATTTAATCCCTCTCTCTTTAGCCCTCATCTACCATTTCCTTTGTGCAGGCTAGTAGGAATACAGCCTTTGAGTCCCAAGGGTTTTTTATCAGTTTTCTTATCACTTGTATTCAGTTGCTTCTGATGGGACTGTTAGAAAAACACAGGTGTAGTCCTTCAAAGGACTGGGAGAGGACAAAGGGATAGAAAAACAAGATGCAGGAGTAGGAGGACATGGGTTGTTAAAAGGGGAAAGTGGGATGGAGAAAAATAGTGTGTGAAAGGAGAAAAGAAAATGCAAAAGGGAAGGGTAGAAAAAAAGAAAAAAAGCCTGAAAACAGTAAAAAGAAAGGACGGAAGGAGAGGAAAGGAGAAAAAAAACCCAACCAGATCATCTGATGAGAAGAATGTACTGTGTTAATTAAAATTAGTACATGCTCCAGCTAGGTTACTTTTCTCTTAACGTGATAGAGCATGACTGATTTTGCAAAAGCTTATTTGGCAAAGAGTCTTATCTGACCTTACAGCACTACTAGCAGGAGGAATTCTCTCGAGAAGATTAGTTTTAGCAGTAGCAGGGTTAGTTTGCTGGGTGTTTCAGGCCCACAGACAGGACACTGGAAGCTGAACTGCATCACGCCATGCTCCGTATAACCTTCTGCACAGAAAGGTGATACATACTGTAAATACTGCATTATTAGAGTGATTCCAAAAGTAATCTCTGTTTCTCTAGACAGATACAGGGGATTTTAAAGCAGTCAGTATTTGTGAACACTACATTTCTTAAAAGGCACTTGGCTAATTTTTCCTTCATGACCCCTGTTTATCTAGTAATATCAAGACTGAAATTACTATGGACAACTGCATGAAACTTTTTTGCATAGAAAAGGTACGCAATAGCTGTTGTACAAGGTAGTAACTTAAGATGCAGCTACTTAGTACATTTCTCTTCTCTTAAGCATTAGCCAGTCATCCTTAAGCAGAAGAATAGGTAGAATACCTTCCTGTTTTGGTCAAAGGTATGTTTCATTTGCCCATTGTGCTGCTCTTCTGTATTTCCACAGGGAATGCTACCTTTCTGATGCCCTGGGAGCCCCATATTATCCCTGCTATTTGCATTTACACGTAAGTGTTACCTATGTTCATTTTAAAAACAAGCTGGCAGAAAGATAATTATTCCTGCACAATTTATGGCTTTTTTTTTTCTTACAACATATGAAAGCACATACTAGGGCTTATAAAACTCTCTTGATTTGTTGTAGGCAATCAGACTTTTGATGGTGCACTTGACTATCAGAACAAATGACTTCTTTACCATAAGCTCTGTTCCAAATAATGAATGTAATGTTAGTGGGCTTAGTGAAGCAGTGGGTTATATTACAGTGACTGCAAAGCATGAAAACCTACTGTGCCTTTCTGTCATAAAAAGGCCCTGCCTGTGCTGTAGATCCTGTGAAGAATTTGTAGAGATACTTGAAAGGATAAAACACTGTATAAATTCCTAAAGTTCAAAGAGAAAATACCACTCAGGATAAAAAAGGGAGCTTAGCCCAGCAGCAGCTTAACCATATATGACAGATCTAGTGCTAAGTCCTGCGCCATCAATGCAAATGCTTCTGGAGTTCACCAAGTAGCCAAATGGAAAGACTAGAAGAAAGGCTTTGAGATCTGATCTGGGGAGAGGGGCAGAAATTGAAGGCATGTGCTTCCCAATAAATGACTCTTAGTCTCTGGGCAGAGTGTGAAGAGGAAGGTTTAAGACATGCACAGCTAGATTTGTGTTGCATTTCCTCTGAAAATTACTTTTAAAAGCATTAATATGTGTTTGTCTGTATCTCTGTGCAAGTGTTATGCCATAAATAAAATTGGGAACCATGGAAGTTTGGCATGCTGTTAGAATACGATAGGGAAAGGTCACACTAGGCCTAAACAATGGTTTTGAGTGCTGAGAGTTAAAAAAAAAATCATTAGGTATACCCTCCTTTGGCTGCCATATAATGACATGAACATTTGATCAAACCTGATCACATTTAGGCTGTGAGGCTAATCAGAAATGCAGTAAGAAGGCTGATTTAGAGGTCACACTACTTCTAGATACTTACCTTTGACCTTCAGTGGCCTCTATATATATATCCTAGACCTAGCTGTTTTCCTGTCTTGCCAGCTTCACACAGAAACATCCCATAGTACAGTCATGCCTCACGCTGGCCTCCCTCCTTCCCCCTGCAGCTGCTCTTGTGTGCTCTTGTCCTCTGCAGGCCCCAGGAGCATTTCCTGTCCTGCCAGTGGCACCTGGATTTAAGCTGCTCTGTCTTAACCACTTCTGCACATTGACTGTGGATGACCTATGAACTTGCAAATCATCTCAGTAATTAATTGCACTGGTTGTCACACAGAATGACACAAACCCTGGTGGCTTTGGCAGGTTGCTGTCGCCACAGACCTGCAGGGACAGCTTGGATGAGTGTCCAAGGAAAGGAATGATGCAACAGCATTTTAGCAGCTGTGCTGGTACCAGGTTTCTTTTTACCCAGTGCTCACAGTCTTGTTTCATGTAGTGAGAGCCTTTGGAAGGTAGGAAGTGATGTTGTATATGGAAGACCTTAATGTTAAATAAAATGAAATCGACACATTTCATGCCAAGTGTAGTCCTAGGAAAGCAGGCATGAGGTTGTAGTCCCTGCTGTGAGGTAAGCATGCTTGTTACAGGCCATATTGTGGCTTTCTGGCCCTTGCTGGTGACCACAGGGATAGAAATGGTTTGTATTGCTTTTGTTTATTCATAAGAAGAGGAAGACAGATGGAGCTGCATTTCTGTTCTGAAGCTAAAGTAGAGGCTAAAGGTATTCTTTTTTTTCCCGTGGATTTTTAGGGTTTTTTTAGGAGACTGCAGCAGTGTATTCTAAGCAGTCACAGGAGCTTTTATGACAGCTGTTTTGCTTGAAAGCGTGTATCTGTCAGTGTCTTTAACATGGTTTGATGTAATCCTTTGGATTTCCTCATGTTTAAAAAAGCTGTAGTCTTCTTTGCCTACCAAACCACATTTAACAGTTGAAATTTTAGCAGTGAATATTTTTAAAACCTGCCGTTTTGCACATACTGTGTTTGATGATCCTACTGTTTATGTATTTTTAATACATCTCTCACCTTAATCTGAACATCCAATTAAGGACATGGCTGAAGAAAATAGGAGAGTTTGGAAGAAAAAGAAACAGAAATAAAGTAATACTAGCAGAAACCTTAGTAGTCCCATATGTCTATGCCATTTGCTGCTCAAAACCAAGAAAAAGATTTAAAAACAAAGTTGTCTTTCAGAGCAGACCTTATGCCTATGAGTCAATGTTATCTTACTACTCAGGTGTCGAGAAGGTTTGTCCTTGAAACCCAGATTTCCCTTACACACACTGACATATGTTTTGCAAGACCTTGAAATGACACAACGGAAGGAGAGCTGAAAGCTGCTGCCAGAGCTACAAATGGTCATGGGTTTGCCGTGAACCTTTGATTCCATGACTCTGGTGCTGCAGATGGGAACCTAGGGGCTGCAGGCAGGCAGTCAGCACCGCTGGGGTGGCTGCCCCTTTGGCCAGGTGGGGAAGTGCAGGGATACCACTGAGGGCAGGATGCAGATATTGTCCTTCCTTTGATAGAAGCTGCTGGGC
>VXBB01005687.1:375331-396079 GCA_013399915.1 Illadopsis cleaveri | reverse complement strand
TTCTTTTTTCGTTTTTTTTCCCCCCAAAGTGCTGCACAATTTCTCAAGCAGGAATGCTTGAGAGGGGATGGTATTGACTGGTGTGGTGGGGGTCCTGTGGCTACCTGCTCATTCAGAATGCAGAGGAGAGTGGGGATATAGGGCCTGACCTTAGCACTCCTGAGCTGGCTATTTGGAAACCAGCCGGGGCACTTGAATTAACTGCTGTTTTTTCCAGGGGATTCTCTATGGCCTCTGCTTAACAGAGAGAAAAAATGATGTTGTCCCATTGGTATTACAATTTATATGCCAATTTGTTGAAACCAGCATGCCAAGCTACAAAGAAACTTGTTTCAACAGATCCAGTTACTCAGTATTATCAGCATCTAGCTGGATGGCTCTCAAGGGGCTTTGGGAGAGGGGGGAAAGGGTGTTTGGTTTTTCGTGGTGGTGTTCTTCCTTTTCCTTGCTTTTCTTTGTTTTAACTTCTTTCTGCTGAAATGACAGCAAAGCTTGCATATTGTTGTAGTTAGCTCTTCATACGTCTCTTTCTATTTAAGGAGCAGAAGATACTGGGCCAATGTACATTTTTCTAGTGGTCTTCAAGCACAAGTAATCAAGAACAATGTGTTGCTTTGTTTGCAAAACCCCAAACCAAAAGGTTATCACTTCCTTGTCCCTGACAGCCTCAAGGCAGTGGAACTTCCTGGACCTCTTGCTATCTGCTTGGCTAAGTCCTAAGAATCCCTTGTTAACATGGGGTTTAAAATTCATTAAGAATATATTTGCTCTTTATGCTTTACCTCAAGTTGTATTATACTTGTATTTGTAAAGAGCACATCAGCGACTGGAACATAATTCAGGAAAAGTTTTTAAATAGTGTTACAGTTACAGCTTAAATTGAAGATCCAGCATACACTCACACACAGTCCTTGAATTATCAAAACATTTGTTAATGTTTGTTATGTGAGCAGTGTGGCTAGAAGCGCAGACCTTGAAAAGGCCTTTACTCTTTTTTTCACAGCTTATTTTTCAGAGTTTATTCCTTTTGTTTCCTTTTATTTTTTTGTTTTTAAAGAAGATGATCCTCCCCTACCTTGCAAGAGCTGAGTGTTTGATGTGACTTTGTTTTGGAGAGTGGTAACACCCACTTGCATACTATTAGTGAATTGTCAATGTCATTAGATATTAAGGTGTTTAGCTGGATTTTGAAATACAAGGTTCTGCTCTGTGTTGTCTGTGCATCTGTATTAAATGTCTTCTTAACCGTTGTGTTTTTCTACTTGGCAAGTATTCCTAGCAGCAACTCCCACAGCAGTTCCTTCTAAAACTTCAGCATTTGTAACTGTACTGTTACCATTGGGTTTTTTAATATTCTATTTTTAAACCTCCCTTTTAAAAACAAAATACATAGAACAGTTATCAAGAATTGAAGCAAAAAAACTACCCCAGCTCCTAAGCCTTTTGAGCAAAATTACAAAGCAGTACTGCTAATCTTTGTCTTCTCATACAAAAGGAGAGTGTAACACACAATCTAGGCAGTAGATCCTTAGCACCAGAAAGTCATACAGCTCCAGTAAAGTCACTCCTGAGGCAATCTGCTGTGGTTCTCTGTGTGTTTCCTGTGAAGCATCCAGTGCATACACTGGGGCAGGATCAAACTACAGCTGCACCAGAGAAGGGAAATAGGTGCCTGAATATATACAAATATGCATGTCTGCATGAGGTGACAGGATTTCTTGGCATACTGGGGAGAGTTGGTGAGGGAGGAGCCAGTGGTAATGAAAAAAAACAGGTAAGGAATGAACAACAGGGCTTTTGTAATTACTTGTAGATTGTATCACAACTGTAAAGAGTAAGTCAACATCCTAAGAAAATGGATTGCAATGGTCAGAGTCCCTTTCAAATGGTGTAGAGTCCATGCCTGCCTTAATCCAGAAGAGACTTGTTGCAGTAGAGGGGGAATATTTTGAAATCCAAGAATTGTTTTCTTCTTCTCAGTGACCTGATTGAGGATGAACACCTTTCCCATTTGTAACTGGAGTATATTAAGTCAGCTCATAAGTCAGCTAGTGTCTCACTGTGGGGCTTTTAAGTTCCAAAGACGTGGGAGTTTTATCCATTGTTTTATTTACCAGCCATATAAATTTGTCTTCTTTAGTACTTAACTATTGCATTCCCAGATAACACTGGTCACTGCTAAAAGTAATGATTTGGTTTTGTAAGATTTAAGTGTATTTAATAACACTGTAAAATAACAAATGTTTCTATTTCTGTCAGTACACCTCCTTTTTAACTCTTGCAGCACAAATAGGAAAAAATGGTATTGTGAAAACTTTGGGAGCTGATATTAGAGCTGACTTTCTGTGGGAATTCCTGCGTGCAATCCCAGGTGGTTTAGCATGACTAAGATGCCAAGTTAGGCCCTGGATGCAGAGGGAAGGCTTCAAGGCCGAATGATAAGAAGTTATGTCCTTCCATGTTTTGTACACTTATTTCCCCTATTTTTCCTATCTGAGCACTTCAGATGATCAAAAATAATTGGCAGACCTTTTTTCTTGTTTGTTTTTTAAGTGGTCTTGAACTGACAAGAAAAGAAGTCTTTAGACCAAAGGACAGTATTTTTGAGAAGGCTGCAAATGTCTGAAAGTAGAGGTGCAGAATATATTTACCTCAGCCATGATTTTACTGCCATAATAAGATTTTTTTTTTACTTTACTGCATACACCAGGACTTTAAGATTATGCTAGCTTATGCTGAGCTAAATCCAGATACGGGATTTGGTTGTAAAATGTACAAGGAGAGGTTTGTGTCTGCAAAAAGTCCCTACAATCCCCTTTCCATGAGAGGATATTAGCGGGTTGAAAGGAATCCATTGCACAGTGCTTCCATGCAATCCCGGCTGAATTAATTGTGACCTTGCTTTTCACACCCCTGCAAGGCTCCTAAGGAGCTAGGGGGTAACTTCACTGGTTTCTTTCCAGATGGCAGTGTTCTTTCCCTGCGGGTATTTTGGTGTTGCTGCCGTTCTGTTGGCCAGAAGTTTGTGAACATGTCAGTGAGTGATGCTCTCCTCCTCTCTGTGCTTCTCTGCAATGATCTCCATGTGCAGGGGCTGTAGGAGAGGAGCCTCCCGAGCCTGGACAGCCCACACCAAAGGTCACCCACCCCATGCTCTGCGTGCTCCTGAGCAAACCCTTGTGCTCCCCCTCAGCAGGAGCATCCACAATGGCTGGAGCTTAACTACTATCATTTGGTGATTCATTTGCAGTGCGTATTTTCTAAAAATTGCATAGCCTGTTCTTAAAAGCAAGGCGAAGAAAAAAGCAGCTGTTATGAAAAGAGAGGAAGAAAAACTCACACATAGCAAACACAGAGCTTTAAAGAACCAAACCCACATTGTTAGGGGAGGGGAAAAACCCCAAAATTTGCAATGTCTTACCTTTGAAAAAGATCAGAAATAGATTCTCGAGGTACTATTCATATTTTAGACAATTAACAGCTCTGCCAGTGGGTCTAATAACACAGATTTATTACTAGAGTTTATTAACTACAGATTATTAACCACAGATTTAAAATCAGTTCTGACTTACATTTCTTACTTTTGTGGGTTTTCACAGAGAATAAACCAGGAAGTTTTTCCCTCTTGTAAAAAGATGTGATTTAATATTCAGTACTAGTGAATTTTAGATGTGTGATACTGATACTGAAATAAACACTGCTTTGTAAGTGGTCTAAGAAGCATCAGAACAGACCAGTCCAACTTCTGTTCTATTCTGTCAGTGAATATAAAGAGCAACTTCATTGTGCCTCTCTTTATTCTAGCACAGCTTACATAGAATTTGATTAAAAAAGCAGAAAATTGACATGACTGAAAAAAAGAAAGAAAAAGTTAATCTTCAGTGGTATGGAATGTTTTGCTAAAAGCTTTTGCTTTCTGCGTAAATTGATCTACAAAAAACTGTAGCCAAACCCAAAACTTCCCATTCAGATATTTAAAAATGTTTCATTTAAAAATTCATAATCAAGAAATTTTAATGTTGCCAAATTCATTGTTTTCTTTACCTCAGTCTGAACTTTTTTTTTCCCTTCCTGAGCCACTGCAGCACTTCATCCTTTCTGTCTCCTACTGTGTCAGATTTCCCAGCCTGAAGATACTTTTTTTCCTTGGCATGTCATCACTATGCAGCTTCTGTGCCCAGTGGGGAGATTGTATTTTGCTGTCCAAAAGCAGCTCCATAGTCCAGTCTACAAGAGACCAAAATTAGAAATCCGCTGAGATCCTCCAGCAGCCCAGAGAGACACAGCTTATCCCAAACAAAAACACTCAGTCTGTTTTGAAAGTGATGCATTTTCTCTGCATGAATTAAACTTGGCTTTTAATGAAGTACTTCATTTGATTTTGCTGATGGAAGATTTCAGTTTTCAGCTCAAGTTAAAGCACTTCAGTGCTAAAATTTCTGCTGTTCGGTTTTGTTCTCCTGACCAAGTCTTTTCCAAGACTCTCTTAGTCTTACTTTGCATGGCTTGTAACTGGGAAATACCCTTGTTGTAAAGGCTTCTCTTCTTCTGAGATGCAGTTCCCTGTTCTTACAACCAGGAACTATGGAACCAGTATTCTTTCTCAAAGTGGAAGAAACATGTCAAGGTCAGATGATAAATTTCCTTGCAGACTAAAACACGGATTTATGTTGAAGGTCCTGATCAAGTTGAAGCCCAGTGAAACAGAAATTCCTGCCTGTGTGTATTTAGGGAATAAGCCACAGATGAGTCATGAATGCAGCATTACTAATGACCCTACCCACACCACAGCTGCTGAACCTTTTTGCAAGGCAGGATGAGCTGCAGACCTCCCCCAGATGCCAAGAACACCTCATCAGTACTCTCTGGGTCTGATGGTCTCTGACAGGCTTTCAAAGCTGGCCCCCACTGTCTAACTGAAGAGACTGTGTAGAATCCCAGAAAAAAAAATCTGTTCCCTGCCCCACAGATGATGTGACCCACCCACATCTTTCCCTTGGTCTGACCTCCTGGGTGATGAAATCTCCCAACCCTCCAGTAATCCTTGTAGCTCTGAATTTACCTTTAAGTCATGAAGCTGCAGCAGAGAATCGCTGAATGAGTGAGTGAATGCATGCAAATACATGTAAACAGGAGAGAATGTGGTAAATCGTGCAGTCTTAATATTCTGCCTATTTGTCTATTAGCATTTTCTTTGATGGACTGGCTTTCCTTTGACATACTTTTTAAAATGACCTCTGTGAAGGCATTTCATGAAAGTAAGGTAGGAATAGTTCAATGTTGTTTTAAAATAGGCTAAAATCCTTTTGTGGCTCTTCTCGTTAAACAAGCAATTTTTCTCCCAGGGCAACACAAAATGTGAGTTGAAAGTAGGATGAGAGCAATTAAGATCCAAGAAGGGGTGTGTATAAAGCTAGGATTAAAGAAAACTGAAAAGCAAAAATTCAGCTGAAGAAGAAAAGGCTGATAAATGAATTGAAAGCTTTTGATGGCTGCAAAGTATGTAGAAGGGCAGCTCATTTAATTTCAGCTTTTGTTTTAACTGCCAGTGTACTGCAACTGAAGGTTTTGGGTTCATTCTAAAGAACATTTTGGGGAATGGTATTTCTTCTGCCCCTGAATGTGATTAGCAAAACAAACTTGAAAGATTTGCCACACGAATGTGATTTCTCTCTGTTTTCATTAAATCTAGATTTAATAGATTTTTCTTTTTTAAAATGAGATTTGTCATTCCTTTTTCTCCTTTCTATTTTGCTTTTCTGGCTGGCTACTGCTGTGTCTTCTTTTGGGCCATTGCAAGCCCTTTTATTAAAAACAAGCCATTTTCATAAGAAAATTGCTGCTTCCCGCTTTGGACTTTGGAAACGTGTGCATGAGAGCTGCTGCCTTTTTATGCCCTGTGCTGTCTCACAGTGGTGCCAGGAGAAGAGCTTGCTGTGGGATTGCTTCCACTCTTCCACTGCTCCAGGCTATTCATCTCTCTGAATGGGAGGCACCTGAAGCTTTTGGAGACTTGCTTCTCAATGGTTCTTTAGGTGCTTGACCTGACAGGTGCTTCTTCGAGCTGCTTCAACTGCTGCTGCACACTTGGAAAAGTAGGGGGTTTTTTGATGCAACTCGATTGTTTGGATAAAATGGTGCTTTGTTGCCTTGCTACCATGTAAATAAACAGTTTCTGGGAGAGTTTTAGTGGTGAATTGGAAGTATGAGCTCAGAAACTTTGGGCTTCAGGCTCTTGCTGGCTTCTCCACAAGAGAGATAGAGTTCTGAAGTCCTGTTTCAACACTACCAACCCACAGAATGCTAGTGCTTTTTTGAGCCAGTACTGTGATTTCAGGGTGATTTGTGTTGATATTCTCCATTTTCTTTTGAAAACAAAGTTAGTATGAAACTTTTTTTTTTTTTTTAAATTTGGAATTAGATCAGGCACCAAACAAGCTCATCTGAAACATTTCAGTAGTGCTATACCATAGACCAGTTTTCATGTCTAGGGCTTAATAAAGTAATTTTTACCAATTAGGAGTAGGAGTTTGGATTAGAGTTGCCTATGCAGTGGTATCCCTTAGTCTGATTAATTGGTTCTTAAAAGTGCAGGTAAAGTGCACAAATCTACTTTATGAGCAGGGATAATGGATTTTCAGTTGGGGTGCTGGAGATACAACCCAATTTATATCAGCATGTGCTTATTAGTGTTTTTCATACTTTTGTTGAAAATTGTTGTGTGATTTTATTCCTTTGTTTTCTAGTTTATATATCTGAAAATGGGAATCACGTTGGTTTTCAAGCAGCGTTGGTTGTTCACTGAGCATCCAAAATCAAACAGTAATAATTGTATTTTAGAAAATAAATGAAAAATTGCTGCTAGCTCCTCCCTGTGAGTTACGTTGTGAATGGGATGGTTTGCATTGCAGAGAGCCATGATGTATGTTTGAAAATTTTATTCAAGAAAGAAAAGCTGAAAACAGGTTCAGTCAGCTGATGTGCTGGGTTTCATTCTGCCTTTATCTTTTGCTCTCAAAGCAGAAGGAAGTATTTCCAATTAATCATGTTCTTCACTGTTAGACAAAATATAAATCTGCTGTGACTTCCAAACTTTGCTGAGGATGGATTAGGAGTAAAGGAATAAGAAGAGCTGCCATGCATGGTGGGAGTCGTGTGGAAAAGTTGAGTGTGAACTTGTCCCATATCATTACCAATCTATCAGTATTCACAAACGTGAATTAAAAATATAACATACATTGACAGGTATCCTAGTAGAGGCTTTCAATTTTCAAAAAAGTTTTTTTAATTCATTTTGGAAGTACTTTTAAGAATTGATAGTTATAATTGTCCTTTCAGCTATAATTAATTATAATAATTAGAGCTGTGGACATAGATGTTCAAGAACAGATGCGAGCAGGACAAGCAATCTATGGCAGCAATAACTACATGCAAAGAGCTGTGCTATTCTACACAGTGGAGTTTCCTGCTGTAGGCAGTTCAGTGCGTGTGTCTATCCTCACTGGCTCAAATCCTGGAATAAACACCTTGATATCCTTTTTGGGCAGATAAAGTGGAGCTGAGAAATGTTACCTGAGACCTTTCAGATGAAAATCTAACACTAAATTGTTTCTGCTGCGCTTCATTAGAGGTGCTTGCGACTGGATTGCTATTGATTGCTTTTTGAATGTGATTCTGCATTTTAAAAAGTTGTGAGAGAAAAATGACAGTGATAGATATGTACCTTAATATCCCTCTGTCAGATGTGAAGGAAGCTGCAGTTCATCAATGGCCTGTTAACGGCAGGAAAGCCAATTCCATTCACAACCCAAAGGCTCTGATCCTACAACCTCTTGAGAGTTGTGTGTCTTCATTAATGTAAGCAACTGCACTGAACATCTGGGATTACTCACATCGATAAAACAACGTGAGTTTTAGTGATCCTGGAATCAGTACCTTGGAAACTGTTGATGTAAGAAAAAGCTATGATCAGATAATCAAAGTCAGAAATGTAAGTATAAGAAGGGTATCAGTGCTTCTGACACTTAAGAGTTTCTCTGTGCTTTCCAGCTCACAGTAGCAAAATATGCAAGATTAATAATGTAGAAGTAATACACTTTGTGGTGTTAATCACTAGAAACTTGCTTTGTCGCTTTTGTGACAGCTCATGTCTGAAGGCTTGCTGAGGTCAGTGGGTTATGACGCTGAGGTCAGACTGAGACTTCACTTGTTTTCACCCATTCTGTGCTGCTTCTTTGCTTTTTCCAGGCCTGACTTTTTTTAGAGAAACACTATTGATACATGTGACATTTCCTTATCTTCTTTAGTGTGGTAATGACATCAGACAGTACTAGGAAATGCTGAGGCATCTTCAGGTCCTGCTATGGCAAAGTGGTTAAAGGAGTGTTTAGATCTCATAGGGATATTGTGGTCATAGATCCTAAACCACTCATTTGCGACACGTGCTTCCTATCTTGCTCATGTGAAGTTGTCCTGTGTGCTTGTGTGTACAGCAGCAATCCACAGTTCACCTGAAGGGGGACCTTTAAGGACTGAAGCACCTGGTGTGAGAGCTCTGATGATCACACTTCCTCATCCTCACCCTCCTTTTCACCCAAACTAACCCCACCCTGCTTTTCCCCTTATTTACCCTTCAGGACCACCTTATGGATTTGGTCACCAGCCCTGCATCCCAAGGTCCTGGTTCCCTTTGCTGTATGAAGACAACAAAGTACTCTCTTCAACATTTAGTGTCAGTCAGCCATAAATTTCCTTCCAAGATAAAAGTTATTCTGGGAGTTTAGCAGCACTTGGGGTCACAGGACATGAAGAAATGTGTTTCGGTTTTTTTGAGCCTTTCCAGATTTTTCTATTTGGTTTTACCACCTGTCTTCCTTTATATTAGCTTTACCTCTTCTTCAGTCATAGAAGTTAAAAGGAGAAGAAACACAAAGTATATTTTGAAGGCAAATATTTTGAAAAGTAGAAAAACAATAGGAACAATTTATACAGCTTTCACTGAAAATAAAAGTATTATCAGACAGTAATGTTTATAGTTTCATTGACTGTGCTATGCACGTGTTAGAAAGGGTCCTTCAACTGACTGTCTCCCAAGACATGTAGTTGCATCAAACCTCAGTTCTCTGGTCCATAACTTTCTGTTCTAATGAGATGAAGGAACCCAATTGACTCTGGCCAGTGCCCTAAGTGAGAAGTGATTGTCTTCTGGGACTGGAACTGTTTGCTTTATAAATCTAGATTGCTTTTTGCATTGCAATGGATTTCCACCACAGTCTTACATGGGTAAATATCTTTGGTGTACTACTGATTTTTGTGTTATTTCAGTTTTCCTGTGCTACTGTGAGAATGCAAGAAGGAAGAGACTATTATGTAGTTACTATATGCTGAAATGTGTTTTCCTGTGATAAAGAAAGCCAGAATCTTGTACTTTATGCTATATTATCACTGTGTCATCTAAACTGATTCCAGTACCAAACCTGAATGTATCATTTTCTGACCATTAAGTTGTTTGAACAGTGACACACAGGCATAGCCACTCATGGTGATCAGAAAATAATATTCCAGACAGCTCAGACTTTTTGGGAAGAGGCTGCAAAGGTAAAGTAACCTGCCAGCAAAGGAAACAGATTTTTTTCAAAGTGCAGTAAGTAGCACTTGTTGCTCCTCTTCTCCTAATTGTTGTAAGCTACTTTCCATCCAGACAACATGTGTGATAGACCATCCTCAGCCTACTCCAATAATGGGATCTTTGAAGAAGTGTGGAGGTTGATTAGTTTGTTTTTTAATGAGCTTTTTTTCCCCCCCCCCAAATATGGTGAAATACAAGATTTAAAAATTTTTGAACATATTCTCCTACTCTTCCTAATCCCTAAACAGTTTGTGAAAAATTACTGCCTTTGTTCTCCGATATGTTGTTTGCAAATTTCTAGTTGGAGGTGATTATTTAAAAAGCAGAATAGGTACCGCAGTAAGTTTCACTTTCTGTGATCCTTGACAAAAAGTGCTTTACAGTACCCTTTTTTATGGACAGTCTTGCTTTTTACAAAAATTAAGGCAGACCATGTTCAGATTTGTCCAAGACACCATCCTAAATGTAGTTTAAATTGTAACTTTCCACCTCTTTTGATTTGCAGACTGCTGCTGCAGTGGTGAATGTTTAACCCCCAGTCTATGCTCTGAGCAGCGTGTCACTGTCACGGCGCAACTCTTGTAAGGGCTCGATGTCACGTACTGGCAACAAAGCATGTGGGTCAAACAGCTTGGCCTGGAAAGATTAGTTCAAATAACACTTGTCTGTCTACAGTACTTGAGAAAATATTGGAAAACAGAAGAATCAAATAAAAAGCCTGTGTTTCATTCTTTCTCTCAACTCTGATCAGGAAATATTTAACTCGTGCTCGACAGATCAAATGTTTGTCTTAAATATGCCTTCAAACAGAGAATTAATTGAACTCAAGTAAAAGATGATGTGACCTGAGACCAAAAATTCTTGCCTCTGGTTACATGTAAAACACTTGAGTTCATAAAGTGGCTCCAGCAGCCTTTAGCTAAGGAAGTTCTGTCCCAGCAAAATAAGTGTGCATGCAATGATGAAACTGTCATTGCTTTTGTTGTTTGGGGGGCAGGGGGTGGTAAGTAAAGCACGCTATATGAAGTCTCTGTAGAATTTAGGCAGATAGTCTAATAATGTGTATTTTTGGTTTATGGTATATGAAGAATTGGATCCTCCAACCATTACCAACAAGTACCGTGTGAGAGCTACCAGTTTGCATTACCATCTGGGTATAGAAACTCCAGTTTCTGTACAAGCCACCACTGCACTTGTATGATTCATAGCTGTTAGAAAGAGAGACTTATTAGTCACCTACTTCATTCCCCTTCCTGTATGGAATTATTCTTTATTGTGCTGTACATTTGCTACTTTTTTGTCAGTCTAATTTTAAATTATCGAAGTAATGGAGCTCCCACTGCTTCCCTTAGGAAAATGTTCCAGAGCATTAACAGATCTGCTGTTAAGAAAGATACTAATTTCCTGATATTATTTTTTCTTTTATTAACTTTATTTCATTACTCTAATTACTGTCTTCTCTGCATTTTCCTATATTCTCACTTTGAAACTCAAGCTTTGCACCCGGCAAAAGTGTCTTGTTTATTTTCAGCTACTATACACGTATAGGAACAGGTAAAACTTAACCTATGCAGGCCTGTGTTTGGTAGGAGTAAGGCAATAAAACTGCTAAAATTGGTTCATTTTAAAGCAACATGTCTTTCCAAGAGCTCCAGAAGTAATTATAAACAACAGCTAAAAGCTTCATGTGAGGTGAAAGTTGATTTCCTAGGCCACTTTGTAAAAATAATGGTTGCGCTTACCTGAATTAAGTAGACAGTGTTAAAGTAAAACCTCACGTAGACATCGATTTTGATTTGAGTTTTCTAGTTTATCTAGAGGATTGGTAGGATACTTCAGGCAGTTGAAGAATTTTCAGTTTCCCAGTGGGACTTAGAGTCCCAAGCAAGTTTCCCCAAGCTGTTTCAGCACAAACTTTAAACCAAAGACACTGTTGGCTTGTGCTGTCTTGCAGTTCTGCTCTGAAATGGATGAAGAGTGCTTGCTACTCATCACAAGTATGTGGTACAAGATGGTTTAAGGTATGCTTTTCTGCTTTGCATTCACATGATCGTTGTTACCTCAGATAAGAGACAATAGCTTAGCTCAAGTTGTATCAGAACTCATCGTTCACCTGACTACAATTTAAATCTATTTTCAGTGGGTATTTACTGAAAAAAGTAATTCTTAACTGGAAATAACTCACAACAAGTTTGTGTTGCTGGATTCTGCATTCTGGAATAAAATCTGACTTAAACGTGCAGCTTTACAGTACCTTCCTCTATCTACACAAATTTAAGTGACTCTACTCAACAGAATGCTGAGCAAGTCTTGTATCTGCCCTTTTGTTGTGAAATTTGCCATCAATAATTTCCTTGTAAACTTCAGATCACATGAACAGCTTTCAGATAGCTTTCATTCTTCCAGCATCCATCTCTTTTCACTCTCTCTTGGACTTGGACTGTGTTGCACTGACCTTGTCCTAATTGCCAACCCTCTTTCTGCTGAGATTCTTATATTACTTCCAGTTCACAAAACTCCATCTTCTCCTTGGGACAAAGCTGTGATATCTTAACCCTGGATGCCAGCTGGTGTAGCAGGTTAGGGAGCTTGTTCTAAAATTTTTAGTTTGTTAGTTTTTTTAAGGATCTGTCATTCTTTTCCAGGAAGTGTCAATGTTTTGTATGATAGTATTTCCCTAGGTAATGCTTACAGTAGAACTCAAGGATTTTGAAAAGGAAATGTTTTCTGAAGCAAAATGAGGGCAAGAGCATAAATAGAGCTTGATTTTACAGAACATGTTCTGTAGTCGTGACTATGGAGAACGAAATAAATACATACAATGCAGAGAGTAGGATGGCAAACACGGCTCTGCTCTTTGCTCAACAGTATGTCTCACTTCTTGAAATATTTGCATCTCAAATGGCCAGCCTATCAGGCTTTTGAAGCCCGTGAGAAGACTGCAAATGACATCTCCTGTTGTTTTGGGGTATTCAGTGTTCCTGTCTAAATATCCAGGGAGGACATGAGGGCAACAAGACAAAAGATGGTCATACAGATCATAACACTTAATATAAACTGACCAACCTAACTTCTGTCTTTGCCAGGTTCCTTGTGGTTAATGGGAGACACTGCATTCTGGGATAGCAAATCCTGGTGTACTTTCTGAGCTCCTTTTCAAGAGCCAGTGTGCCATTTTATTCTGTAAAATTGAGTAAAGTGAAAATCAAAACCAAATCAGTCTTTTGGGGTTTGCCCCAATATTTGCTTAAATTGGCATTGCTAAGGTTACTGTGAATATATTAAGAGAACTGCAGTCAGATGTTGAGTGTTTGAACAGGTTTTTCTATAGTTGCTCAGGCTGTCTTTACCTACAGTATGATCTTATTGCCACTGAGTGATGAATCTGTTCCTTTTGTTAACTCAAGCTGCTATTTAAAAGCTAATTGTTCTTTTTAAATTATAATTGAATCTTCAGACTTTATCTGATAAAGCTGACTGCAAAATGCATGAACCAGCTTTAGGATTATTTTATGTAGTATAACTGACCATGCATAAAATTCATGTAGTAAATTAAGCACTGACAAATAAGTATTTTGTCCCCTTTATTCTCACTGAAGTCCAGGTGAGCAGAACATATGGAAATTCCCTATATTTAGCAGTCTTAACAGGATCCTTGCTGTAAAGGTAAAAATACTGACTGGGTGTTTTGGGAGTATTTAGTTCTATCTTACTGTTGTCTCACTCAGATGTGTAGATTTCTTGCCAAGAGATAGGTCCAGGTTGAAAATACCTGGTAGGAAGTAGCTGCTGTGCATGAAAAGCAAATATTAGTAAAGAGAAAGGAACTTTTCTGACGCAGTTTAATAGATAGGTTTGTTGAGATGAATGTCACATTTGGGATTGTATCAACTGAGGCAAGAAGCAGGAACTGGCTTTGCAAATCAGAATGGAAGAGTTACTGTAAAAAGCAGCATAGCAGAGAGTAGGCTGGAATACTGCTCTACTCAGAGTTTATAGTCAGCTTCAGTCCTACTATATACTACTACATTTGTGGTATATTGTGTCTTTTGCTATGCCGGTTTAATCATCTATAAAAAGCCTTTATATGAATTTATCTTTGGATGTCTGCTCTAAAATGGTGACTTTGCATATTTATATGACAGATGAATAATTCAGTAGTTCTGAGAAAACAGTAAAAAGTCAACAAAAGCCGAAGAGATGTCTGCAAGACTGTAAAGAGCTGAGATTTATAACCAGGAGACATAGCTGTCGTGTTCTGATGTCATGTCTTGATCCTCAGATAGATCCCATGGTGAAGTCAGGTAATGAAAATTTGTGACCTCAGAGCAGTAAGAAATTAAGATACAGGACAATGACATCATTGGAGGTATGAGGGAAAGAGTCAAATTGAGAAGAGCAGTTGTGAAGACCTGTTTATCTACAATCTAAAATACAAAATTGTTCAGGAAAAAAAATGCTTATGAAGTAATTTGCTCTCTTAGTTTGCCCCCAGAAAATTTCTTCTTAAGATATTGTAGAACAGCTCACTGGAACAATAAAAGCATTTGCCAGCCTGGGTGTATAGAGAAAAACAAACTTTTTTTTACAAAGGAAGAAATTAATTCTGTCACATACTAATCAAGTGTCTTATTTTTGGATAGAAGAAACAATTTCTTCCCCTACTCACTTCCGTTGTCTAAACTTCTATGAATTTGAAAACTGTTCTGAACTGTTACTAGGAAGTTGACTTGCAGGTTCTTGAGAGTTGTGTGTCAATATATAGACTACAGATGCAGAGTTTGGGAAGCTATTTTAGTTTGACCATTTGGTTATTTTATGTGCAAACAGCCTTTACAATTAAGTGTATGCTGCTACGTCTGTCATGTCATAAATGCAATGACCCTCAACAAAAGAGGTTAATGGCTTTCGTGTCCTAATGCTGTTTGTCCAACAGAGATGTAAAACAGAGCACTAAAGGGTTGAATTTGTAGTGTTCTTTGGCTTCTTCATAATATTTTTTTAATAAACGACAGCTGAGAAGGTTTTAGGATATCAGATACAAATAAACCTCTAATTGCCATCTTCGTTATCTTTTAAGTGAAAAATACTTGTGTTCTAGTGAAAAGGACATTTTTTAATCATATGAAAAGTATTTTGAGAATAATATAAGGATAAGTAAATACTTACTACTGATGCAGAACCGTAGTAAGCCACAGCAGAATTTTATTAAGAAATAACTTTATATTTAATGATTATGTTATAAACTTAAACAGCAATAGTGGACTTTGAAAATACAGGTCTGTGACTCTCATCACAGTATGATAAAGGCTATTATATAAGAAGATGTGGAGTGGGCTAAAGGGAATGCTCCTGGGACCTGGCAATTAACACATTCTGAGCACACATCTTTCACAATAATGCTTACTCTGCATGTGGCAGAAGCATTAGGAAAACTTGATTGTTTCACAGGGTTTTTTTCTAGTAACAAAACTCACAGAAATTTAATATATGTATGTATTTGATGGAAAAGCTCTAGGCATTTGTGCATAAAACTGTAGGAAGCACATTAAATGGTTTTCCCATCCATAGCATGAAATTTTCAGAGGGTCACCACTCCTGCATGACAAAATGTGTGCAGAATAGTACATGAGCAGATCACTGACCCAAGGCTAGAAGAGATTTTGGGTTGGTTCTTCCACTGCTGTTTTCATGGTTGGAGTCAGCTGCTGCTGGGAATGCTGTGCTCAGGACTGGTGGGTCTTATGATCCAGCCCCTAGCCTGCTCCCAAGTCTTCCTCTATGACAGTCTCTTTGTGGATGGCAAACATCTCCTCCAAGTGCTGTTTGAAAGGCTGCACAGAAGTATCTCTAGGTAGTTCCTCTGTCCTTGATGCTCCTTCACACGTTTGATGTCTTCTGTGAAGCCAAGGGCTTTTGTGCTGGAGTTGTGAACCCAAGGGGGAATCTCAATTCACCTGTAAATCCAGTAGTATTGATGGAAATGGCACACATACATTCCTTGTAGGACTTAATGAGTGTTCTGTGGAGAAAATCCTTAAATACCAGGGGCCAAATATTTCCTTAAGTATAAAGTGTTAAATTTAAATTAGCCAAAACACCAAATTCCTCTACAGGCTGTTTCTATCCCTTATTTTAGCTCCAGTAACCTTCATCTTAGATCTGACAGCAGTTTAAGATATGCAGGTAAGTATTTTTGTGCCTTTTCGAAATCCAGCGTTAAGAAGAGTGTCATGCATCTTAGGGAGCAACTGAAGAGCTTTGTTAGCTGAGTATTACTTGCATAAGGCAGACATCTTTAGTCTCTTGGGTTTTTAAAACTCAGATTATTGTTTGCAGTTTTCCATGAACCTGATTCGTGCCCAGTGGTTTTGAAAAAAATGTAGTTGTATCAAATGGATGTCAGCAGTCCAAGCCATGTCCTGCTATTTGGTCAAAGCTATTTTGTTAGCCCCTCAGTGTCCTGAGGTGCAGACTTGCAACGTCTTGTAGGATAGGAAAGGAATAAGCAAACTGTGGATATTGGTACCACTGTCTGCCCCTGGGAAAGTAAAAATTAAAAAGTAGCAACCTGTATTAGGTTTACAGTAAAGCTCCTATAAATTGAGCTTTCTCAACAAAATGGACCCTCATGCTGCTTGGCTGGCAGGTCTCTCTAGAAGCGTATCACCATGGAAATGAGCTGCCAGCAAGATGGAGCAGCAAAATAGATCATCAGCTCCTCCAACCAAATGGCCTGAGGACCAAGAGCGCAGGCATGGGTTTTGGCACTTACCCCACAGAGACGTCCCTCTCAACAAATGTTTTCTCAGGGCAAACTCTAGTAGGAGGATCCTAAGCAGAGCTGCAACCTCCCTCCCATTACAGGATTTGCTGTAGGAGGGGAGGAGCAAGCCTGCAGCCATTATAGTTCTGTTTTACTGCCCTGTTAAAAGTGATGCCATACTGCTATTTTTAATTTAATTCTTTTGTGAGAGTGGAGGCGATAAAACTAATTGTTTCTATGCTTCAGTCACACACCTAATGGGAGAACAGTGCAAAGGAGCTGCAAACTGTAATCTGCATGAGGAACAGCAGCAAGAATTTCCAAATGCACATGCTTGGAGTATGCTGCAAAGTTGTTGTATGCTAAGGAATCCACTTTTCATCCCCATTTCTGGCTGTATCCAAGTATAATTTTTACAAGAGCACCTTGCATCCCGAACCCTTTCAGGTTCATTTGTGCTGTCTTGTGGCTTTCATTGTAAGCCAAACAACACCTTACTAAAACGTGTGTTATATACATGACCTTGTAAAAGGCTCTTTGCTGTTTCAGCAGAGGCAGGAGAGACCGCAAGTGAGAGCAAAGATACTTATCAAGGACCAGAAAAAGAGACCAGGGATTGGGCAAATTGTGCCCATAGAAAGCTAAAGGATTAAAGAGCCCTACAAGCAGAGAGCCAAAGAGCTCGAGTTGCAGGGCCACAGGGAATGATGAACAGTGTGAGAGAGATTTACTAAACCAGGCAGAGGATTGATGGATTTTATTTCCCGCCAGATTCTTGCATTGAGAGTAGAAGGCTGCCTGGGCAATGTGGGACTCTGTTCCAAGAAAAGGAGAATGCAAACTGCCAAAAGGCATAAAGGGTAGACTGTTGATGAACCTTCTGGTAGGTAGGCAGTGAAACGAATTACATATGCTTGCTGTGGATGCCTGATAAGATTGTGTGCAAGTGGTATCAGTGAGCTATGTGGCTGCATCGCCTTTGGTGCTTCCTTCATCACACCACTGCTGTTCAAGAGGGGAAACTGAGGCAAGAGATGGGTGATCTCTTAATGTAAGTACACCTAAGGCAAGAGATAGGTGATTTCTTAATGTAAATACACCTTTCTACATATTATATTGATGTTTGTTCAGGTAGTTGCTTCATGATTAGTTCTGCCAGCTCTTGGTTTCCGTATGTCTAAGGAAATGACAGTATATTCTCAGATTTACTTCTATTTATACTAACTAAATACTAGTAAACCTGTCTACCTGAAAAACAAATGATAAATCATTTTTACCTCAGTTCTATGTTGGACTTCTCTATATTCCGAACTGTTAAATCTCCTTTATTTTTTATGTTCTTCCATCTTACAAACAGTTACATAAGTTTATAGTCCTGCATAATTTAGCTGTGCACTACTTGCATTGAACTCAAAGAGAGGAAATCATGACAGATTCTGTAGGAGGAGGATTTCCAGTTATTCAGGGCCTGAAGTGATGAAATTATATGGAGATTTATATTTTTATTAAGCTAAATCATGGTGTCTCCAGAACATCTCCATTGCATACGAACTGAAGAAAAATCATTATCAAGGTCATGTACCTGAATTTCATAAAGAAAATGATTATACACAGTTGGAAAATAACATTTAGCACCATAGCATTTAATGAAGGAAAAACTTTTACAGTGTCCTTCCATTTCAACTGAATGAGGCAGAGGACTCCTTCCAGGGGCTGCAGGTAAAGAGCCTGTGTTGTGGACAGTGGTCTATTACCTATCTAGTGCAACTGCAGATAGACTTGCTTTTTCTCCAAGTATATGGATTAATTCAGGAAGGGCTCCTGTGTGGTCTGCCATGCCACAAAAAGTCAGGGATAAAGCTAGCAGAGAAAGGAGCCATCAGGCACTGAGATAACAGAGGGTTATGTGCCCACCTACCTTGTGCCACCAAGGCTTCCAGCTGGCTCTGGCAAAGAGAGAGTAGTTTTGTGCTTAGCAACATGCCTGAAGGTGGAACACAGGGCATGTTTTGTAGGCCTGGCTGTAAGGCAGAACTTAAACAGTTTTATCTGCTCACTTAGTCTCTGAAGCAGTGATGTGGTCATGGAAATTTGGCAGGGGGGATTGTCATGCCATATAATGTGTGTCCTCCTTGTTCTTCATGCTAAGGAGTTGCCAGGCTCTTGGAAGAAAGTTATATTTTACCCTGCAAAGTTGTGTGGATGGTGCTGTAGAAATTAGGAATTTATTACTGTTGCCAGGAAGGGCTTGGCATTGTCACCTGTTAGGGTCAATTATCAAACAATGCAGGGCAGGTTGTCCCTGCATGGCTTTGAGAGAGAAACACAGTGTTGGTTTTGCCTTGGGTAAGCAAAAGCCCAAAAGTACAAATGGGAATTGTGGGTAAATGTCTTTAAATACAGGGTGCATTCTAATACCCTGTTACGTTCACATTTGCCTCCTTCATGCCTTCGTAGTCTTATTTCAGTCTCTCCCAGTAGATCAGTTCCATTCCCAGAGGCCTGAAGTGAATAAATCCAAACTCTGATCCGTGCTCTATTTGGACTTCTACCCCATGGCCAGCACACACGATACGGCATTTCAGAGACTGAGGGAAGTGAGCCACATTTGCTCGTGGAAAAAAGAAAGAACTGCAGCAATATAGTGACGTAAGGTTTATTACCCTGCAGGTTCACCTCGGGTTACAACCGGATCTAATTCAGCATGCTCTTGTCAGTACAGCTTAGTTCAGCTAAACCAAGAAAATACAGTTCAATTCTGCATACAGCTAACTCCCACATAAAGCATCAAAATATTTCCAATCTAATTTTTTTTTATTACAGGCTTTTTTTTTTTTTTTCCCCTCCTCCTTCATTTGAAGAGCTTTTGGGCCTGAATAACATTGGTTTATTTATCTGTCTGGTACCAAATGAAAGTAATTATACGAGTTTGATAAAGGGCCATTTCAAGGTAGATGGGAAAACACATTTAAAGAAGATGTTCCTACACATCAGATGCTAATGAGGTCGCCGAAGAGAACATTGTTGTTGGGGGCCTCTGCTCATCCCCAGAGTGCCTTTTTTCACTGAGAAAAGGTCCTGTCATGCAGTCTTAATCTAGAGCATGTTTGAAATAGATCTTTCAGCTAGTGAAATGCTAAACTGCTTCTTTATTTTCATCTTAGTAGACTGAGAAAAAAATGGCATAAATTTCACAGCAGTGATTTTTTTTTAATCTGAAATAATTTTACAGTTTGATTCATATCTGTATAGTTGCAAGTTTAATCAGCCAGAATACCCTACAACTCCTAGAACTGCAAATGTGCCTTGTGCAGTGGCAGACCCTAAGTCATGTTTGTGTTGAACACATCAAGTAGCTCAAAGAAGTGAAATAGTGTATCTTGACCTAGATCTAGACCAAAGTGGTTTTATACACCAAACCAAGAAGAGCTGATGTATGCTTGCTGCCTTCATCTTCAAGTGTTTCTAGCTACTGGCAGTTAGAGCAAAAAATGGTTTAGAACACAAAGCTTTATGGTACACTCACAATACTGTCATCTTTTTCCTTAAACAAGCGTTTTAGACAGAAATCTCTTGACTAAACTTTAGTGTTAACCAAACATTGGTGTGTTGGATCTGGTCCAGTACATTGTTCCTGACAGTGCTCAGGAACTGGCCAGCTGACAGTTCCGGAGTAATGTGACAAGAGGGGGATTTTCTTAATCTTTGGGGATTCCCCTTAAGGGTGATGTCTTAATCCCTGACACTTAATCATTGTTTGTGTCAGGAAGTATAAATGTTCTTCTTCTACTGCTTAAAAAAAGCAAGGTTCATTAAAGATTATATTCTTTTTTTTTTAAAACAGATAAGTTTCTAATGGGAACATGCAGGTACTCATTTACAATCTGATGAAATTTTTTTTTTAATAGTCCTTTCTGGTCCCAATTGTATTATGCTGCAGACAGCTCCACAGGGTAAACTTGTATTTTAAGTTTCAAAAGGTAGAACAGAATTTTCCTTAATCTCTTTTAAATTTGCCTGTCAGTTTTAAACTCCCTGTTTAACTTGCCTTTCACATCTCCTAATTATTTCTTCTGGCTTCAGTGTATTCTTTTTCTTTCATTTTGAGACGATAAATAAGGGTATTTAATTTCCCTTATTTTTAATATTTGTAATTTTTTATACAGCCATCTTGCATTGCTCTCTCTTTTGACTCTTTTCCAAACAGAAATCAGTCTTCATACAACTGATTTTCTGAGGCCCAGAGTGCTTTATGTTCATAGGGTCTGAACCCTTTCTGTGGCTGCTCTTTTTGCAGCGCTGACTGCCTGTAAACATTCCTCATTCCAGATTTACAGCTCTTTTTTTTTTTTTT
>VXBB01005687.1:126315-375295 GCA_013399915.1 Illadopsis cleaveri | reverse complement strand
TTTTTTTTTTTTTGGTCTGCTTAGGTGGAGAGTGTTCTCCCCCCCCTCCCCCTCACCTCGTTGAATTTCGAGCGATTTGCTTGACATTGCCAGTGTCATCAGAAGTGGTATGAGCCGAGTTCAAACAGGTGGTACCGTCGGGCTGCTGTCACAGGGGATGAGATCATACATTCATTCTGTCTCTGTGATGGATTTGTCTAACTCTCTCCAACTCGAGCTGACTTTGATCCCATATAATGAAAAGCCTTAAAATAGAAAGTGGAAGGGAACAGAGAGGAGCTTTAATTATTTATTGGCTGGGTCGAATCCATACCTTTTGTAAAGAGACTTCTTTTGTTGTTTTTTGGTTTATTCAGTTTTCATTAAGCCAAATTTAAATCTTTGTGTTCAGCATTGGTTCAGATTCTGAGGCTGATTAAAGAGGCTTTTGAAGCAAGGTGCATTTTTCTTTCAACTCAGTTATTTTTTCCATTCATTAAATGGAATAAAAATGTTACTTGAACGGTTTTCACTATTTAGTCCCAGTAGTGCTAGGAGGTCAAAGGTACTCAAAGTTTTAGTTGCTCTGAGCACCTAAAAACATGACACCCACATTAAAACCACTGAAGGCTATACAGACAAAGCAGATGAGAGGTGGGAGGGAGGAAGTAAATGTGTGAATTCCTAAATTGACAAAACAAACCTGTGGCATAGCTGAGACCTGGTCAGGTCTCTACCGCTGCTCGTGTGGTGTTTAACAACAAACCCTACCACACTGACCTCTCGGGTAAGGCCTGAGCAGCATGGGCATGGTTTGGTGGTCTCCTGCCTGCATTTTTAATTTCCCTTATCAGTTACAAATGTGGCCCCTGCCACTCTGAGCATTTTGCTAGTGTATATGTCTTTGCCCTTCTCTGGAAGCAGCAGAATCTCCCTCGTTGAGCAGGAGGTGCTAATGCAGGGGCATGAGTACAGCTCATTTGAGTGCATCTTGGCCTGGCAGGTTGTGCAGGAAGAGGCTGGGTGCCATCCCAAACCCACCTCCTTCTCTGGGGGCTGGATGTTGCCTCCCGAGGGCAGGGGGAACAGAGGAGAGGCTTTAAGTGTGCCACTTCCTTACATCATTACACTCAGAACAAGCAACAACCTTCCAGTTACCTCTGTAGTCTTAACCAAAGAGCTTGCTTGATTTGTTTTGGAAGTGACTGTCTTCATGGTGTGCATGTCTGTAAAATCTGCATGCTTGAGTTGAGGCTCAAAGAACCCCAGAGCCTATCAATATCACTGCATCCACAGCTCCCTCACAAGAATAGAACAGTAGTGTGAAAGATAGTGATGGTTCAGAGAAATGTCCTTGCTTTATCCTCACTCTCTCAGTGCCTGTGGATACATTAGCAGACTACTGTACATAGGGGAGAACATGCCTTTAATAGTTCTGTCTCAGCTGCTGTTAATTTGATTTCCCTCAGGTAGTCAGTGTTGTCACAAAGTCCTGGAGCAAGACTTTTTGTAGCAAGAAGTACAAATAATTTACACTGGAATGTCTGAGGCTCTTGGATAAAGCATGTGCTGCTCTGAACAAAGCAAAAAAACCTCCGTAATTTCTTTTATTTGGGGATAAATATGATGAATTCAGTGAGATGGAAGGAGGTGCTGTAAAAAGGAGCAGCTTTGTGGCATCTGACAGTGGGTAGGTTATGACTAGACCTGTGCTTGGTCTTTGTGTTTCACACTTGGTATATTTGTGGCTGTTCATCATGAAACTTAACAGGGTAATGTCAAAATAATCTGCAATTATTACTGTCTTACTTCAGATAAAATTTTTTTCATTATCTCACTTTTCCCTTGGAAGTTGTTTAGTTTATATTTTCAGCTCCAGTCCAGCTTCTTCTTGGCTATAACTTAGGCAAGTTGGAATTAGTGTCAGTCCTGTGGTCAAACTGTGTTTGTTTGCATTTACAAAAATCTGGAGTGCTGCCTTTGAAAATAATGGGCTTCATTCTGCCCCAAATTGCCATGTCCCATTCTTTTGCTGGAGTCATTCATTTAAGGGTGGAATTTTTCAGCAGGACTCACTACTGCTGCATTCTAATACTACTTTAATATTGCATGGCTCATATAGCTTCCCAAAAACTAAAATTAAAGAATTTAGAGCAGAATTAGGTCATGAATTTGACCAAGTGCATTTGAAAATGCCATGCTAATTATTCACAACTTTAAAATTACTGAATGAATTTCTTCCAAATTTGCTCTATTTCATAGATTCCATTGACATTTAAATATAATTCATTTTATCACCATGCTATATCATAAAGTCTGGTTTCCCGTATTTTCATTAGCTGGTAGATGTTCTGTAATACAGGAGGAAGTAATACTTGGGGCATGGAGAAAAAAGTGAATGAAGTCTCTCTGTTAACATTGCCTTTCTGGAACTCACTGATTAATTATTTTTAGTCTCACATTGCTGTTAGGAAGAGTTGTTTTGTTTCTGGTACAAGTTGTGTAAAGTTCCTGAGATTCTTCAGAAGGTTTAAGATGAGTGTATGGCTGAATTTTCAAAGCCCTAACCTTGCACTCCAGCCTTCATCCTTTCTTTTATTATGGAAAGTGTCCACTTTTCCTGAAGGTGCTGATTCTTCTCATCATTCCTCCCTATTCTGATGAGTATGCACCTCAGAGAAAAAGTCCTTGAGAGACATTTCTTCCTTTGAAATGGTTGCTTCTCTAGCTTGGATTTCCATAAATTAGTGCAAAGAGGAAAGTGTGGAGTAACCGAAATATTGCTATGAAGATTGCAGAAAGCACATTGTAATGTTTGAATGTCTGAGAATATGTATTTTCCTTGGGGTACAAGTTTTCCCTGTGTTCAAAATAAATGCCTTCATGGCAGCAGCTAATGTCTTTCATAGGTGGTATCCAGTTCTGCCAAATTCTCAGCCCTCAGAAATATGGATACAGGATGGGATTATTGGCTACAGTTGTGTTCAGGTGGTTTTTGGTTAGGAAAAAACATTCTCTAGAACAATCACATTGTTAATTACCACATGATTAATTGACTTCATTACCATAAGCCACTTTTCCCCTTTCCTTTCTGCCTTTTTTTTTTTTTTCTTCCCTGTGCTCCCTGTTGTTTGTATGTGGCGTGGCACTGATGTGACTCGGGATGGGCTGTTTTCCCCCTTTGCCTGGGGCATGTTGCTGCCGGCATTCCCTAATGTGGGACTTGGCCGCTGCCCTGCCAAGGGAGCTTCCTGGCGCTTTCTCTGGAGCTGATCCGGACACGCATCCGAATCCAGTGGTGAGATCATGATGTAAATACGTGTCCCAAAGCGAGGTGATCGTGCCAAGGAGAGGCTTTATTCCCCTGAACCATTCCTGAAGCACAAGTGAAACCCTGGCAGGTAGAGAGCGAAAGAGATTTGCCAGGTTGGACACACAGGGGTCCTGCCGTGCCATCTCCTGGGTGTGGTGGTGCTTTCTACCTCATCACCTGCCACCGTATCCCTTCCCCAAGCCCGTGCTACCTGCAGACCGCGCTCAAAGCTGCCATGCCTTACCGCAGCTTTCCGCGCTGACATTTGGGATTTCTCCACAGGATGGGTACAGCAGAGGGAGCAGTAGGATAAGCTTCTCCCAGGCTGTCTCACCCGGCGTGCTCCCGCCCCAGCGCAGACCCTCGGGCTGATCAGCCCTCCTCTGCTGCCCCGGTACCCCCAGCAGCAGCGGGACCCCGAGCCCGAGGGATCCGTGCTGCCTTGGGGCCGGGACACAGAGGGAAGGAGAGGGCTGTGTGGCAGGGACACCTCCCCCAGCCCTGCAGGGCACTGATGCATTTCAGAGAGCAAGTCTGGCGCTACTGGCTTTTACATAACTGATCTGATGGGACTCATGGTGTTGGCCTATATATTAATGCTCCAGCTCTCATTAGCAGTTTCTCAGACTTCCAGGCCTCCTTCTGTGTTCTTGCTGTGTATTTTTTTTCTTTATAGAGAAAAAAAAAGTAATTTCCTTTCTTTTCCAAGTTTTTCGTCTGTAGGGTGAAATGAGTTTTATTTGAGAGCAGGAGGGTTTTTTGGTGGGATGTGGGATGAATGAAAGGGGATTGTTCCTACCTTTAGCTCAACTGAACAGATAATCTCTTTGATAGATTATCCTCTTCCAGTTCAGAAGAAAATGCGTGTGTCACTCCAGCCATAGTCATGTCTGCCTGCATGCTCACTTCACGCAATGGCTGAATTTCCACAAAAAACTTGGGTTTGTCCGTCCAGGCAAATAAAAAGAGATAACGTTAGTGACATTTAATTTACTGGAAACCATTTTTAGTTCAGAATTTAGCGCTGCAATGAAATCAAGATGCTGGAGTGAAACAGGATAACAGAGACATTTCCATAACAAAAATGTCAATATATAATAATTGCAGGAATTAGGACTTTGTTTTCAAGTGAATGTTGTGACAAGACAAGTTTTGGTGTTGTGATGTTTTCTTTCACAAACATTTCACTTTTCCTCTTCAAGAACAGGCTGCAATGAGGTCTGTTAATTAGCACTGTTTGCTACCTTTTGTATACTTGGTTACACCAGACATAAAGCCTTTTAAAGCAGCAGAGGGTTCTTATCATTGGGAAGACAAAGAGCATCTCCTGCTGGAGCAAAGACTGTGTCATGAATCTTTGTAGCTGGCTTGTTGTTTGTTTATTTCATTTTCACAGTTTGGCTTTTTAAGGGAACACAATCATGCTACGTTTGTTTGTCTCACACTCCTGGCCACAGCCAGTAGTTTTGAACTCAGGAGACACCTTCTGCTAAATTAAACACCTAGGAAGAAATCTCAGCTGTACTGATTCTCCTTGACTCTCCTGAAGTGGAATCCAAGACGCCAACCCAAAAAAGAACAGGACATGTAACATTCCCCTCCTAAAGCAGCTCCCATGTGTGCTAGCTGCTCAGTCTGAGCACACACAGCTCTGAATCAAGCTGCACAACCTGCTTGCTGCTTTTTCCACGGGTAGGGAGAAAATACAGAAGGGGAAGTGGAAGGGAGTTGGGAATACTCATAACTGAGGGCAGTATCCAGAAGACCAATCATGGAAGCCTGGGGAAATTAAAAGGATAATTGTGAAGGTGGCAGTGCAGGTTGGCTGCATGAAGCTGGAAACTGAGGTGGACAGCTCTCCTGTCCTGAGGGCCAGGAGTGGTCATAAGAGTTTAGAGGAAACAGGGATTACTGTTGTTGGAAGCAATAAATAGCAGAGGATCATAAATCCTGAGGAAGACAATCTTCATTAGGTGCACTGCTCACCAAGTGACTTAAATGAACTATAGCTGTCAATTCAAACCTTGAAGGTTCAGCATTTTCAGGTAGAGCACAAATAATAGATGATATTAGAAAGTCTGAAGGCAGCCTTTTTATTTATCCAGGAGCACTACCAGTTCCAGAAAGACTTTTCCAGGCCTCAGCACTTTGTGGGCTTAGGTTTACCTGGTTTTTGTTTTTTCTTTTTAGAAAAATATTTTTCAGTCTGGTAAAATTATCCATTTACCTACAAAACATCATTTTTTAAAAGCTGCTCTTCCTTTTATTATATCTCAAATCCTAATTTTGTTGATCAATTCGGGCACCTAATAAAAAGAGTAGTCTTTTTCCTGTATTTAGTGTAAAGATAAATACAACCAGAATTGTTTGAGTTCTCCCCTTAGGTATTTTTCAAATGAGTTTGAAAATGCATCTGGTAAAGGCAAAGGCACAGAGTTTTTTTGAAGTTGCTTAGCTCTTCATAATTACTGTTAAAACTTCGTTCTTGTGTACAAAAAGCCAGAGTCTTTATATCCTGACTCCTGTAATGTGACATGCTTATATATGATGATAAATACTGGTTTAAGCCATGAGTTCATACCAAAAACTCCTACCAATACGTCCAATATGTTTTGTGTTTATACGAGACGTAGCAAAAGGAAAGACATGTTCAGAAGTAAAAAATATATTTTTCCTTTATTCAGTAAAATGAAATGACTGAAAATTTGATTTGTTCCTGAAGCTTCAATTTGTGACCATGGATGATATCCCTTCTTTCCCTATGGCTTGAATCAGAGAAACATAGAAATCAAGAACAAAAAAGCCAGCACAGAAAGTCTTCTGTTGCTGCAAAACTGGTCACAGAGCATGTACTAAGTGCATTCCCCATTTACTTTATTAATGCTTATCAAGAGTTCAAACAATTTGCATGTGTTTTGCAAATAGCAGAGCTAACCCATCTGAACATTCTCAGTGACTGAGCCTCCTGCCATTACCCAGTGAGCCTCATGGAAATAGTAGGAGTGCTGTGCCCAGAGAAGTCAGACTCCACACTGGAAGACGCGGACAGTGTTTTGCCCTGGGTTTCCTTCCAGGGCAGATGTATCCTGCCGTGTTGGAGTCTGCATGATGGGGAGGCAGCAAGGGAGTGGATGCTTGGGGGCTGCCACCAAGAGCCCCCTGTCCCCACTTGCTGCAATAGTTGTCGCCCACCTCTTTAAGGAAAAAAAGAAAAAAAAGTGGTAGGCAGCTCATGGATCAACACTTGGCCAAACCCCAGCTGCTGGACCATTTTGGAGAGGGCTGTTGGTGTAAGTACACAGCTGAGTAGGCTTGGCTGGAGGTCAGCTGGGGCAATGAGGAGTGTGCAGGTTGAGAAATACTGAATAAACAGTGTTGAATCCATTGTGATGGGCAGGAACTGCATGCCTGTCAGTGCAATTACAGTCCCTACTCCAGAGCTCTTACTCTTGAACAAACCTGTGCTGAAATTTCTGCAGAGGTTAGCAAGATCATTCCAAAGAGGAAGAAATACTCTTGAGTAAGACTTAGAAGGATTGAGCCTGTAGGGTAGAAGATGTTGCTTGTCGCAGTAAGCCGAAATCTTAAGACTGCCAAGACTAATGAATTGAAGACACTGACAGACAAGGGGAGACAAAGTGCAAATTCTGTGCACATTATCAATAGCTAAACATGAAGGGACAGATCATGCCTCTTAGGCACTTGGCTAAATTTGGAATGGGTAGGAAGTCACATGGCTCCAAACATGTTACCTCTTTACACTTGTCACTGGTACCAAATTACTGTTCCCTCTCTGCCACTCCCTTGTCTGCTCCCATGCCAGCTCCAACTCAAGCTCCCACTCCTCCACAAGAACTTAGTATTAATATGTTTTCGCATATCTCAAATCTAATGCCACAGAAGTCCCTGATCTGTTACACTTGATGATGGTTATAAGCAACAGACCCTGCTGAGAGAAGAGTATTCCCTGTCACAGCAGTGGTAAATCTCACAGCTGTACACTTTGTGTTGTGCATTAGACCCCGGTATTACTGCACAGCTCCGCATCTGAGGAAACTGGACACCTGTCTTCTCTTTGGCTTATGTGATACAGTTTTTGGACATATGACCTCCGACTGTCTCATTCATGGGATTGGGATCATGCTGTCCATGTTGACATCTAAGGTTTCCGAGTAACTTCCAGCATCACTTTCCAAAGCTCTTCCCCTCCCCATACGCTGAGGTTTTTAAATACCCTCTTAGGAGGCATGAGAAGCAAACAGTAGCCTTTTAGAGGATTCAAAGCCAAATCTCTTTTCCTCTGTATCTACTAAGGGAAACACACAAGCTTAGATAAAAGCGTGGATGTGCTTCCGTGGATTTCCCTGCCATTGTTTTCCCTAACATTTAAGCACTCTCTAGAGGTAGTTTGAAGTCCTATAAACAGCTCAGTCCTAATCCTTCCTGTTCATTACTTCATTTCTGAATCATCACATTTGTCCATCTCACCTTCTTCCACGGGGTGCTTCTTCCTTCCTTGTTGCCCTAATTAGAAAGGAGTCCTCAGCCACAAAGGCACAAAGACGTTTCTTTGTTCTTTTGTCTCTCTGAGCATCTTAAGCACTGTGCTTTTTAAAACCTAATGTTAACAGTTGGTCTCTGCTTCTAGTGATTATCTGCCCTTCAAGGCTGACATCTTTACAAACAGTTGTGAAAAAAAATTACTTGATGTACGTACTGCATGACATGAAGTTGCACCATTTGAACGGGAATCCTCTGGCTCTGATTTTCTGTGCTCTGAGGGATTTATAAACCGGCAGTGTTTGAGGTGGCTCTGTCAGAAAGCAGTGCCAGACAAGGCAGCTTTCCTGCAGTTCGCTGCAGCTTCTCAGCCTGAATAATAGATACATGCCCAGAACTGTTGTATCAGGAATCCTGAGAAAAAGCAGTGAAGTGACTTCTTCCTTGTCTGGCAGAAAGCACGTTTAGCTGGAGTTTTTAAAGCACTCTGGAAGGCAGGTATTGAACATACTGGGGTCTGTCTTTCCTAATAGTAACAAATATTAGTGATTCAAAATCTTTCAACTTTTCAGGAGTTGTCAGCTGATTTGTTATTTAATGTTTCTGTGTTGCTGGCAACACTTCCGGGCCCACAAACCTGAGCTCAGTCCAGGTTAAGAAGAGCTCTTGCCTTTCAGTGTGTGCTGACTGACTGCAAAAATTACTGTGGAGTTACTGTTTTTCATCAGACTATATATGCTATATGTATTCTCAGTATGTTCTCATATATGCTATATGTGTTCTAAAATACGTTTTTTTAATGCATGTTATCAAGCAGGCAGGAGATGTGGAGATTTTCTTAGCATGCACTATGATACAGCCCTTTGGCTGATTTTTTTACCCCTCCTCGAGGCCTTTCCAAGTTTGACCAGTTTCCTTCATCAGGCTGCTTGATCACTTTTGCTACTGTATCAGTCCAACCCCTCAACACCGACATTCTGAAAAGTGTAATGCTCCATGAAATCAGGCATTGGCAAGGCATTTTCAAACCATATTTTCAGCCAAAGGATTCTGGGCACAGCTTGGCCTTGCCCTGTCTGCCCCAAACTGTGCTTGCTGCTTGTCTGCATCCCTACAATCCCCTCTTGGCAGCAGCTCAGACAAAGGCTGAAGACTCTAAGAAACCAGATACATTTACCAGGTTATTCTGTCTGAATTGGTGTGACTGGCAATTGGTATTTTCCTGTTGCAACTGAAAGTGTTCAATAATTCATACATTTTGCATAAAGTCTTGTGCTTGTTCCGCTCCTGCCCATGTCTGAGATAAGGCAGACTTGATGGCAAGCGGTATTCAACTGAATATGCATTTGAGCATTAAAATCTGCTGCTTCGAAAGGCTGATCTTCAGAGCCAGGGGTTTGTGTCAACACTAGCAACCTCTGGTAGGGACACTGACTTTCTGAGTTACATGGAAGGAGATTTTTCCCCACTTCAATCTCCTAGAATGCTATCATTTATCTGTTGCATCTAAGCAGCATTGCAATGCATTGTTACTGTAAGGAGCCACGGACTAAGAGTGGAAGTTTAGGAGCTCTCTAGTCAAGATCTGGTACAAACTTTTTAAAATCATATATTCTATTTTGGAGCAGTTGGTTTGGTTTTTTTGTTTGTTTGATTTTGGTTTGGGTGTATTTGTTGTTGTTGTTGTTTGGGAGGTTTTTGTTTTGGTTTAGTTGGGTTTTTCTGTTAAAATGCCCTTCCTCCGTAAAGTTCCCTGTGCAGGGCTGTAAGCTTCCAGATACAAGTCTTCGTCCAGTAGCGGGTGAATTGTTGCCTTGCCCCACGCCTGTAGCTCGTTGTGCCCGGGAACCCCTGTGCAAGATGCGCCCCAGGGGTCCCGCTATGGACGGCGGCTCGGTCGGTGGTGCTGGGGCTCAGGGACGCTGCCCGAATGGGCACAAGCTGTGATTTCAGGTGCCTGCCCCGATTTCCGAAGGCTCCGTGTGGCGCTGCTCGCCGGGCCGCTGGTCCCGGTGCCCGGCAGCGCGGCGGGCAGGCGGCTCCCTCAGGCGTGGGCAGGCAGCCGAGGCTGGAAATCCGTGAAATCCTGCCAGCCAAGCCCCTCTGTGTGTGTGTGTGTCTGTGTCTGTGTGTGTGTGTGTGTCTGTGTGTGTGTCTGAGGAGAGATGGGGATGGGGCAGATGGGGGTGGAGTGGCAGCTTGGGAGGATGGGAAGGAGGGAGGTGGAGGGATGGAGGAGGAGAGGGGGCCGGATGCCTCCGATTGGTAAAGCTCCACGAAGGCATCTGCCAGCAGGACTTCAGAGGAATGTGAAACCAAATCATTTAGAAGTTAAAGATAGACGCAGAATACACAGCATCTTGAGCCAAGGTTTAAATTCATCCCTCTCTGCCTGGCTTCTCGCAAAGCTCTACTTGTCAGCTTGCCTCTGTCTCCTCTAGCAGCTGTAATATTCCCTAAAAAAATAACAGCCTTCTGGATACTTGGGAATTACTAAGGTGGCAAAAGAGATCATGGTGCATACAGTAGGGTAAGTAGGAAGCTTGCCTCTGCATGCATTTGCTAGGGTGGTTCCTCAGGGCTTTCCTGCTGCCTTCAGAGCACTCTGGCAGTTCCTCTGGGATGCGGTGGATACTTAAGTAATGCTTACCCCCGGGCGATTTAGTCTCCCATTTTCCCCATATGGAGCATTTGAACTTTGTTCCTCAGTGAAGTGTTAACTCATAAGGTTACTTTTCTTGGCATACCTAGTGAGTCTTGGGCTTTATTTTGCCATTGTCGTTTGGAGTGCTGTTTTCCTAACAGATTATTTTTGTTATATACCTCTGCTCTTCGTTAGTGGGACATGCTGTTTGAAATGTTGCTTATTATTACAAAGTTGAAAAGCGAGTTGTTTTCCGTGTAAGAGACGATGTAGTCAGTGTTTGCTTGCTTGTTTGGCCATGGTTTCACTTACGAACTATATCCTCATGGGTGAATTTGATCACAGCACAGGGTTAATTAAATTTAACCTTGTTTGTTTGTTCCCAAATAATGCTTTTACTGGGACTTCGATTTTTTTTGTTTGGTTGGTATTTTTGGAAAAAAAAAAAAAGAAAAAAAACCCCAACAAACATTTTGGTTATCATTTTCTTTGATCAAAGTCCTTCTAGTAGAAAATCTAAAATCTGTGCATTCCCCTGGTATTCCTCACTTAGATAATGAATTTGTGGGTAAAAAAAGGAAATTCAGACTATCATGTTCTTTCTAGAACTTATCAGAAGTAATTTCAGTATCTGGCAGATATATTGCCTCATTGATCAATGCCTTTTTCAGGCAGTTTCTGAAACATTTCTGGTGAAATTGTGGTGTTCCTATACCCAAAAGGATTTTAAAATACAGCAACTCATTTGGAAGTTAGATGTAATATTTGTTATGGATGTAGTCTGAGAGCTTCATCTGAATCTGGGCTTGAATGTGCATCGTCTAAATGCCAGCATTGTTTTTGCCTTTTTTTCTGGTCGTGTGTGTTTTACACTCATAGTAGGGGAGCCCCTACCTTTGGATCTGGTGTCAGTTCACCCAAACATACTCAGAATTCCTGACGTGTTAGCACTGCCCGTAATAACCATCGGAAATAGGTGCTGTCTGCGGATAACTGAAACGCCTGACATTTTTGGTTATAGATATCAGTGCTGAAGAGATGCATATAATTACAGTCTGTGTCGTGCAAAATATGTGAAAGTGGGTGAACTAAAATAGAAACTGTTCCTCTGTTTCAAGGAAAAATGATGTGTTTGGTATGTTTTGGTATCTTTCTGGCGTTTGATTGAGTTCATCTCTATTGGTCAGCTTGCCTGAATTTTGCAAAATATTTGGCTGTGTTTGGGTGAGTGAATCTGCTGTGAAGTGTTTCCTGTGTGATTAAGTGTAGGGGATGGAGAAGAAAGATATATATAACCTTTAAGGTAAATCTGCAATAAAAAACAGGTGCAGGGATGAGAAATGAAATTCAAGCCAGTTCTTTTACAGTTTGTGATAGCTGGGTGTTCTTTTCAGTAGCTCAGACTAGATCAGTGCCTCAGTCCTGTGCTAAATTTCCAGGCCAACAGTCGCTTACATGAAGGAATTTTTTTACATTACATTAGGGAATTACTGTAATACTGGTTTTGGTATTAAAGTGGAAGACCTTTGAGACAAATATGTCAAGATGAGTAAAACTTACAGTGAGTCTTGGTGAAGTTGTGGTTAGTTTCTGGGTCTTGCACAGGGTCCTGTGCAGCGTCAGGCAACCTAAGGACCCTGCAGACCAGACGGGGTTGGAAAGAGGTGAAAATACCTTTATTATTTCTCTGTGTTGGGTATCTAGGTATCAGTTCCTCAGGCTAGGCATCACCTCTGATAAGGTTTAACACAATAGGCTTCTGTTTGCAGATGCACTCTTCCCATGGTTATGGCCTCCCCAAGGAGGGAGGGAGAATCCACAGATTTAGAAGCAGGGATTCACTGCACCTTTTATAAGCTTCCTAAACTGAAAGAGAAAAATAGACTGACATTCAGAGGTGAGCAGAAAATAGAATTAATGTTCCATGGGAAATTCCTGAGTCAGTTCAAAATTTAATTGCATTTCCCTACCACGGTGTATTGCTTTTCAGAAGTTATAGTTCAGGAGCATGATGTTCCCATTTTATTATCTGAGACCCTTCTCCCATAATTAAATGTCCAAGAGGCACTGGAGAGCTTTGTCACAAAGAAACATGCTTTGAATTCTGGGAAGTGAAGCTGCCTGAAAAACCCTCGCTCCTGGAAGGGAATGAGTATCTGACCTCGGAACAGGATGTTCCCAGGGTGAAGAACTACATTGTGGTATTAGATTGACTTTAAAAAGTGTTCTGGTCTACCTAATCCACCTGAAATTATATTTTCCAATTGTCCTAGCAATAAATGGAAAACGTTCAATAAAGTGATCCTTTCCCATAGAAAATGTAGGTGTATTTGATACAAATTCTAAATTATTATAATGTTGGCATATTTACTGATGTGGAAAATCCTTGGCCAGCTGTTAGGGTGAATTTTTCTTGGCTAGGGTGAGTGTGATACTGCATGTGCTCAGTGATAATGGTACTACACAGCAGCATGATACTGAGGTTTTTGGGTAAGGGTGTGGTAGCTTTATCAGGACATGATGCAGAGACTGTAACATCTTTCCTCTCCTTGCCCTCTTCTCCCTGCCCCATTCTCCCTCACTAGCCTTGTGCTCCTTAAGCGACTAGGATTTGTTGGGAAGTGGCGAGGGAGGAAGAAGAGAGAAGCGGACATCACTTTCTTAAAGGCTTTTGTAACAAGGTGTTGCTAGGGATGGTGACACTCTCTTCTTGATCTCCTGGACTTCTTTCCTGCAGCTTTCCCTTCCTGTCCTCACATTTCCCAGGACCCCCAATAATCCCACACAGGGGGAGATGGAGAAGTGCTGCTGAGACAGAGGGGATGGGATGGTGAGGGAGCCTGTCCCCTGTCCTTGCCTCTTGCTGCTGCAGAGAGAGGAGCGATCATGAAGGTGCTGATCTTCAGGGGGATCCGGCAGGGGTCAGAACATTGATGAAGCTGGTGCCTCCTGGTTTCAGGCACTGTGTGAGTGGTTGAGGTGCTACTCTGATGCTCATACAGTAGCATCACTAGCATATGCCATGCTTTCCTGCTCTGAGGAGCTGACTGTCTCTTAGGGAGAATGTTTGGCACAGCAGTAGCATGTCTGCTTCTCATGGAGGCTGATCATGTCCCTCTCTTTTTGTACCTTTAAGCTGTAAGTAACTTTGTGCTGAGAGTTCAAAAACATCCTTCTTTCTCACGTGAAAATGGGTTTGCAGCATTTTCCTCGTTTAATAGATCCTACACTTTTTTCTTTGCAAACCATGGTAAAACCAGTGGCAAGGATATGCTTATGGGTATTAAAAAATCCCTCCTTGCTAGATTTTACAGTTACTGTACATGGTTCCCATTTTCCTTCTCTGGTGATCTTTTTTGTCTTTGTAAAACTTTCTTCTAGCCCTATCTTTAAGCTTTTTGCAGTGGTCATAAATAAGAAAATGGAAGTGTCATCAGGAACTGGTTGGTAAGGAGTTTCAGGACTGTCTCTCCAAGGTACCCTGACAATGTGCTGGTGTTTTTCTGAGCTCCAAAGAAGCAGCTTATAGGGATAAAATTTCCTTTATCTTCCTTTCCTGGTTATTCTCCCAGTGATTTGTTTTGGCAGGGTATGACAGTCTGTATGGTGCACCACAATGAAGAAAGCCTCAATTCTGTAATTTTGTGATTCTGTAAAGAAAACACAAACCTGCCCAACCCCCAAACTAATGCAATTATTATGTCCTGTGCAGCCATATTATCACCTCTGAGCCCATGAGTGGGAACCCAAGGAAATTGGCCTGTCCGAGCGATGTCGGATCTCCTGCACTTACTGTTCATTCCGGCTCCTGGTGTATCAGGGAATAAAGAACTTCCTGGCTAATTATTATGGTATGCAGTGACTTTACCTGGAAACACAGCGATACTTCCCACTAATGGGATGCTTAAAAATTCATCTAATTGCAGCTGTGGTAGTTGAGAGAATGCCTAACACCTAACAGTCTTGAAAAACCATCCTCCCTGGCAGGGGATGTTACGGGAAGCTGAGTTTTACTGTCTCTTTCCTGCGTCTGAACCAATTACGTGGCCTCTTGCTATAAAAGTTGATTTGGGGATTATACTCTGAGTAATAAAGAGATAGGAAAGCAGTGGAAATCATGAATCTTTCTTTATTAATTCATTTGCTGGAGTGGTGATAGCTGTTTGCTGAACATAACCTTCCCTGGGGCAGTGGAGGGAACAAGTCAGCGTCTGTGCCTGTGATCTTTGTCAGGCCATGGAGGGAGAGGGTTTGGTGTATCCCATTCTGAGAGCAGTGATGGTGATACTTGCCTGGTTCTGTGAAGTGCTCCAGGATCAATGTAGGAAAAGTAGTACCTACATGCTGCATTCTTACTTTCTTTTATGCCTATGGTTAGGATAAGACTGGTCCGGTATGAAATACCTCTTTGTAAATTTGTAAGAAAATTTGCACTAAGTGGAACCTAAAATAAAAGAGATAAAAATGAAGCAGAGACAGAAAAGTCTGTCAACAAGTAGACTTTCAAAGCAATTTGATGACAACTTGTGACTAGTTTTTTTAAACACTATGAAAGTGANCTATGGTTAGGATAAGACTGGTCCGGTATGAAATACCTCTTTGTAAATTTGTAAGAAAATTTGCACTAAGTGGAACCTAAAATAAAAGAGATAAAAATGAAGCAGAGACAGAAAAGTCTTCAACAAGTAGACTTTCAAAGCAATTTGATGACAACTTGTGACTAGTTTTTTTAAACACTATGAAAGTGAGCAAAGGCAAAGCACAGAAGAACATGCTTGGAGTGAAGTTGTACTCTTTACCAAGTAACAGCTGCAGATAGAATTAGTAATCTTGGGCTTTCCTGCTACATTTTAAAAATACCTCTTGTAATGGAAATATGCCGCTTTCTAGTAATTACTACCTTTTCAATGCGTGTTCATTCTTAATGCAACATTGTCCTTGGAAGAAGATCAGGGAACACTTCGATTCTTTTCAGATTTATAAAGCAATGATTATTTGGCTATCACAAGTTTCTGTCCCTCTGTTTCTTTCTAATTAAAAACTCATTTATGTTGGATTAAGTGACCTACTGTATCATTAGTGTGATACGGAAATACAATCTATTCCCTGTTTTTAGATAATTCTTTTTTTTTCTTAAAAATTGATTTGAGAATGATTACCTTTAGATCTAATTTTAAAAAAAGTTAAATTACAAAGGCAACACATTGATTTAATAAGTTTTCAACTTCTGAGTTGATAATTCTGAAATCTTGTCACTTTTTTAACATTGAATCCTAACTATCTTGAATGACTGAAAGCTTTCTCACCTACTTGAAAAATCAAAGTTAGTCTAGGAGAGCTGACCAATCCTTTATCTTGGTATTTGATGTATATTTTTAATTGCTCTTATGATAGCAAATACTTAACTTTTTGTTGAATATACACCAACAATCTTACTTCCAAACAGATTGAACAAATTTCCAAACAGATCTAACAAAATACAAAGTGTTTTATGATTTTATTTTTGTTCTTAAAATTTCAATAAGTTTCCATGTCTCATTAGGGAAAATAAATCACATCAGCTTAATGCAGCTATAAATTGTATTGTGCTGGTTGGTACAGGAATGCAGGGAGAACCTAACAAAGCTGAGAGTCAAGCTACATTCTCTGCCAGGCTCTTCTGTAAACAAGCCATGGGGTTTTTTTCCTTAGAAACTCCACTTCAGCTAATGCTATCTATCATGTTACTTTCCCAAAAACTTATTCTGCATCCTGGCTTCCCATCTTTCTCTGCCGCCTTCCAGGCCTCTTCATCCAAAGCTCTGAGTTGTCTTCCCCCTGATTCCAGCTGTTGAGTTGGATGATCCATCAAACACAGTCACAGCAAGCGGGGCAGGCTGGCAGCACATTCAGAAGTGGTAATTCAGCAGCAGTCCTTTCTCCATCTCCTCTGCTTGCCTAGAAAGTCTCAAGGAGGAAATTTCTGGAGGAGACACATTTTCAAATACAAGAGGTTGTGTGTGGCTTGCAAGGAGCCCCCTGAGCATGTCTCCCATAGACCTATGTCAGTTCAAAACAAAAGTCATCAGCAAAGGTGCAGACCTTCAGCTGCCAGAGCAATCAGTTGCCCTTGTAAGCTCTGAAGTTCCCTGTGAGCCATCCTTGGGGATGAAGTGTGACTCCTGTTAATAAACTCAGTGGCTGTTTGGTGATAGCGACAAGAAAGTAACAGTTGTATCTGCCTGTAGAATTTTTCTGTGTGAAACAATGGAGGAATGAAGGCTTCTCAGCAAAAGAATAGTTAAAAGATTTCTTTTAGCACAGGTGAAACTATTTCTTTTCCATAACCTTAGCTTTGAAACTTGCTGAAAATATGTAAACACTACATTCAGCCTCACAAATATTTGATATGTAAAGTCTCAGGTCAGACATAAAATTTAGCAAAGCAATTGAAAAAATGTTGTATAGTAGAAAGTGGTGGTAAACAGAGGAAACTTGCTAAAATGATAATGGTAAAAAGCAATTATATGACCCTAAGTGATAGTAAATATGATTTCACAAATCATACAGTTAAATAAATAAAGGAAGTAGTGCATGATTGAAGAGAATCCAAACAAATATAAGTTCTTCGTCTACATTAAATCTGGTAATGTATTCCTAAATAGAATTAAAAGTCTTCTGAGACTAAAGACTTTTGGAAAAATAGTAGTTCCAGGCTCATGTGGGCTCTTTACAGCACAGTCCTTTTTTGTGGAACAGGGAATAGGTGGTGGCTGAGTGTCGTGCAGTTACTCTCAACTTGATGGTAACTTGGGCTGAATGGGCCTAATCTTTGCTGTTACACTTTTTAATATCCACTTTCATTGGAACGGTGTATTCTCTGTGAAAAAGGAATCAACTAAGGAGACAGACTGATAATTTTTCAGACCCCTCTCATTTTCCGAAAGCGGACGTAAATTCCTTGTGCACAAAGCCCAAGCTTTGTAATCATGCATGTAAAGTACTAAATAAATTATCCATTTCGTTATGTCCAAGAGAAACCAGGCTTTGCCAGAAAGCAACCCCAGCCTAGCCAGGTCTGTCCATACCTATTTCACAGGTCATTGTTCCTACCCTTTTTCTGTTGTGCGCCACTGTAGGTGAATGCTTGGGCTTGTACTGGGCTTGGCTGCCTATTACTGACAGGCTCTGTACAGAGCAAGGACATAAAATTGGGTATTTCAGCCTTGGAAGAAATAGTCCTACCTTCTTTTCCACTCTGCTCCTGGTGGATAGAGCAAATAAAAAGTGGGGAAGTTTATACAATTACTGGCCCAGTCCGTGATGGATTTCCAGTGTTTTGCACTGTGTGCTGGTGAAAAACTACAGATCAGCTTGGTGCCTTTAGTGAAGCAGCATTGCAAAGGGCACTTTTGTCTTCTTGGGTGCACAGAGGCTGCAGTGGTGGTGTGTAGTTCCAGAAGGTTCACTGAGCTGTATCCTTGTTACTTTTGACAGCAGTACTGCCAGTGGATCAGCAGATGTTCAGGAAAGGATAGAGGTTACTGTGGATCTCCGGCTGAACATGAATTGGCGATGTTGAGCTGTTGCACAATAGAAAGGGGAGAAAAGAAAGCACAACACTGGGCTGCATGTGGGACCACAGCCTGCAGGGAGAAATCCTCATTGGTGAGCTCTCAGCTGGAGTTCTGTGTTCATTTTGGAGCACTGCTCTTGAAGAAAATGCTGACTGCTGTATGTAAAGAGGAGGGCAGGAAACTGATCAGAGATCCATAGGACATACCCCAGGGGGGAAACCCTGAAAGAGTTAGGTTTTCTGTGCCTAAAGAAGAGCAGCTTGTGGAGGAGTGAGTACGAGAAAAGGCAGGTTTTCAAGCACAGACAGCACAGTACAGGCTGTTGCAAAGACTGGGCCAGTAATCTCTTTTCTGTGCCATGGACAGAAAGAAATGGATCTAAAATGAAACAAGGAAGAAGAGGTAAACCCTATGAAAGTTTTATCCACAGAATACCCTGCCAGTGGATCTTGTGGAGTCTCCATCACTGGAAGTGTTAGGAATGACTTTAATAAACATTAACAAAATGTATCTGACTCCATGTCACTGTGGGAGGTGGATTACATATCTTTCTTACCATCCCTATGATTTGACGATACTGGTGATAATACTGCTCATGGAATTATTTTAATGACAGACATTCTATCTAAATTCTGGTTGCAGAGATCTCTGCAGAGTGGAATGTGTTTTGCTGAGGTGGAGGAGGCACTTAATCTTCGTATAATTTCCTCATTTTGAAGTGTTGCTTCGATAAGACATAAACAGCTGGCTTTACATTTCATCTCGAATATCATTGTCCTGAAATACTTGGGGACATCACTTTGTCAGCTGGCACTTGACAGTCCATGCTGAATCTGAAATATGTAATTGGATTCTTCGGATGAAATCCGAGTTTCCTTTGAAGTCATGGGGTTTCATAGGGTAAAAATTTCACACTGGGGGACAGAGTGATGTCCACTTGTATGTGCTTAGCTTTACTGTCCTAGGCAGGCCTGTTGTTTTCAGGACAAGAATACAAGTTGTGGGTTGTAAGAGCGTGTAACCTTTGCTATGACAAACATTTGGTTGCAGAGGGGGCCCTTTGAAGTTCATGAGTGGGTGAGTGAGAGCTTGCAACAGGCATTACATGAGGTGAACTAATTTTTTTTTCTTTTTTTCAGATAATATGAACAAAACTAATTTACACCATCTGTTCTGAAGTAAACAGTAGAAAAGCAACCTTCAATTTTTTGGTTTTGTTTGACATTTCTTTTGATACTACTTTAGGCAGTCTGTATTCTCTTTAGAGTAATTTCTTCCCTTTTTCTCGTTGAGGAGAGGGGTGTTCTGCCCTGAAATGTGTTTTTATAGCCAGCGGTCTTTAGTTTGCATTTAGTATTCAGACAACTATAGTTGAATGTTTCTCCAGCTACTGGGGAATCCCTCCTGATGAAATGCACACAGACAAGTCTCCAGGTTCTGTGAATTGGAGTAATTCCGTTGGAAATATTCTGGCTTTGTTTATGCCAGTGCTGATTCAGAGCAAGTTCACTGGTCACAGATTGAGAGGAGGTGATAGTCAGAGTGTCATCCTAAAAAGGAGATCACATTGATGTAGAAGCTCAGTGTCAGTCTCAGAGCTGAGGGTTATTTTTTTGTGCCTCATAATGTGTTGCATTTCACATCCAGATTTCTTTGCTGGCTTTTCTTAACTGTGCCACGATGTGCCATGTGTAGGAATTACATGTGTATACCTAAGGCTAAAATAAGCCCACAAGAAAGTACAAACCCCAGACTTTAGGACCACCAATACATCAGTTGTTAATAACCTTACAGTGTTATGCTAACACTAGAAACATAATTAAATTGGAATGATTTGAAACTGCCATTAGGGGAAAGAAGATGGAGGAAAACAGTTTCATCCTCACAACATCATGTTTTCCTTGACCTACTTAGACTAGGGAAGAAAATGTGTCCCTTCCCATTACAGCAGAATAGCTTTGTTCAGCAATTTTATAATGCAAACGCACAAAAGAAGACTGGATTTCCTAACCACTCCAGGAGGATTTGGAAAGGAGAGTAATGTTATTTCACACATTTATGACTAAGATGTGTAGTTCCTGTCCAAGCTATAATGTTATTAGTTTAATCAATTTGGCAGAAAGTGCTTAGAGAGAAAAAAAAAAGTGGGGAGGGTGGGGAAATACTTGTATTCCAAGGTGAGAGGAAAAGGGCAATGCCTGGTCTGCAGCTGTACAGAGGGACCTTCTGTGGGCAATGACATTTCCTTTGTCTTCATCTTCCCTGTTTCAAAGACTTGGGACTGCTGGGCTGGAAGTGGAGGAGTCCTGAATGTGGGTGCAAGGTACATCCCTGCACATCCAGCACCCCTGCCCAAGCCACCGAGTGGCGAGCCACAGCTGCAGCTAAAGCACTTTCAGAAAAGAATCCTGTGTGCTCTTCCTCCTCCACATCTGTGCCATGAGCAGGGAGTGAGATGCAGGTGTCTGGGTTACCCCAGCTATGGGGCATGGCAGTGCTCATGGGGTAGGCAACATGTGGGGTTTGAGGTGCAGCCCTCCTCCTCTGGACTTGGATGTCATTGTGGTACTTAACTTACTTGTAGTTTGCTGTCGTATGCCTGAGTTAATAAACCATCTTTATCTGAAAATAAACACCTGCAGGTAGTCCTTTCTGGGCTGCTCAGGTCACATTCCTCCACAAGGTGTTGTTGGTAATTTAGTATTGTCAGAGGCATTAGTCACTGCCATAGTAGCTTAATAATGCACGGTAGGAGCCAGCTGGTAATTAACAAATTAGAGATATCATCTACATTTTCCTCAAATATTTCAGACATAGCAAAAATAATTAGAAGGAGAGTGCTTTGGGTGTTTAAAGCTGTTATGTATATTTAAAACATCTCGCCATGTTAGGAAATTAGTCATTGTTTTAAAAGTCAGCTAGGCCTCATCTTGCTGCTGTCCCAGGATTCTGTAATTCATCTTGCTACTGTCCCAGGATTCTGTAATTCACACTGAAGAGCTGTGAGGCAGGGGGAGGGCCAGACTCCTGTCTTTTTCTTTTAACACTTTAATTCTGCATCATTTAGCAAATTCATGCCAATGCCTGACTCCTGTACCTGTTTTTAGGAGTGGCATGACTTTGTAGGTCTCAGCTGCTCTCTTTTTCACTTAACTTCCTTTCATATTAGAAGTGTCTTGCATTGGCAGGTTACGTTTATGTGTATGTGATGGAAAGATGAAATTGGCTTGTAATTGAAGCTAAGGAGAGAAAAAGTTAACACAAATTGTATGAAAGTGCAACTCTGGGACAGACACCACAGTATAAATGAAGGTGATGATAGGTTTCATTATGTAGTGTAACTAAAATATGCTGGTATGAACAAGCTTGCTTTAACTCACTTGGCATCTCCGTATTTTATCACCAGATGGTGACCAGCAGTTTCAAAGTGAGATTCTCTCAATTACCTGTGGGTGATGATTGAGCAATAGTATACTTTGATACACCTCCCATCTATGCTGCTTCAGCCCAGTACTCCTTGATCCTCCTGCAGCCTGGTTCCAGGACTCGGCTCTGAGTATCACAAGCCTTTGACTCTGCTTTTTCTCTGGGGCAGGATCTGATCTGGGCACTCTGAGGCAGACGGAGCAGGGAACAGAGCAAGCGATCGGAGGAGCATCATTTCTACGGGTAGGGTGTGGTGTTATCTGTCTTTGTGGGGAGTGCTCGGGTACTGGCAGTGGCTTGGAGAAATATGATTTATGTCTGAAAACATTCTTCTTGGAGATAAAAAATACGCTTTGGAAAATGTGGCTGGGGTGCTCTTTGGTACACAGTGCAGAGTTTTTGTCAGACAGTTCGTGTTCAAGCTTTGAACTCATGGTACAGATATGAGCAGCTGTACAGTGTAATGAAAAGCAGAGAAGAATCTGCCCTGTAATACCTTTGCTCTTTGCTACATTTAGTCACCTCCACATTGATGGAAGAGCACTGGGGATTTCAAAGCATGTGTTCCTGAAGCTTACAAAAGAAAAGGAATTCCATATGCAATTTCTGTTAAGATTTTTAGCCTCTTAGAGTCGAGCTAAGGTGTTTTGAATGCTTCCTAATACCTTTTGGTACTAAAGCACAAAGGGTAGAGATAGAAAAAGGCTGCTAAGTTATTCACACAGCACTGTTAACAGCGTAGACTTGTTTTGTGCACCCTGAATTCTCTTCTGTTGTTCTGGGTGGCTTTTGCTTGGGGTCTTTCTGATACCTTTGTACTGACTGTTGCCTCAGCAGAAAACTTTCCTTGTTTGTACTGTATAACAGTAGAGCATGAAAGTGCAGGTGACACCGTGTCACAGAGCTTGCAGACACGGGGAGAGAGTGATGGTGCTGGCTGCACTGGGGCTGGATGAAAGTTGACACCCGAGAGGGCAGGCAGAAACATAGCAGCATGCCAGCCTTTACCTGTGATCCCACAGCGTGCTGGGAACCGACCTCACATATCTCTGCCTGGTGGCAGCAGCACAGCAGGCACATTTTGCACATTTCCTGCTCCTTCCACTGTCCACACCAAGGAGCCTGTTGAATGCACCACTTCTGTGGTTTTGTTGGTGTTCCTGGATTTCCCTCAGTGCAGCGCAAGGGCAGGCTGTAGGGGTGGTCCTACCTGGTTCTGTCCCAGGCTGTGTGGTGGTAGCTTGGCACACACACAGGCCTGGCAGAGCTCCTGGCATCCACAGCCCAGAGATGGCTGGGCAGTCTCACCTGCATATCTCTCCCAGTGACAGAACAGCGTTTCCTAGTGCAGGAGCTGTTCCTACAGGCAGGGCCTTGCAGTTCATCCAGGGATTATAAGGCACATCAAATTTTACTACAGTTTTCATCCCCTTGAAGCCCTTCATATACACAAACAATTTCACAGACTTCATAATGATTATGGCCTGTTAAACTGCTGTATAAATATTGGCACTACATTTTTGAATTATTTTTTACCCTTTGTGTTAATTCAGTTCATGACCTTCACACTTCAGGTTTTTAAATGCCACTGCATTCCATAGAAGACTGGATTGCTGTTGAGGGGAATGAAAATAAGTACTATAGCAAGGGGAAAAAACCAGGTTTTTTCCTTCAGTCTGATACAGTTCATGTAGTCATGGAAGGTAGGTGATGTCTTTAATACCTGTCACTGCTTTGTACTGCTGCTTTCAAAATATTTGGACACAAGTCATGGAGCTTTCTGTTCACCTGGGAATGAAGAAAGACACTGAGTCTGAATGTCCTCAGTTGCTGCTTTTTTCACATTACATTTTAGGTTAGTATTTCTGCAAAGAGGCTATCCAGAAATCCCAGAGCAATTTGAGCCTCTAAGATTTCTCCATTCTGTAGTTTATTTTGACAAAATAATAGCCTTATAGCTCTGTATTAATGGATTATTGTGATACTTGGATATTGCATTCAAAACACTGCATTTCAGTACAATTGCTCAAAACCAAACATTATATAGGTAAAATATATTATTTGCTGCATTCTTTTTATTCTGAACAAATTTATAGCATCTAACTGTATAATTTTCTGGAAAAAAGGCCCCTTACTATTGACACATTTTGTTCCGTGCTTTTTTTCTCCACTGTTTAGGTCAGAATTAGGCTGTCCTCTTCGTATTTTATTTTTATTTGATATTTCGTTAGCAGTAAGCTAACCTGTGTGTTCTGTGTTCAGTCTGGATGAGTGACTAATTCCACAAAGACTGTTGCTCACTGGCTGGTCGCTGTACTTGCAATTTACATTTACTCTCAAAAATACCAAAGTCCTGCAGCTGAGCATTTTGGTTCCAAATGCAGATGGCTAAGCTGAAAACCCTTTTTTTTTTTCCTATTTTTTGGGACTGATAAGTGAGATTGAGGAGTCCCCACCCAGGTTGCATTGGAAGTAGTAGAAGTTCTGGAGAAGCTGTGAGGAATTTTGGTTGAATTTGGGAGTGATCTGCTGTTAAGAGTTGTTCAATGCTCTACTTACTCCATGCTTAGAGAAAATATTTCCTTTTATTTCTGACAGCAAAGAAAAATTTCATTCCCAGCCACTGCCTTAATGTTTCCCTCACTGAAACAAAACAACAGGTGACTAGATCTTGAAGTGTCATATCTGACATATTTGGCAGTTGTTTTCTGCTGCTTGATAGTGCTGGGATATGAAGTTGAGGCCATCCCAGCTGCTCTGGCCACGCCTCTGCTCACTGAAATAAAGACTGTCCGGTTTAGCCATTACTATTTGCTGAGGCTGCTTTTACATTTGCATTTACTCTGTTTAGAGGATCCCAAACTCTGCATGTAAAGGTCTGTGTTGGCATCTTACAGGGAGAGTTTCCCTGCCCATGGGAACCCAGGCTTGTGTCTGTATGTTTTTGAAGCCAGTGCTTGTGGTGGTACGTGCAGGCTTATCTGCTCAGCCTTTTCATCTGAATGGAGCCTTCCACGATAAACTGACAGGATGAAAAATTCAGTCCATCCTGTTTAGAATTACATGTGTTTGTTCAGTCCTTTGTTAAAGCTGATGCTATTATTCATGCACGACTTTTGCTTCCATGTAAGTTTTATTGTACTTTGATCTCCTGTAGCACCCAACAAACTTTTTAAAACCACTTACCCAGAAACCATTGTTTCACTGCAATTATAAAAGAACATGCAATGAATCACAAATGTGAATATTACCCAACAAGATATTCCTAGAAACAGGAGAGCACTTACATGCAATACAATGCATTAATCATTTATAAGGAGTCGGTTATTAAAATAATTTATTGTTAATACTCTGGATGTGAGGAAGTGAAAAGCCTGTTCACTGAGGATGTTTGTGGGCTTTTGAAACTTTCTTAAGTTTCCATCCTCACATTCTTGTCACAGATTTGAAAAGCAAAAGCTCAGATATAGTAGTTTGGGTGACTCCAGGTTAGGGTAGCTTTAGACTATGAGTATATATGTATGCATGTGTATATACACATATGTATATACATATGTGTACAGATAAATTCAACAAACTTTCGTCTTTAAGAGAAGTCCACAGTGTGCTTGGTGCTTCTTTATTTCTGCAGAACTGCTCATGATCAAAGACTTGGTCTGCTGAGATGCTTTCACAGTCAGGATCTGTGGTCATTTTCAGCAGATCTCTCGAATGAAAGTCTGATCAATGTAGCTGAGCTGTCATTTCTTCACAAAGCCTTATCCTGGGCTTGGCTTTAGACACACATGGAAAGGAAAGGAAAGGAAAGGAAAGGAAAGGAAAGGAAAGGAAAGGAAAGGAAAGGAAAGGAAAGGAAAGGAAAGGAAAGGAAAGGAAAGGAAAGGAAAGGAAAGGAAAGGAAAGGAAAGGAAAGGAAAGGAAAGGAAAGGAAAGGAAAGGAAAGGAAAGGAAAGGAAAGGAAAGGAAAGGAAAGGAAAGGAAAGGAAAGGAAAGGAAAGGAAAGGAAAGGAAAGGAAAGGAAAGGAAAGGAAAGGAAAGGAAAGGAAAGGAAAGGAAAGGAAAGGAAAGGAAAGGAAAGGAAAGGAAAGGAAAGGAAAGGAAAGGAAAGGAAAGGAAAGGAAAGGAAAGGAAAGGAAAGGAAAGGAAAGGAAAGGAAAGGAAAGGAAAGGAAAGGAAAGGAAAGGAAAGGAAAGGAAAGGAAAGGAAAGGAAAGGAAAGGAAAGGAAAGGAAAGGAAAGGAAAGGAAAGGAAAGGAAAGGAAAGGAAAGGAAAGGAAAGGAAAGGAAAGGAAAGGAAAGGAAAGGAAAGGAAAGGAAAGGAAAGGAAAGGAAAGGAAAGGAAAGGAAAGGAAAGGAAAGGAAAGGAAAGGAAAGGAAAGGAAAGGAAAGGAAAGGAAAGGAAAGGAAAGGAAAGGAAAGGGAAAGGGAAAGGAGAAAGCCTCAAGAAATCTTGTTTTGAATTGTCTGTGTGAAGGTGTAGTGTCCCCACTCCCCATGCAGACACAGGACATGTGTCAGCAGACAGCAGCACGAGCTCCCCTCTGTCCCTTCCCCAGGCTGGTGGGATGTACTCCAATGCCAGTCACATGCTGCAGAGCTCCTTTAGCACCACACTGTGCCCAGTGATGATGCACAGCATTTTAGCGACTGCTGAAGCTGAAACCAACTCAGAGCTGCCTTGTACCTGCACAGCTTAGGGAGGAAGCAGAGAAATTGTCGTTTGTCAATCATGGCCCATGGAGACATTCCTGGGATGGTGCACATTTGTGGTGAAACAAGTAAAGTGGGAGACCTTTCCAGCATAGGGTCTGGTCTGACTCTTGCTTTTGGAGCAGAAATATTATGATTAGGGTCTGGTCTGACTCTTGCTTTTGGAGCAGAAATATTATGATTAAGAATTCTGTCACCAGTGGGCAGAGATGCAGAGCACTCTTCCCTGGGCATCTCTGCCTCTGCCCACCTGCTTTGGAGGGGAAACAGAGCAAGGGAAAGGACCAGCTGCAGACTGTAATTGTTTTGAAGCAGCTTTCCACTCCGTTAGTAGGATGAAGGTACAGTCTGGGTCATTTAATTTCCATGTTGATGTAGGCAACTAATCAGATAGATGTGTTGGGGAATTATTCACCACATATGGTAACTCAGCTTTTAAATAAAGAGCAGGACTTTCCAAACATTGCAGGAAGTGGCAAAAGCAGCAGGAGAGAACAGATTAAACACTTCTAAATTGTCTTCTTTTTTAAGTGCGAAAGTTTGGGCAAAAGAAACCATTTTTCTAGAAAAAAAACTGTGCAACAAGTAAGTTGATTCCAACCTAAATCTGTTCTACTTGTCATGCTGGAAAATGCAGCAGTTGTGATTCTTGTTGCAGTACTTAAAATGACAAGCTTATTTAAATGAGTTTGTCTAGTGAAACTTGGCTGAAGCTATCACATCAGTGGGATGATACCATGAGAGCTTTACAATTTAAACCAATTTTCTTTTGGCTGTGATGCCATCCTCACCCCCATTGTGGTGAGTACCACACGTGGCTCATGCTCTGTACTTTCAGATCATTTTGTAGTGATTCTTTCATTTCTTCCATTTTCATGACCCCTCTGTAGGCCAAAGTGCTGTAGTTACGTGCCATTCACAGATCCTCTGCTTGAGGAGTGATGAGAGAAAGGCATTCCCTCTTGTTTTCACCTGGCCAGTTGCATTCTTCAGTAAACTGGATGGTGTCGTTGTGGGGCAGGGAGAGGAGATGGTCTTTAACAAAAACCAAAATGAAGGTGTTCCAGGATGGCTTTGTGGTTTAGCTTTCCTTATGGGATCAAATCCCGAAAGAAATCAGACTGAGTGTTAGGAAAGGAACCCCACCTTCTTCGGACAGCTACTGCCCTCTGCCCTAATGGCTTTTTAGAAAGCACATCCATTCATTCATAAATGTATTCATTTCTTTTTCACTCGTAAATAACCCTGTTTATGCTCTAGAAGTATTGGTGGTAGGAGACAGTACATTACATACATAAACTTTCCATGGCTTTGAATGCAATATTACCTTTGGTGTCTTTTTTCAGAGATGTTGAGCATCTCTAACTCTGAAGGCCATGGAAAGTCTACATGGCAGTCACACATTACTCTCTTTACTAGGTATGGCGTGTTCTATTTTCATTGCCAGACCTTACTACTCACAATTCAACTATTTATTGAAGGTGAATTCTTTATCTTCTGTCTCCTATTTGTAAAATCTTGTAATTTATCCTTGTTTTATGCTGTCATATGCATGATGCAGAACAATGGTTCTTTTGACCTTATAAAAAATTGATGGGTAGAATGCCTCAAAAAATAATCTGCACTGGAAACCTTATTAAAAGTAAAATTCAACTAGTTATTATGAAATTGACAGTCCGATTCATTCACCTGTCCAGGGCAGAATGGAAGGTCAAGTAAAATTTGAACCCTTGGTAAGGAAGTGTCACTTCATATTAGTGTAACAGGCACTCCAAAGATAGGATCACACATTACTGAAGGTAAGAGGTGCAAAAACCCACTTACAGACGTAAAAGCAACATCCTGTACAAGTAGGGTTATTGAGTAGAACATTGGTGTTATAATCTCAAATGACAGCTTTATCTGACTGTAATTCATCATGAAGTAGAGTTTCTGGTGTGTCAGGAGTTCTCTTGACCTGATGCAAGAACTTTACAGCTTAACTTTATGACCTCAGGAAATTAAATAGGTTATCACAATCCTAAATCTAGTCTTTCCCAGCCTGAAGATAGTCAAATTCCTGAGAACTGTTAGCAGTACATTCAGAAATTAGCTCCAAGGTGGGACCTTTTGTGCCCTACATGTGTCACTGCAGAAGCATTTTAGGTCTGTCCAGTGAATTAGGAGAGGAGACTTTAAGACTCTCAAAGAGCCAAGTGGTCTTTGTAGTCACACGGATAGATCTGAGGTACAGTCCTGACCACATTGTCATCACATGGCTCTGGGAACACTCGTTTACTGCCTCAGAAGGAGGAACTGTTTTGTTCCTCTTTCTCCAGAGGTTGGTTTGTGTGAAACCTGCTCGAGTTTTCCTTACAGCATGCTGATAGGATTGCCTGTTGCTTGTCCAGGGATCCCATTTCTTGCAGCTAATCTGAACATGCATCTCAGGTTTCTTTTCAATCTGCTGAAATAGGACTGTGATAATTTTATCTCGACAGCCTGTACGGCTCCACTCGTATTCAAGCGTCAGTCTGACTGGCTGTGGGTTTCAGGCACATGACCTTGGGAGAGGTACAGACTATTCATGTTGTGAAAGCCTTCTTTATCAGGGCCATGTGCATGTGCATGTGTCTGGTATAGCTTTGTGATGCCATGGCAGTCACAAGATACTGTCTTTCATTGTCTCTCACTGGCCAGACTGGCCACAAAACAGTTTTGCTGGGCTTGTCCAGGTTCAGCTGGCAGCTCTGCCTGCTCTCTGCTTCCCTTCTGTTTTCAGCTCAGTGGAGGGTAGTTGATAGTGTAGTCTGTGATAAATAAAATATGTAAATTCCTGACTATGTAATAGATTGGTAGCACCACCAATTAGGAAAGTTGCCCAGCAGTTCCCATTATAGGACCTTATAGTTTTTCAGAGTATTTGTAAAACCTTTAGTGTCTGAACTGCAATTTTTCTAGCCAGCTGTTTCCCTCAGCCTGAATATTTTTTGAATATTTCAGCAAAAGTGATTCAGTAAGACTGAGAACAAGACTGGCATAAAAATAAGTTGGGCTTCTTCACATTTAAAGAAAACCTTGGGTTATTTTCTTTGGTGTGCTTTAGTGTTCTTTTACACTGGAACAAGGATGTAAACTTCAGTAGAACACATGACCTTTGCATGAGTAGTACTTCTCTTATTTGTCCCTGTGGAAAGCTGCCTGTTGGGCCTGTACAGTAGCTGTCAAGGGAAAATAAATCCAGAGCAGCTTTCCATGTTAAGAACCAGCTGCAGATGAAGATCTTTGATGGAACCAGTCTCTCTACAAGTGCTGGGGAGTCTCCAAGTGTGCTCGTGGCATCCAAGTTGTTCCTTGGTCCATGAGCAGTTGTCAAGGTTTCTGCTGTATTTGTCTTCACATGGATTTGGGTGCACAGGTGTGCACTGAGAAATCAAATGCTGTACCTGTAAGTCTTCCCCACACTGAGGGCAAAGCTGCAGCTTTACAGGCAGCCTGAACTTTGACATCTCCAGTCTCTTAAACACTGAGGCTGCTAAAGCAAACGAACACATAGCATTCTTGCTCCTGAATTCTTCAGGAATAATTCTCCATATAGTGTGGTATTGTCCTTGTTTTGTGGAGTAAAAGTGACAGAATCTCCAGTTTCTTGTAGTAATTACACTGCCCAGCATTCAAAAGAACCTTGATCGAGGATCCTGGGGCACACTGGGCTTTCCCATATTTCTCACATGAAGTGTACATGACATCTGTGCTTCTGGCAGCATTCTGGTAGGACAGGCCAGGGGCAGGAGAGGAACTCTACTTGTTCTTGGACAGCACTGTCTCAGGGGAAAGAAAGTGGCTTACATTCTAAGTTTATTTCCATTTTAGTTTATGAGGCACTGCTTTTCGAAACTACAGGGGTTTACCATACTTCCAGCCCTTAGCTGAACAGATGTCAGAAAAAGACAAACAGAAGGAAGATAAATATGTGAACATTTCAAAACTTTTGTTATGGTGCATTGGCCAGTACTGAGTAGAAAGTAATCCTGCTGTCATTAGCATGTTTGATGTTAGGATTACACCTCTTTTCAGCTCTGTGTTTTTTGTTGTTGCTGTTCTCTTTTAGCAATTTCCCTTTTCTTCAGAAAGAGCCTTTTGATTCAATGTCTGTTTTGTTCAGTGTGGTCAGATGAATGTTATTTTCTACTTAGTAAATGCCCCAAGCTTACTGTATTTTATTCACATGAGTAGATTTGCTTGAGATCAATGTGAATGTTGCATGGTGGGGTTAGAAAAGAGTTAATATTTTTTACCAAGCTGCATAATACGTCTGGATACATTTCTCTGTTGATCCCCCAATCCTCTTAGGTCTGCCTAAATAAGTTCTTTATGATGGAAAATAACTTTGCAATTTATAAAGCTGTGAGATCACTTTCCCCTCTAAAGATCATCTTTATATAGTCCTTCTTGCTTTCAGATTCACTGCTCCTGCTCCACTTTCCTCTCTGGTAGTACTGGTTTAAGGATAAATAATAGGCAAAGTTTGCAGGAAATCGTGTTTTTTACAAACTCAACTAGTACCTGATGAAAACACGAAAAACATTCTGGTAAGTGGGAGTTGTAGCATCTTAAAGAGATGCATAAATCAACAGGTCCTGCCCCCAGTTATCTATAATAACAAGGCTTTGGGATTTTTTTCTGATTCCTTCATAAGATTTTCTGTGTCTGCTTGTCATGTATTTCACTTCACTGGACCCCATGTTTTTTGACTGCTCAGTAAGAAATGTGCTGGCTAAGGCATAAAGAGCATGGAGAGGGTATGAGTATATCTCAGTGACTCCACTCTACAAACAGTTTCCAAAGTTATAAAATAATTAATCAAGTGGACAACTAAAAATACCATAGTTGAGTGGTTCATTAAAGAGCCTTTTATTAATGTGAGGCAGATTTTCCCACTACAGAGGAATACATGTTTGGAAACAAGTAAAAGAAGACATCCTACATCCCAGCAATTTATTCCAGACAAAGGTTGCCTTCCTGACGTCTTCAGGGAAACCGTTAGTTTTACATACTCTAATTTGTGTCGTGACCCACAGGCCTTGTTATAGAAACGTATTAAGGGTTTCAGAAAGCTGTGCTGAACTCAGTCATTATTTCAATTTAAATCCTACCTGAATAAATGGATTACCAGCTGCGTAGACAAAAATATTTCAATTAAGACAGGAGAGTAACTGGTAAATTCCATGGATAAACATATTTCCCATGTAATAATGCAGGAAAATTGCTAACTTCATGTTACAAAAAGGAAGGGTGCTGAACAGCACGAGCTGATGTGCAGATACGAGCAACTGTGAGTTTATATTGCTGTTGCAAGTGGTTTCATGTGTACAGAAATAACTGCTGTGCAGGCCAGGCTGGGTGCCAGAGTCGTCATCTCTGCTTGTATGGTGCTGAGGTTGCCAGCACTTACCCTAAAACTGACGTAGCTGTTTGCATAAGGGAGACTCGGAATGTTCGCTTTGATGTCTGAAATACAATGCGGTGTACAGGCGACTCCCTGACAAAAGGTGCAGCAGAGATACAAATCTTCATGGCTGTGACGAGAAGCAGCAGCTGGGTGTTTGCTGAAGGCCAGAGAGGGGAATGGGAGAGCAGAGCACAAGCAGGATTTTTCTGTTGGTGTCCTACTGTTTCCCAGGAGCTCTGACCAGAGCCTCACCACAGCATTTTGTTGGGGCGAGCCCAGAGGAGGGCCACAAAGTTGGTGAGGGGACTGCAGCACCTCCCATGTGAAGACAGGTTGACAAATTTGGAACTGTTCAGCCCGGGGAAGAGAAGGCTGCATGGAGACCTCACAGCAGCCTTCCAGTACCTGAAGGGGGCCTACAGGGAAGCTGGAGAGGGACTCTTCGTCAGGAACTGTAGTGACAGGAGAAGGACTAACAGGTACACATTGAAGGAGGAGAAATTTAGGTTAGATATATGGAAGAAATGTATCGATGGTGAAGCACTGGAACAGGTTGTCCAGAGGGGCTGTAAATCCATCCCTGGAAGTGTTTAAGGCCAGGCTGGATGGGTCTCTGAGCAACCTGGTGTAGTGGAAGGTGTCCCTGCCTTTGGCAGGGGAGGTGGAACTAGATGGTCTTTAATGTCCCTTCCAACTGAAACCATTCTATGATTCAATGATTTTGTTAGCAAACAGATTTCTGTCTACAAATGGGTTCAGAGTAAAATGCTTAAAAGAAAGAAAAAAAAGCCTTAGGTCCAAAAAGATATACAATCTTGGTAGTGCAACTACAAGTAAATTTCTGTGACAGCTACTCTCCAATCATTAATCAAGTTATTAATCAAGTGGCCTTTAAACAACAAAACCATTCAGATTATCAGCTGGGAAGTGGAGTTGGGATGTCAGCTCAAGTAGACTCGCTCTACTGACAGTAAACATAACTTTGCAGATGAAACTTTGCCTCTGACTGCATGATAAAGGAACTAAAACTCTCACTCTGATAAAGTATATAGTTCTCAGGATATGTGATACCATGAGATGTGCTCCTCATCCCAGGAATTTGCACCTTATGCAGCAGAACAGAAAAAACAATATAGGCACTGCATGAAGAAATGAGATACAGCTCATTCATAAAAGGTGCCATGGCAATATGTCATCAGTTAATAGGCAACACAAGCATATACCAAACTACTTTGAAAAATACTGTGTTGTTGGAGGTTTTCCTTTCTATCTAAAAGGTACTTTCAGTCCTTCTACACTCAGGAGCAGAAGCTAGTATTTTTAGAACATCTTTGTTTTCATACTCTCCTAGGATGTGTCCTACCTTATTACCACCTCTTTTCATTTGATAACCTCTGTTTGGAATTAAGGATACTTGAATGTAAAATACTGATTCTTAGAGAACCTATTTAAACTGAAGTTTATCTTTTATGAGGCAAAGCAGCCTACAGTAGTTCTGTTCATGCATTGGGCTTGCCAAACAGTTTTGTTTGTATATATCCCAGAGCATGGCAATTTCTTAGACGGGGTGATTTCTGTCTTTGTTTCTTGCTCCAAGCATATGGGCAGTGCTAGAGAAGAAGGCCAGAGTTTGCCCTAATTGGGTCAGATTCTGGCTTCTGAGAGCACCTTAGTGTTCAGCTCATTTAAAAAAAAAATAGCACAGAAACAGTGAATGTAAAGGATATAATCTCTGTAAAAGTAGCTTTAGGTCTGAGCAACCTGTCAGGATTCTCACTTGTGGCTGTGGAGGGCATGTATTAAAGACTGCAGGGAAAGCTGCAGTTCTTTCAGATAAATCAGCTGGTCTGATTACCATTATTATTAATACTTTTGAGGGAAAAAGCTGATTTGGAAATGAGCTTTTTTAAGCAGTGTGTCATTTTTACATCATTTTGAAAAGAGCTCTGGCATCCAGGTTCGTACATCTAGCTGAAGAAGTGCAGACCTCAACATACTAAGTAACTCACTGACTGACACTCTATTGTAGTAAACACACCAGAGGTTTGCCTCTGGCATCGGGACAAACTGGGATGCCACAGCACATGTTCATACCACTGAACTCAGTCTCTAGACTGGGTGGCCACAAGCAAACAGCCTGCTGGAAATGTCTCTGTACTTTGCAAACTCCCAAACTCTGCCCAGGAGCCCTCTGGAGGAAGGAGGGCTGTTTAGGCCCAAAACCGTGCCAGGAACGCTCTGGTGTTGTAGCAGTGCAGGCAACAGCTCCAGCTCTCAGGAGCATGTCCTTGCCCAATGTCACTTACTAATATAGACATACTCTTATCAGGGAGATGGGACCAAATAAAGAAGAAGCCACGGTGTGGTTGATGTCACTATCCATTTTGTTGCAAGATGTGGTTATGAACCCTGTTCCACGGTGTAGGAAGTTATTGAATAACTCTAGGCAGCTTGCCCCCCTAACAGCTCTGGAGCTAGGTAGGAACAAACCTGCCCTGGGAGAAGCCAGAGCCCAGCTTGACTGCTTTTCTTCTGCTGGGCAGGATCTTGCTGTCAGCAGGGTCTTTCAAGACACATTGTACATTTGCTTTCAAAAGCCATGAAAATATTTGTGGGGAAATCTTGACATTGGATACAAAAAAGTTTGTCTCCTGGGCCCAGCACTGTGTACTTAGTGTGCTGCAGTAAATCACTAAAGCCCTAATTTCTGGCATTAATTTTTTTTCCAAATTCCTTTATATCTGTCATTCTGTCTTCTCTGTTTACAAGTAAGTATTTTTGGTGGTACCTTTTATTGGTGCCTCAGTGTACATAACATGGTGATATTGTGGATTGGGTAACAACACGTAGCTCTGTTGTCCCGGAGTTGCCAGATGTTAGTGATGCATGTGTGCAAATAGCTAAACAATCCAAATGGGGAAAATATGGTTTTGGAAGGAGACTGAGCTTCCAGGTCTTGTCAGCATCAGTTCCAGTAGATCCAAATTGCGTCAGGATGTGCTTGCATGTGGATGTGAGAGAAATCAGAGTGAGGAGGTGAACTGAAGGACCAACTTTCATTCCTTCTCAGAGGCGTTTTCCTGAGTCATGGCTGTGAAGCAAACATTTTTTCATATGCATGGTACTAAGCAGACAATTCATTCCACACAGACTGTTAAAATTAAGTGCCCAAAGTTTGTATCCATTTCTAACTGTAATATGAAGATCCGTTTTCTGGTTGCCCAAATTGTTGTTTTCAAATACCATAATAATGGGCATTGTGGGAAAGCTTAAATGTAATAGAACTGCCCATCCTGTTTGCTCCTGTTTCACTGATGATCACAGGGATGGAGCACCTCTCATATGAAGAGAGGCTGAGAGAGTTGGTGTTGTTCAGCCCAGAGAAGATTCCAGGGCGACCTTGGAGCAGCCTTCTGGTACCCAAAGGGGGCCCACAAGGGAGCTGGAGAGAGTGAGACTTTTTACAAGGCCATGTAGGCATAGGACAAGGGTCAATGGCTTTAAATTGAAAGAGTGTAGGTTTAGATTAGATATTAGGAAAAAATTCTTTACTGTAAGGGTGGTGAGACACTGGAACAGGTTTCCTAGAGAAGTTGTGGATGCCCCATCTCTGGCAGTGTTCATGTCCAGGTTGGAAGGGGCTGCCAGCAACCTGGTCTAGTGGAAGGTGTCCCTGCCCGTGGCCTGGGGGGGGTTGAACTACATGATCTTTAAGGCCCTTTCCAACACAAACCATTCTATAGTTTCATGTTACCCACAGTATCCAAAGGCTTAAGGAAAGAAAAATTCACCGCTGTACAGGCCAGCTAAAACTGCTGAACACTCTGCAGTTTAATCATAACAATAAACATAGTGACATTTTTAGAGAGGTAGATTTATTTCTTTTCTTAGGAATCAATTCTGTGCTGAGTCAGCAGGCTACTTCTGTAGTTCCCTTGGCATAAATCAAAAACTTGATTTGACATATATATGAGATTCATGCTTTGGGGTAAAGTTTCCAGTTTAATTTGCAAATATTTTCATTTTCCTTGGGCACAAGAATCCTTCTGCTCATCCTCCTTCAGTCTGGTGATGTGGGAGCTTTGGTTTCCAATTCAGTGTTCATAGTTTCATGTTTCTATAGTTAACACACCCACAGTGTGATCAAATAAGTTTTTGGATAATGGTGATTCTGCGTGCAATTTGCCATCATTGGGCTTTTAAAGTCTCAGGCAGAGCAGAACTGTTGTATCCAGCTCAGGACTTGATCCACAGCCTAATATGGATGTAGAATGTCTCTGGCCTCAGCCTCTCTGAGCACGTTCAGAGCCTGCCAGGATCTCACTTTGGACTGTTTGCATGATGAATTCATCCTAAGCAGTAAACAAAATGTCGTTAATGCTCTAAATAGACTGCCCTGTTTCCTGGGTTCTCTGTGGTTCAGCTGTTATTTAACTTCAACAACATGATTTTTTTCAATTCATAAAATTAGCATTTCAGCTTTTTGTTGCATCTGTACAGGGACATATAGCTGAACTGTGGCACTGTGCAGCATCTGTTTTGCTTAAAAACTAAACTTTGAAGAGCATTTTAGTTTTTCTTTAATGTTGCTATTGTTCCACCATTTACAAATTCCCTGCTTTTAAAATTTACCCTGAGAATGATGTTGTAAATGTAGTACTAACATGCTAGAAAGAACTGAGGGGTTCCTGGGTAGGACATCACCAGTCCTGGGCAAGCAGTTCTGAGTGGCCCTGTTTGAGCAGGGAGTGGGAGCAGATGACCTCCAGAGGTCCCTCCCAACTGCAGCCACTCTGCAGGTCTGTGACACAGTTCAGTTGCTGCCTCCACAAGATAGCTCCTTTTCCTGTGAGAGCAGCCACCTGAACATGGATGTTAACCACCTACTTAATTTTTCTGTTGTTTATAGTTGTCAGAAAGAAGATTAAAACTCAGAAAATCTCTGTGGTGGCATTGGCTCTGTAGAAAACCTTGGATCTACATTCTCTGACCATGATGTGTGGCCGTATGGGTCAGCTGGTAGTGGGGGATCTGGACATTGCACAGCAGCCCACCTACCTCAGTGTTTTTAAAAAGTAATAGTGTCTGTAGGAAAAGTCCTGTGGGGTCCTAGGATGTAAACCAGTGTGTTCCAATTTCTGTAAAAATGTAGTCCAAAAAGAAGAAAAAAGGCATTCCATCTGGAATGTTATTTCTGGCCCTCAGTTGTGTTAAATGGAAGGTCTAGAGGGAAGAGACTTGTTTCTCCATTTTACCCAATGCCCTTGAATGGGAGGGATTCTCTTGCTAAACTACAGCTGATAATCACTTCATCAGGTCTCCCCACTTGTGCTCCAGTGTATTGAACCTGAGAGTCATCAAAGAATTACACAAGCTGCTTCTTTTTTTGAGGTCTGAATTACCTTTAGAGAATTGCTGGACCTTCCCAAATAGTAAGAAACTTTTTCATAATTTCGTGTGGCTGATCTCTGACCACTGTTAATCATGTGCTTTAAGTGTTGTAGTTGCTTTCCTTAAGGAATTAGTGACCACCCAGCCCTGCTGGTGTCCTGAGCATTTCATTTGTAATGGCTTTGGAGTCATTACCCAATCCACTTAATTGCTATTAAGACCAAATGTGGATACACCTAACCACCACCACCACTACTCAGAGAGTGAGAACTCAGACTGGAAAAATCTGTGTATATTGTTAGGATTTAGATGGAAATTGTGTTGTTTCTGCTGGTATCCCCACCATATTTATCCAAGTTACTGTTTAGAAGATGGGTAATGTAAGGAGTGGGAAAGGGAGGGTGTTGTATGAAACTCCATCTTCTTTAGAACAGAGTTAATCAGCTCTTGAAGACTAAATTATTTGGTACTGCATTTGGTTTTCAGGTTGTTTTTTTTTTAGTTTAATGGCTCTTAGATAGATATAACTAAATCTTAGGCCATATCTCCCATCATTTCATTCTTTCCTGGTGTACCTCTCGCCCCAGACTAGACACCACTGAACATACAACATTGCTAGCAGATAAATACCTTGGAGAGAGACCTAGTTTACTGTGAAGACTGTGAGACACTCCTGAAAACTAGCAGAAAAAAAAGTATTAAAAAAATATTTAAAAAGTATTAAAATTTGTGTAGTCCTTAAAAAATGGCAAAGTAGTTCCTGATTTTATCCAACCATTACTGAATTCTTCTGTAGCATTGGGGAACCCATGGTGTTGTAGGTATTTTTCTTCTGTTCTCACCAATGATCTTGTAAGCATATGGGTATGTGCTTTACTCTGTTCAGGTAATTAACTCTGCAAGTAAAGAAGTGCTCAGATGCCCTTCCTAAATGTCATGTTTTGTCCTCAGTTTCCTTGAATTAGAAGATTTTTTTTTAGTACCCTCATTCACTAACTAATTGGAAATGAAAATAAATTATTTTCTCATTTTTACCATCAGCTTTAAGGGGTTTTTTCATAGGCTAGGATTTGGGGCTCTAGCGCAGCCTTGTATATGCTTGAATGGTCTTACAGATTAAATGGACCAGGTCAGTTGAATATTCAGTGTGCAAAGCTAAATTTACCAGTCCCTTAAGTAATATGACATATTTGAAAAACACAGATAAGGTGTTTTTGTAATTCAGCCTTGTCTCTTGACAGCATATTTTTAAAGGACAAAATAAATAGGCGATTAAGGAAAATAGTTCCTGACCGGTGTTCAGCCTCGGAAAGCTTCTTACTACCCTGCCTATGAATCAGGAGGGTACCAGGGTTTATCTGCTCGGAGCACACACGTGGACCTCCGCCTCCTCATAAATCTGCTGCTCGGTAGGTCGGCTCCCTGGGAGGTGGATCTGTCCTTGTGGGGCTGGCAGGGCTGCGTGGCGGCCTGGCTGTTCCTGTGTCGCGCTCTGGGCTCGGTGTGCCACAGCTCTTACCTGGCCTTGACTGCCTCCTCCCTCCCTCCCGCCGTGCACGGAGGAGATCTCGCTGGGATTTCAGAGCGCTGTGGTCCTGGCTGGATCCTGCTCTCTTGGCAACAGTAAGCCAGGGCAGACCCACAGCTGGCTCCAGCTCTCCTCACCGCCCCGGGCTCAGCAGGCAGGCAGGCAGGCAGATGCTCCTCGAATCGATGCAGGCAATCAGGAGACTCCCCTGCAGTATTTCAGCACAGAGAATCCACACTCAGCTGCACTGGCATGATGGAAAAGGCTTCATCCAGCCATCTTGCGTGCAAATAGGGTTTTACTGGTGGGGAGAGACATACCTGGTGTAGGATAAGGGGCTGGTGCATAGGGCAGTGCCCAGCTCTGGACGCTAAAATGCCCCCTGCCTTTTTGGATGAGGGATGTGTCAGATCACCTACCAACTCCCTTGCCGGGTGTGTGTGGAGAGCAGGGTGGGCATGGTGTGGAGGGAAGGGAGCCTTGCCTGTGTTAGATGCTGGGGCCCTGGCAAAGTGTGTGCCTGTGATGGGGAACTGGATGTGCTTTCTACATGCACTAATTTAACAAGCACAGCAAGAGGTATCTGTTGAGTTGAGAGGGGCAGTATTTTCCATAGGTGGCCAATACCCACACCAGTCATTTTTTTGAACTTTCTGTACAAATTGCCAAGGACGGACAGAAAATAAATTGAAGCTAAGATGAGTTGTAGCACAAACGGGTGAAACACTGTTTCAAGTAACTGTTTGAAGGCTTGTTTTAGCATCTTGAAAGGAAGCAGGAATTCATGTGTTTTATTTTTAGCTCGCAACATTATTTAATGTTCTTTATATCTCATCTCTGAAAATGTTCTCATTGAGGCAGGATCTGAAGTCCTGGAGCTGGTTAACCCAAGACTTGCCTGCCTTGGAAATTTATTTTTTCAAAGGGGAATTACTGAAATTGTTTTTCCCCTATAAAATTTTAAGTAGAGCTGAGTCCAAACTCCAAAACCAGTAGAGTGTTGAAATACTTCCTGCTGCTGGCAGTGATTTGTGTTTCACAGTATATAGTCGTGTGTGTTTTGCTTTCAGGATCTATAAGCATTTTCAGATTTTTATTGTGGAGTTGCTTTTGTTGCCATTTGCTTTGATTTTGGCTCCCATTAGATTATGGGAGTTCTAGTTTTTCTAAAGGAATATTTTTATCTGAGATTTTAACAGTATTGCTGTGACTGGGCCTTAAATCTCTAAGCAGAGATGGGATGAGCTACTCACAGCTAGTGCTGAAAAAAACCCCCTCCTCCCAGGTCTCTGAACATCAGTACCGTGGCTCATGCTTTATGTTCCCGAGAATCAATGAAATATTTATGATACTTGGTTTTCCAGCAGCTGGGTAATGAATGGGCTTGCAGGATGTTCCTGGTCGATACTTGCCCCTCTTGTCCAGTACTCCTGGGTCAACAAACACGCATTTTAACCTCCTTGTGAGACTGCTCTTATTTTCCTTGGTTTCCTTTCCTGTGAGGCAGCAGAACAGTGTCAGCAGCAATGAAATGAGAGCTATCATTTCCTCAAATGGGTAAGACAATCTGCAAAGCATGTATTAAAAATAAAACAGGAAGTCAGTGATTATCAATTTTTAGCAGACACGTTTCTGCTGATCTTCAGACTGATGCCTAACGGTAACAAAAGGAGAAGCTCTGCATCTGGGCAGTGTAATTTGTAGTTATTTGTAGTATCTTTTCCCCTCATTAGACGTGGATGGTTTTTATTTTAAGGCCCAAGATCTGTAAGAATAATAACAGAGGCTTAATGTTGCTTGTAAACAAGCATGTGTTGAACAGAGTGTCTGGGATAAATAGGTATCGGGTTAAAAAAAAAAAAGGGGGAGTCCTTTTTTTGTGCATTTACAGTTTTCTGAAGTAAAAGGCAGCATATGGCACTCCTAGGAAAAAAGAAGTCCCTCCTTTTAGAGACTCCCCCAGCTCAAGGAACTAGTGGTTGCTTCCCACCCTGATAAAGGAGTATTACTGGCATCCATGTGCATGTGGGTGACGGGAAATGAGGCTTCCTCCAGACCTGGCCACCTGCTTGCAGAGCAGCAGTGGTGGTGGGAGGGGAATCCACCTGCCAGCAGCCGTGAGTCTGATTGATGTCTGTTCTCACTGCCGGAGAGGAGCCAGTGCTCTGCTGCACGGGCGGCTTCTCCCTATTGCATCCCTTTTCCCCTTGAGAAGAGTCAAGAGTGTTCATTTGGACCCTGCTGCAGAGGAGAGGGAACAACCTGCACACCTGCCAAGAAAGGGAATCCTACACAACTGCTCCTGCTCAGAAAAGATTGGGAGCTGGGCCAAACATTTCATACGTAGGTGATTAAAATTAGACTCCTGCATCCATATGTACGTTCTCATTTTGAAAACACTGCCTGGTTTACTTTCCTCTCCTGCCTTTTATGTATTCCCCTAATGGGAGAATGTTTCCACCTTTCCTGTGGCTTTGACAGTGGCCCTTGCACTCACTGAAAGTACATTTATCTTTTCTGTCTGTAATCATACCTGATCACAGGCACAGGAACACAGCTCTGTCTTTCCATTTTCCACTAATACTCCCTTGACAAGTAGCTTCTTGAAAGGGGAAAAAAAAAAGTGATAATCTCTCCTTTGGAAAAACAGCCAAGTTTTGCAGCGGACTTGGCATTCTGCCTGTCTTCCCGTGCTGCTTCAGCCTGAGCAAACTGAGACCTTCCTGCAACCCACAGAGGCTGATCCAGAGAAGTCCAGGTCTTGCTGGAAAGGCATCCTGAGGAAGAAAGGGAGAAGGTATGCAGAGAGGCACAGCATTGAGCTGTGATGTGCTTGTCTGCACCTGGTTCTGTTCACAAGCACCAAAACCACCAAAGGATAAAGAAGCAATAGGACAGTGAGTGTGTGGCTGCATGACCTCCGATTATGAAGGATGGAGACATGCACATGCTAAAGCTGTTGGTGCAGGAAGACTTGGTGTAAAATTCCAGCTTTCAGTTTCAGATGCGTAAGGCCACAGAGATGCTTATCATCATTAGACAGTGATTTGTTCCTCAGGGTTCTGAACCATTCCAATACTCCTGTACTGCTAGAAAGAGTTTCTATGTTTCCTTATGTTTCTGAACACTTTTGAGTATTTTTTAATGTTCTCCTCATAATGGCTCTTCATAGGAAAATGAGGAGACTTCCTGGAATTAGCAACTGCTAGGAAAACTCCATTAATGCTGCTGTTTTTTAAGCAGCCAAATATCTGCATTCTCCTGCTTCACACTGTGTACCCACTGCAGTCTAAGGGCAAGCAGTGGGGAGAGAGCAGTGGGGATCCACATTGCCCTGGAGGCTGATTAGTTGGATCATGTCATGCTTCAAGGATAGAATTCTTCCTTGGGTAAACTCCTCTGAGCAAAGAAGTAGCAGAGCCTCCACTGTGCCATATGTGCTTGGGAGGTGTGGACTTGCCCGTCACCCCAGTGGTTGCAGTGCTGTCCTGATCCTGGCCCCTTGCACGTGGACATGTGCTCCCATACAGTTCAGCAGCCATCCCCGTACCTTTCCTGGGGTTAAACCTGCTCAGACAGAAATGCTGAAATATTTTCCCTGTTGGAGCACATCTTGGATGGTTAATCAAGGCTTGAATCCTCCCCACATGGTCCCAGCTGGAGCTTGGTGAGGGTGCATGGGATCTCCCTGCACCGGGTTTCCTTTCCTCTGGAGCAGTTACGAGCTGCTGGGTGCAGGCCAAGGCAGAGGCAGAGGAGGCAGCTGATGCACACCCCATTCTTGCCCTAACATGGAGCGAGGACAAGGCTGCCGGGCACACGTAGATACAAAAGCTTTTTTTTTACTATCAAGACTAAGAACAAAGCACCTTGTATAGCAATGTGAATTTTATAGCTTTTTCCAGCCTGGAAAAAGGCTTTTCAGAGCAGATAATGCTGGCAATGTCTCCTAACAAGTCTGCAGGCTTTACTTGAGGTAGTTTATCTCAAGCTGTTTTTTCATTCCTGCAAATTTTAAATTGTCCTCCCAGACCTACAAAATTAAACAAAAGCAGTTACTTTAAAACAAAATATCCCAATAAAAAAGCCCAAGTGAAATTTGTGCATTTTTACAGAGCAGCTTCCAGAGGCCTGCACGTAATTATAGGTTTAAGAGGACTTGCAATTTTTGTATGGCCTCTAAACATCTCCCTCCATCAGTAAGTTTTCTGGTGCCATGTGGAGTACAGAGGCATGGCACTGCTAACACTAGAGACACAAGTATTCATTGTGTACAAGCAAGAGGACAAGGTATGTATAAAATACTTACAGAATTACGCAGCAGCTATTACTGTCTTAAAATTTGGCGACTGAGCACAGAGGAAAAGCCAAAATATGTTTCCCCAGAGAGCAAAAGAGGAGCAGGACTGAGCAGTTAAATGTTGGCTCCGGGAGCTGAACCATCCCCATGTGTGTATCCCCTGTGCATGCTGTCTCTTGCCTGGGAAGGCTGTTGCAGCCTGTCCCCCCACAAACAAAGGTATAAAAGCCCTTACATTAATGAGAGGGGAAGATGGAAATTATGTGCAGAGGAAGGAAGTCTTCTGAGAATCACATTTCACTGCTTGAACTGCTTAAGGAAAAGCTTGTTTATAATAGTATCCTGTCAATAGGAGGTGTCTGTGTAGGTGGGTGCATATATGCAAGAATATATGTGTATGAGGAGAAAACTTTCACTGTGGTCTGTCAGCCTTAAGCACATGGCTTCTATTTTTCCTTAAACTCTGCAAGTTCATTAAAAAAAAAAAAAAGGGAAGGAAAAAAAAAAGACATTAAGAAACTCCCAAGGTAGAGTGCAAGTATGTGTGTGCGAGGGAGTATGAGTAACTTATCTTCACATTTAGCTGGAGCCTTGGTATTGTCAAAGCAGCTGAATCACTGCCTGGGAGCTGCCATCTTTGCCATGGTGATAATTTGTCAGAGTGCCAACACTGCTGCCTACTTTCTTTGAAGAGCTGACCTTGTAACAACATCAACACTCTTTCTTTGGCTTTTGCTGACATACTCTAGGCTCTGGAAACTGTTTTCAAAACAAATATATAATCAAATGTTGTTCTTGTAAAAGCAATTGTGTTTCTGTCCGTCAGATTATTTTAGGGTGTCTCGCCTCCGAAAAGGGCAAAGTGAAGGAACAGACAGGGAGGACACAATTCCACATAAAAAGTGAGGGGCTTTCCGTATACAGGAATGATGGGAATCAAACTTAATCGTCACAAAATTGGAAGTTAATGGTAAAGGAGCAGCTTAGGACTCCTTGTGCTGTTTCATTTTAAACTTTGGTTTCTCAAAGCAAGGACAAATGAGCAGAGCTCTACAGACAACAGGAAGAACACACAAGGGCCAAAAGCAAGGAAAGCTCTTGATTTAATGCATGCTTATACTGTCTTTCTTCACGCAGGCAGGAAAAAATTGCCATCTAAAATACTGATGGACACTGCATCTAGACATTTGATGTGGAGACATGAGAAAGACTTAGCTTAGCAAGTAGAGTAAAAGCATTGTCAGTGCTTGGAAATGTCAGTCTTCTTGGCTCTAGGTTTACACTTCTCTGTACCAGATAACCTGACAAGTTCAGGCATTCCCCAGTTGTGGGAGTCTGGGGTTTATCTGAGCACTTTGTATTCCCACTGTTCGTGTGTATGTATCAAACTTCACATGCTCTCTGTGTATCCAGTGTGTTTGCCAGGGCACAACTGCAAAGGAAGCAGAACAAACCAGACATACAACTCACCCCACACTTGCTATGGCTTTGATTGTGGGGGCCAATGGTAGTGAAATGCTGTTACTGATTTCTTTTCTTCTTGCTATCTTCACTAAACTAAATTAATACAGCACTCACTGATGTCCTAAATTACATTTCATGGAAAGATTTTGTGGTATCGGAGACCGGGTAGTGGATGCATGACAGGCTTTTCTTAAAAACTGCCATACAACACACAAAACCCATACATAAGGTTAGGTAACAGCAGTTTTAATTTTAGATCTGGGATTGGAAAATGCAGTTAGATTAAACCTTGTACTCTGTAGGGTAAGACCAGATGAAAGATGTAGATAACTGAAGTTTGGGGGCAACATCTTCATGAGGCACCCCAGTTTTCAGTCCCCCTCAGAGGTCTATTTTCAGGTGTTGCCAAAAAGGAGAACACTGTAATTTATACCAACATGTTTCCCCTGGAACCTTCTGGAAGTGCAGTCCTTTGGATTTATTGAAGTCAGGTGAATATTTTATATAGCTGCAGTTTCACTTCTGTATATAGTAGACATTACTCTTGATTTTGCATAACAGAGGATGAAAGTTGTATTGTTTGTCCACTTTCTGACTTATTTACTTCAAAAACCTCCAATGTAAAGCACTCTGAATTCAGCTTCTTCTGACATTTAGAACAGCTTTGAGATTTGTGGGATTTGGTTCACATGCATCAATGTATTGCTCTGTCTTTATGTGTATGTGTATATATATATATATATATATGGCCAGCAAAACTGCAGAAAATTGTATTTGAGAGAAACAGCAGGCAAATTATATTTGACTTTGCATTTTTTTCCATCTTGCTTGTTTTTGCAGTTTAGTGCTGGATTTTAACCTGCAAGTTTTCTGTTTGGGCTACATTTTCTTTTCACATTTCTTCCTGTGTAGCATTTGAATCAGTAGGCCAAAGAAACAAACTAACAATCAGGAAAAATCTTTTCAGGAAAAGACTGAAAGCAGATTTTCAGTGATGTGGAAAGAACTGGCCATGGGAGTTATTTTCAAACCTGTTGGCCCTTTTCAAGGCAGAAGGCTGGTCTGTTACTCTTGGACATCGGAATGATACAGCACTGGAATGATACAGCATCTCAAATTGCAAAGAGTGAGTGCTGTAACTTGCTGGGCCTGTTTTATGTTGTCTAAATGGGATGTGCAAGTTTAGCTGTGAAAGGAGCATTTGTGGTGAAGAAAAAAGAGGTTTTGTTGCCTTAACCAAAGGCATAACTAGGAATGGAAATCTGAATGGTCTCCAAACTATGGTGGACAGGCAGTGACTAAATCTTTTTAAACATGGCTACCCATACACATTCAGATTTGGGAAGGCTTAGGAGCTAGTTGGGTGGGCTGTGTCTAAAATGTTTGCCTGAACCAAGCTTACAACAGAAATTTGGTGCAAATGAGCCTCCTGAGATGGTCCTGAAAACTCAGTTGCCTTTGCAGTGGAAACATGATTTTTTTCTGATAGTGACAAAATTTAGTCATTTAGTGCCTGAAATCAGCTCACAAGACACATGGGTTGTAATTCATTCAACTTTATATTAAAAGCAGACACTAGGTTTTAGTGCACTATTTTCAAGCTAAATGTCACTCTCCTGTACAGCGAAAGAGTGCTTCTTACAGGTTTAGCTTCTTCAGGATGGATGGCAAGAAGGACTTTTTAGAATGACTTTCAGAATGACTTTCCAGGGGACTGTGCACTCTTACTGGTAGGGGATGATGTTAGCTAATGGATTTATTAGCTTATGCTATTTTTTTTCCTTCCTGTGTGAGTGGGATCACACAGCAGAGACCCTCCCAGGATGCAGCCCTTAATAATAGGTAAGGAAGATTTTTCTATCAAAGGACAAATGAGAAATTGCTCCTTGTGAGAAAGCTAATTTGAGACTATCTGAGGCAGACCTGCTAGGATTTCTACCAAATAGTGCCTAAAAATGCAAATTGCTTCTAAAAAATTAATATTTCTTGAGTGTTTACTTCTGAAACCAAGGGAGCCGTGCATTAGCTGCTCAGTGAGCAGAGTATCAAACTGGACCATAGAAGGAGAAGAGGAAAATACCATGGAAAATAAGCCCTTAGGCTGAGCCAGATTTTTTCCCGGTTTTATGCATAAAAAGGTCTTGCTACAGCCATATCCTTTAAGCCCTGTGGAGTCAAGATGCATTGCCAAGAAAGGCTTTTGCACTTCTGATTGCATGATGCCTCCTTCACCAGCCTGTATTTTTCTAAAAATAATCCTGATTTCATACCTTAGCTGATGGACCTTCTAGCAGCCACAATAGATGCAGCCTCCCTGGAAAACACTCAGTAATATGTAAAAGCATTGGATCCACTCTTTGGGGGAGGTTGTACAGAGCTTTTGAAGAGGCATTCTTTGTATTTTGAGCTGTGCTAAAACGTGGTAAGCTTATCCCAGGCCCTTTCTGCTTCCTTGGAACAAACAAGTCACTGCTGAATACCAGGTATCTTATTCAGCAGAAGAACAAAAATTCCTTTTTTTTCTTTAAAACAAACAAAATCACTTGGCAGGGAGCAAAGAAAGGATTTGTTTTCCTATCCATGGGGAGACTTGTCAGGCAGCACAGCCTGAAACGTCTGCTCAGGGTGTGTGACAGTCACTAACAGTGGAGGGCGTGCCCCAAGACAGGTGTCATATTCTCCATTTGATAAGCAGGGATAAAGTCTGCCCTGCACTTGGCAGCACAACTTTCATGGGCTCTGGGTTCATGTTGCTGCACTGTCAGTGGCAGATCCCCTCTCCCACACACTCTGCTCAGCCCTTTTCGTGCCACCATCCTCACAGCTGTGTCAGCTCCTTCATCCATTTGGCTCCTGGGAAGCTGCTGTGCCAGATCTGCTGCTGGAGCAGCAGTAATGTACAGCTGTGCATATTGTGGATGTAAGAGCTTGCAGGCAGCCCTGAGGTGTCATACATGTATTCATCAGGGTGCCAGAGGTAGGGAAAATATGCTGATCGTCATTCAAAATATTTTCCCAGCACAGAGATGACTGTGGCTTGGTGACTCCTTGAGCCAGAGGTGAGGTCTCCACATTTAACAGCATTAGAATGTGATGACATGGTGGTGTGAATGTCCCCAGCCATCATTCTCTGGGCTGGGCTTGACTGTGTTCTAAGTGGTGCTTTTCCTCTCCATTTTTTCTCCACAGCAAAATACAAGGAAACTGGTGGAGTTTGATATGTACCTTGTAGTCATGCTGCACCCAGAACTGCCTCTGCCTGGCTGAGCCAAGCTGGACCTTCAGATTCGCTGTGGATATATCTGTATCTGGAAGGTGTCCCAGCCTATAGCCAGATGGCACCAGAGCAAACCTACTGATATAGGAGAGAGCACTTCCATGTGGTGGATTGACCCTGGATTGACTCCAGGTGCCCACCAAAGCTTCTCTGTCACTTTTCTCCTCAGCTGGGCAGGGAAAAGAAAACACTGTGAAAGGCTCATGGGTCAAGATAAGGGCAGAGGCAGATCGCTCAGCAGTTACTGTCACAGAACACTTGGGGAAGTTAGTTACATTCATTATCCAGCCAAATCAAAGGAGGATAATGAGAAATAAACCCAAATTTTAAAACGCCTTCCCCTTTACCCAGGCTTAACTTCATTTCCAATTTTTCTGTATTTTGTCCCCCCCAGTAGCACAAGGGGGATGGGGAATGGCAGCTGCAGTCAATTCATCACACACTGTGTCTGCTGATTCTTCCTCCTCAGGGAGAGGACTTCTCATACTCTTCCTTTGCTCCAGTGTGGAGTCCCTCCCATGGGAGACAGTTCTCCATGAACTTCTCCAACATTTGTCCTTCCCCCTGGCTGCAGTTCTTCATGAACTGCTCCAGCAGGTGTCTCCCAATGGGTTCACAAGTCCTGCCAGCAATCTGACTCCCATGTGGGCTCCTTTTTCCATGGGGCCACAAGTCCTGCTCCAGCATGTGCTTCCCATAGTGTCACATCCTCCTTTGAGCATCCCCCTGCCTCTGGTGTGGGGTTTTCCAAAGGCTGTATGTGGGTATCTGCTCCACCATGGGCCTCAGTAGGCGTCAGGGGAGTGTCCTCTCATGCTGGAGCACCTCCTTCCACTCCTTCTTCACTGACCTGGGAGTCTGCAGAGCTGTTTTTCTCACATATTCTCATTCCTTTCTCCATCTGCAATCATTTTTTGTGCTACCACCATTGCTGGTGGGCTCAGACTTGGCCAGCATCTTGGAGCTGGGTAGCATAGACTCCACTGGACATGGAGGAAAAGCTTCTAGCAGCTTCTCTGAGAAGCCAGCCGTGTAGCCTACCCTCTACCAAAACCTATCCACACAAACACAATGCACAGCATCATGGAGAGTTGTCCTCTGCCATTTCAAGGGATCAAGAAACAATTAACAGAAAAGCATCAGTTTCTGTCACCCAGGAACATGTACCAGATCAAGAGTAAAACTCAAAAAGCTGTAGTGCATCAAAGTAGGCAAGCAGCATCGAAGGCATCCTTGTGCAGACATTGGCCTGCTTGTCTCTGACTGACAGTACAGCATATCAGGCTTTTTGCTCCTAGAAACAGCTTCAGGGTATCTAACACCTAGCACTGGGAGAGGAGGTGACAAAACACTGATCCCTGGTTTGCAGGCTCAGAGTCACTCAAAAAGCAGGGTGATCTCTGTGCAGTGTCAAGCCAGCATAAGCTGTGCCTTGTATGCTGAGGCAGGTTTGACACCAATGTGCTTGTGTGACAGTCTCAGATGCAGATCAGGATTGTGCTGCTAAAGTGACCTGTCAGTCACAGGCTGCTTCAGTGGCCTTGGCATCCCAGCATCAGCTCGAGTGTAGAGCGAGCAGGTTGAGCACTTTGTGTACACACAGCAGGAGGATCAAGTGGGCTTTGTGGGAAAAAAACCCACACAAAATGAACGGCTTTCCCTTCATCTTGTCTTGGGTCTTATCACCAGCACAGAAATGTGTGAACTTCATTTAAACATTTTTTTTCTCTGATGTAGGAATCCTACTGAGATATTAATTTTTAAGAATTAAGGACTTTAGTTAAACTAGATATTGCTGAAGTAAGATAGACAAGACTTCCTTCTATTAGCAGAAGCCGGATTTAAGGAACTGATAAATCATGAGGCCTGTTTATGTATTCTGACTAATCAATAGACTCCAAGAAGACAATACAATCATAAATCAAACAGTCCTGGAAAAACAGGATTCAGTTGTCACGTAACACTGAAAGGTTAAAAAGTCAAAGTGAGGAAGACCACCTTACTTCATCATTTTAAGACCCCGCCTCATAAAAAAGACCACCGACCCATTTCAAAGAACCAACTACGCATGCTTAATAGCTTTGTGGCTAATTACCATACGAAGTGGGGAATGGGATGTGCCAGAGTTATGAATATGCATTTGTGTTTTGGGTATTGAATACTTCTGTTCATAAAAAGACCCTGTGATCATCTGTAAATTGCGTGTGTATATTTGAGGAGCTATCCCACATGCTGCCCAGCATTGTAATAAACATACACTTTCTAACTTTAAAAATGTTAGAGAGTTTTTGTCCATCGTAGTTGGATAGTGGTATTAGATCAATATCCATATTTTTTTAATAAATCACTACTCTTCAGTATTATGCCTAATTCTGTGTGTCTCAGTGTCATCCTGATGAGACGCAATTTTACAGTGTATCAATAGTTCAATTCTCACTCACCATCCCACATTATAATGGGTTTCCCCTAAAATGTTGATTTCCCAGTCTAATAAGCATTTTTACTCTGACTTACTTCATCTTTAGAAAACACTCTGGAAGTTAGCAGCCGTTTGGCTTAATTGTGCTGGACCAGAAACATCCACAGCAAAATGCGTACCATCGCCATGTTTATACTACTGTGAATAAAGAGCCAGGTCCACTTGCCTTTGGGTGTGCATTGGCACAGTAGGTCCTGCAGCCAAGTGCCCTTGGAGATTTGGAGAAGAATCATAGTTTTTGTTTTCATTCTGTGGCCAGGGTTCAGAGCAATTTCAAGGCCTTAGTAGAAATAGCAATAACAAAATAATATGTGTGTGAACAGTATTTGCAACTCTGGGGGTTGGGGCAATGGGAAACCTGGTCTGTAAAAACATTGGCAAGTACCATTTTGCCCTACATTTGAAGTGGCGATGTGTTCAGTTGTTAGTGAAACGTAGAGCATTCACAAACAAAACTATTGAGAGTAAACAAAGATTTTCCCAAGGGCATTTGCAGCTACTCAATTTAGAAATTTAATCTGAAGGTCTCTGCTGGGTGAAATGGGCTTTCGATTTGTGTCTTACCATTTCGTTTTTGAGCTGATTGGATTGGAAATTGTGGTAAGATACTGGAAATTACTACAAAATCCTGTACCATTTAGAGGTCATCTACAACAAGAGGTTTACACAAGCCTGTACTGTTTAGAAGAGCTATACAGCAATGCAGAGCTGTATTTATTGTTTTAGCAAATAAATTTGTCAAGATGTCAAAATAAACAAGAAAGAGATTTCTCAAAGACACATGCATTGTGTTTGGTCTTGGTGCATACCTGGGTGAATTCCTTGGGGAATCCTTTCCTTCCTCAGAAGATGGTGCCTTTCATGTCACTCGGGTGAGGATTAAGCACTATTGGGCAGAAGGATGAAAACTGGAGCAGTTGCTTTAGTGAGACAGTGGGATGTTTAGACTTCTGGCTTACTTGATTTCTTGCTCAGTTATTAGACTGTGCCCTGCCACTGATGTGTGAGAGGCAAGGAGAGCTATACATTTCTGCCTGATTTCTGTTAACAGCCTCCCAAATAATAGCCTGTGTTAACAGCTGCTTTTTCCTTTTCATGTTGAGGGAAGAAATGTCTGAAGGCTTTTATACTGTCCAAGTTAGGAAGAGAAAGAAGGAGCCCTCATCTCCAGCTCAACCTTTATGTGCAGTCCATTTATTTTTTCACAAAGAGCAGTGAAATCCAAGGCATGTTGCTTGTTGCTCTTTTCTTATCTCCTTATTTATGCGACAGTTTAGAGAGAGGCTAACAGGTGTGTAACTGATGAACTGATAAGGGCTGAGTGTCCAGGACATATGGTTATCACTTGGGTGATGAGTGAAAACCAACTGATCAGTCAGTGCCCTCATGCTCTTCACAGCTAATCTTTAGGTTGATCCTGGTGGAGGGAGTGATGTCTTTGGTAAAGAAGGAATGGTATTTTACTCTGTGCAGCTGCACTGCAAGGAGACTTGTGTGTGTTACGTGAGGTAATTTGACTGCATTTCTGTGTGTTTGCATGGAGCGAGAAATGTGAAGTACTCAGGCTGCTTGGAGGTGACACTGCCAGTGCTGTTACAGAACACAAGGAACATAGGAACTGAAAATTCTGAGAAAATCTCCATTAGGACCTGAACTGACTCCAGGCTGGGTTTACTGAACAGCTCCAGAAACTACTGATAGGTTCATATAAGCATGAATTAATGATTGTTAATAATAGTTATCATAGGTGAGATGTGTGCCTTGCAAGAAAGTTTCCTTTATAGCTGCTTACACCTTCCCCTCTCTATTTTCACTATCATTTGCCTCTGCTGTGTCCCTTCTCTTCTGCTCTGATGCTATCTTTCATCATATCTTTACCTGTTAGCCCACTTGTTCCCATCTCCCCAGTGTCTTCTGGTGTCCCAGGCCACTCTCCTGCCCAGAAGCTCCCCTTTCCCCCAGCTGTCTCTGGCTGGTCTGGCTTGCTTGCACTCCCCTCTGCTGTAACAACACTGACTCAGGGCCCAAAGAAACAGGGTAGTCCTTGTATTCATATCCGGCTGGTGCTGAGCCTGTTGGGTTATTGTCCAGACAGTGCTAGCAGGAATGGTCTATCTTGGATATTTCTAAGCTTCTTGACTGTGTGATCTTATTATCACACCAGGCTCATAAGTGTCCGTGTCCCCAGAAAAATGCTGTGAGATAAGATGTGCTATTAATCCTGTTTTATAGACAGGGGACTGGAATCAGAACAAACAGGGAATTAAGCCAGAATCCTCCTGAATGAGAAATTAGGAGCATAAATGCAATCTTTATGAATATGCTCCTTGTTTCAATTTGCCTGGATAGTTTTTTTAAGTATGATTGCGAAAGAATGTGGTTGTGTGGGACATGGAGAAGGCTGTGGTACTCAGCTTCATTTTTTAATTCAGTTTGTACCAGCATATGCTCCCACCACACCAGACAAGTCACAAAAGGTAAAGGCAGGGACTGGGAGAATGAAGAAACAGCCACTGTAGGAGACCATCAGAAAAACCTGAAGGTGCAAAAGTCCATGTGACCTGATGAGGTGCATCCGTGAGTCCTGAGGGAACTGACAAATGACATGGCTAAGCCACTATCCATCATACTTGAGAGGTTGTGACAGTCTGATGAAGTTGCCACTGAAAAGGGGGAACATAACCACCATTTTTAAAAATGGAAAACAGAATGGATTTTATGGATGGACCACTCAGTGGATAAGGAATTGGCTGGATGGTCTTACTCAAAGAGTTGCGGTTAGTTGCTCGATGTCCAAGTGGAGAGCAGTGACTTGGGGCATTCAGGGATTGGTAGTGAGACCAGCACTGCTGAACGTCTTTGTTGGTGGCGTGGAGAGTGGGATCAAGTGCACCCCTCACCAAGTTTGCAGATGACAAACTTGTGTGGTACGGTCAGTACGCTGGAAGGACATGGACAGGCTTCAGTGTTGGGCCTGTGCAAACTTCATGAAGCTCAACAAGACCAAGTGCACAGTCCTACACCTGGGTCAGGGCAATCCCAAGTACAAATATGGGGTGGGTGGAGAATGGATTGACAGCAGCCCAGAGGGGAAGGACTTGAAGGTTCTGGTGAGAGGCTGGACATGACCCAGCACTGTGCTTTTGCAGCCCAGAAAGCCAGTTGTGTCCTGCACAGCATCCAAAACTGCTTGACCAGTAGGGTGAGAGAGGGGATTCTGCCCCTGTGTCCAGCTCAGGGGTTCCCAACACAGGAGCAACGTAGACCTGCTGGAACGAGTTCAGAGGAGGCCACGAAGGTGATTAGAAAGCTGAAGCATCTCTGCAGTGAACACAAGCCAGGAGAGTTGAGACTGTTGAGCCTTGAAAAAGAAGGCTCCAGGGAGTCCTTACTGCAGCCCGTCCGTACCTGAAGGCAGTCTACAAGGAAGCTGGAGAGAGACTTTTTAGAAGGGCTGATAGTGAAAGGACAAGGGGCAATAGCTTTAAACTGACATTAGGTTGGATGTAAGGAAGAATTTTTTTATTAGAAGGGTGTTGAGGCACTGGAAACAGGTTGCCCAGAGATCTGTATGCTGCATCCTTGGAAGTTCAATGCCAGGTTGAATGAGGTTCTAAGCATCCTGTCTAGTAAGAGGTGTCTCTGTCCATGGCAGGGGGTTGGAACTACATGATCTTTAAAGTCCCTTCCAACCCATCAATCTGTATTGGGAAAAGTCCCAGCCAACTTGGCTTTTCACAGTACATTGTAAGAAATGATCTCATATTTGCAAGTTTTAAACTCTCTGAGCAATGCTTGCTGCAGTGTCTGAGCAGATAAGCTGATTTCAATTATCTTCCGTTTGATTGCTTTCCATTTGTTTTCAGCACTGTCATTAGGAAAAAAAAAAAAAAAAAAAAAAAAAAAAAAAAGGAAAAAAACTGCAACATTTATTTAAAGGTACCAGTACTGGATTTAGCTGTACCAAAAGTTAAGTGAAGTTAATCACTGCTGGGGAGAATGGAGGTTTAAACTGACCTCATAGGAGAATAAGTCAGGAACTGAACAAAGATTTTGAGGTGCCCTCAAGGGAAACAGAGGTTGCAGTACTGAGCTGCAAATAGGGCCAGGTGTGGGCTGACTACACAAAGGAGAGAGTCCTGATTGCCCTTCTCTCAGCTGGTTCATTCTCCTTCCTGCCAACTGTACTAAGCAAGAAAAATGGACCAAACAGAAGAACTCCTCGGCAAGCTTCCCATTTGGAAAATCAGAGCTACGTTCTGGAAAATCAGGGCTTTCTCTTGCACTGTCTGTGAGCCATTTGCTCTCTGCAGACAAGGTGAGATACCCAGGTGCCTGGCATATTCTCAAAAACTGGTCCTTTGCATCTGTGTGGTGAGGATCAGGATGCTGGGAACAAGTCCTATGTACACCTCCCCACTCATTCCTCCAGGATCAAGAGAATCTGAGCCCAGGATCCCCTGTTAGGCCGGCTCAAATAAAGAATAGTAGCAGAACTGGAAAGTTCCCTCCACACTCAGCTACTAGTTTTAGGTATTTATTGCAAATACTTGATTACAAGTGATTTCTAACATGATTGTCCTTTTGTGTTTTTTTTTTTCTAAAACCAGTTTCCTGTTGTAAACAAAAAATAATACACTCAGTTATGAATGATGTTGCTTTTACTCTATTCCTTAAAACTTTACAACTTGCCTCATGTCCCTTGCTGGAACAATTCTTAAAATACAATGTTCTCAGTGATACCAAAATAGAAATTACAATTTGCTATAATTTCAAGGCTGCATTTCATTTTTAAGTATTTTTGCAAAGTGACTGGTGTGTTTTACTATTAAAATAATTTCCATATGGAGAGCAACCTCATTGCTACTGAGCTGGAGAGAAACAACTGAACTAGACCGAGACAAAAATTTTGGTGTCAGGTGGGGCAAGTTCAGAAGCAGAATTTCAAAGGAAAACATAAAAACAGAAATCCACAGTTTTCCCTGAACATCAGTAGCTTTGATTTTTAAGTAACTGGTTGAATATAGTATTTTCAAGGTAAATGTAGAAAAATCCTTTGAAAACCAATTTTTACAGTTTCTCTGAAAAATTTGTCATAGTTAGTCATAATAAGACCCTATTGATCTGATGGACTAATGCTACCAGAGGACAGTCAGAATGGATGTAGACTCACATTGCCTGAGCTGTGGGATATATTTATCCCTTCTCCTACAGTATAAAGAGATAAAAATATTGCTCTATATGGTTTGCATTTTGGGCCTTGCTTCCCTCACCCCAGAAAGCTTTCATTTTCCAGTGCAGGAGTCCAAATGCATTTCATTATGCATTTTTTTATCACAGTTGAGTGACCTGTCATGCTCATGTTGGCTGTGGTTGCTCTATGATCTGCAGACAATTCAGCAGTTTCTGTAGTGGCTGCTGCCCTGGCTGCCCAGGCTAGATGCCCAGGACACACAAACACTTGATTTGCATTCTTGCTCTCAAGTGCTGACTGGCTCGGTGCTAGTTAATTAAGACTGGTTTAATCATCTGCAACTGTATTCAACTTTACTTCTTCACATACAAATCTCTAGCTGTCTTCCCCCAGCATTTATCTGTAGATAGGTTAATAACATCTGTAAAGATAGATAAGGATAATGTCAAGATTATCAATATTTATGCAAGTGCTTCATTTGGAGGTCCACAGTATAATGCACCAGTCATTCCCAAGTGCTTGAATTCCAGGAGGGCAGTCACCTCCGTTTCCTGGACTTAACTCTTCAGGTCATAAAGGGTTTTAACTCTTGAGGTCATAGAGAGTTTTCTCCTGCAGTGCTTGATCTGGAGAATCATCCCTGAGAATGGACACCTGTTAGTCATCTGGCAGGCTCTGCTCTTACTGCTTGCAGGTGAAAATACAACAGGATTCTTGTGTATCATGAACATCCTCTCCCCCTTATACAAACATCCAGTGACTCAAGTTTCCTTTTGTCCAAAATTGCTGACGAGGTGCTTTAGAAAGAAGAACAAGTTGCGTTGGGAAGCAAACAGATGTTTTTAATATGTTCAAAGCTGGCTAAGGAGGAATGGATCCCACGAAACCCAGGATAAGCACAGGATTTAGAGGGTCTTTTAGGGGTACTTTACAGCTTCCATCGCAGGTGAATAGTAGCTGAGAGAAATCCTTCCTGTCATATAAATGTGTTTTGTTGATTTACATCTGGAATAAAGGCAAGATCAGGGGTTCTTGCATGAACCTGGGAAGAAATGCCTCTACACCTTGTACATCCATGTACCAGGAAAACAAGGGTAAAGTTGCAAGCACAGCACTAGCCTGAAGACTGGAAACTTCTGTCTTCAGAAAGGCCTGGATCTGGAAGGGAGTAGGTCTGTGTGTCCTCCAGCTCCCATACACAACTGGGGACTTCCAGTGTCTCTGAGGTGTGAGGAAGTGAGTACTGGAGTCCTGGCCACTCTTCCCACCTGCCAGGTACACATGAAATAAAAGATGATTTCACAGAGCAGAGGCAGAAGGGGAGAAGTTTAACCATGTTTGGTGGTGCATTCACACTGGCATGCATCTTTTTAGTAGAACTGGAGTGGGAAATTTGAGGCTGCAGGCGAAGTAAGACATGATTAGATACAGCTCATTGATGGGGCAACTGACAGTCAGTGAAAGAAGACAGTAGCACACAATGCTAAGTTTTAGGACAGCTGTAGGTGAAACATGACATGGCACTGGGAGATCTGGCTTCCCAAATGTCTCTCCTGATCTTTGATAAGCAATCAAAACAAAACCCTCCCCGTATTTTATGATTTTTGTCCTCTTTCATCTTTTGTGCTATGGATGGAAGTACTATATATTCTCCTAGCGAAAAATTCAAAGGTTTAGGGATCATGCTACCATTTAAAAGCTGAGGTTTAGTGTGGTTAGGGGGCCAGATCAAAAGGCAAGGAGGATTGGTCATTTGTCTTTTGTACTTCATCCATTACTTTAGGCAGAAATTAATTTTAATTTGTTTTGTTTTCAGGGAAAAGTATGGTCTGAGTATTGCCGTAATGTGTGGCATTTTATAAATTGTTAAACATTGTTTCTAAAACTATTTTGATAACACTCAGTTCTGTTCAGTTCACAGTTACAGACACCTTTTTGCTATGGTGATTGTCACATACAAATACCAAATGTTGCTATTGAAAGAAAAACAGCTGTAGTTAAATTTAGGTAAAAATGAAGGAAATAAAATGCTCCCAAAGCAAAGATGATAAACTGAGAATATTTCACTATTTAGCTGATACTAAAACTAAAGCTTAAATTAATGACAGTGAAATTGCTAAAGTATATTTGACCACATTCTTCAAAATAAAATCCAGAAATTTCCTTGTTCAGTGAAAATTAGTTAAAACTACTGTTTTACTAAATATGAATGCAGTTTGGATTGGTGCTCTATTTTTAAATGATCAGGATCCCAATCCTGAGAGTCACTTTTCCAATATGAACCTCCAGGCTGTTGTAGTGTGGTGTTTTAAGAATTGTGTAGGGTCTCTTCAGGAAGGCAGGGACTGTTTTGCCTCTCTTTTAATCAACATTCCTTCGCTTTCCCACATTGGCCTCTCTAGAGCAAAAGGCTGCTTATCTACTTCAATGGAATGGGGACTTCTCTTCTTTTGGAAAAGCACAGGGAGAAGATTTTCATTTGAATGTAAGTAAGAAACAATCCAGCCTGCCAGAGCTGGAAACCAAACGTATTAACTCTTTACAGACTTTTCTGCCAGAATGCTTTATGCCAAAACTCTGTATGGAATGTTTTCAAGGGAAATCAGTTGGATAAATGTCAGGAGAAGGCAAACCAGACAGCTGGCTTCAGCAGTACTTGTGCTACCCACAGTCTTGACTCTGTCCAACAATCCCAGATGGATTCCCCAGCAACCCATCTCAGGGGTGATACCTCTTCTGGCTACTTTAGTTCTACTCTCTCTCACCATCTTTTCCCTCTATTTTCAAGCTGCTCTTGGCTGTGGTTAAGTTTTTCCACACACTGTTAAGGGGGCAGCTGCCCAAAGCTTCTCCCAGCCTTTCTGGGGACCCCATCCCCTGCAGAGCCATGCACAGGGAAAAAGAGAGTGGATGCAGGAAAGAGTCTTCCAGGTGAGCCCACCAGATACAGGTCGAAACCACTTGCCTGGTTGAGATTTGGGAATAGAGCTGTTACAGTAAATGTGAAGTTTGTTTCAGGCTTCATGGCTGAAGATTGCAACAAACTGGTTGCAGCTGAAGCCGGAACCCTGTTCAGCCACCTGAGTCAATGGCAGGCATCCAACCTGACTAATTTTAGCCAGGATGCTCTTCTGTTTCCTGCACATTTCACATTTAAATGAGTCAAAGTGAAAGTAGGTGTGGGTATTGTGAGTGAGGTCTCAACTTGCACTTAGAGTTCCTTGGACACTGGCATGTGTATTATATGGCCAGATGAAAGCAGCGAGCCATTGCAGTGCCCTCAGCTGGACACTGGAGAGTGTTTCATGTACTGCACAATGACAAAGTTCACTGAAACATGATGGTCAAGTTTATTTCATTCTGTCTTCTTGCATCTTTCCTTTTGTTCCCCATATAACTGTACTTCAGCATACCCCCAGCAGCAAAGTCAGGCTTGCCTTGGTAAAAGTCATGTAAAAACCTGCACTGTGGTTTACCTACTGTTTAAAATCACATTTTCCTTGAAGCTTCCTCTAGGAAGGCTTTTACATTCATCACGGTTGTGTTCCTTGTACTTACCTTCCATGCTAATAGCAGATAGACACAGTTATACCTACATATTATTGTAATTGTTGATTGTGCCCTATTTAGTTCACACCATTTCTTTCTGTGTAGTAATAGATTTCCTGAATCTGTCCACTTTTGCTTTTGCTAAATTAAAAAGAAGACACATTAACATGCTTTCAAAGAGATTTAGGGAGAGGGAAACCACTACATCCCAGTGCATGAATTAAAAAAAATGCTAATAGGGCCATAAATGAAAATCAAGAGATGTTTTTCTTTCAAACAGTTGCATCTCTCTCAATGCAAGATTTATTGGTTTCCAGTCCTCCTAAGGTTTAGGAACATGCTTAGTTGGACTCTTGAATTCAAAAACAGAGTTTCTTCCACACAGCAGAGCAGCGGTGCAGGAGCCAGCTAAGTTTCAGCAGATCTGTGAGCCTCACTTGTGCTTTGGCTGCATGGGAGCACAGTGACCTCCAGCAGTGAGTCTGTTCAGAAATACTGGCTCTGTTAGATGTGACACAGGGCCTTCAAAGAGCCAGTTTACATCTGATTTGCCTGCTTGAAGTCAGCAGGTGATGGAGATGTGTTCTGGAAAATATGATGGATAAAACAGCAGAGGATTTAGGCTTGTACACACAGCCTTACCTTGTGCTTGGTTTGTCTGTGATGCGGGTGGAGGCTGCCTTGGGCCAGCACAAACAGCAAGGTGGTGGACCAGGTAAGGCAGCGTTGAGTCTGTGTTTCTCTAAATTCTGTGCATGAATGTGGTTTTGGATCCTCTCCAGAATTCTGGGGCTCTTCTCACTTACACATTCACTCAGTTGAGAGCAGTGAGGAGGTGGAAGTATCTCAGGCATGTTGCTGCTTCCTGCTGGTCTCCCAGACTTATTGAGGCAAGTTGCTAAAAAGGACAAAAGATGGCTATTGGCAAAGCACTATAAGTAAAAACATTGGAGGTAAGATAATAAAGCAATATGTAAAATTGCAGCAAAAACCTACTTTTTGCCTTCCTTGAAATACGTAGATGAGTGCCATGAAGTGTAATCCAATATTAAAGTAAGAGTTAAAAATACTTTTAGGTTAATGCATTTCCCTTAATCTCTTGTCTGTGTTAGTTTCATACTGTTACTCCTCTCCTCTGCTTTTATATTAAAAAGCTGCACAAATAGAAGTACAAAATGCTGTTCAAATTATAAAGCAAACAAAAGGAAATAAGTATATACTTATTTATAGTTTTTTTTTATTTGAAGTAATTTTACATACTGTGTAATAATAGCATATTTGAAAGTTGAAGATGTGATAATTTAAAAAAAAAGTTGATTGTATCTTTTAAGGACTGTTCATGTTAAATAGTATGGTTCTTTTTTTAGTGAGAAGCCTTGTCAAACAAAATTGTGTTCAAGTTTCTGGTGCTTGAGGGCAAAATAACTTTCATAGCATTGAGGGAGGCATGCTGTTGCAGCTCCACAGCAAGAATGCTCGTGCTGCCTGGCAGCACAGGAACACAGCAGCAAGATTGAGAAGACATGTATGAAAGCAGATAGATAGGAATTTGTTCTGGTTGCCATGGTGTTGAACACTGTTTACTTCACCTATCAGCTGAGTCTGGTTCTTCCCGTATCATCTGGAAACCTGCAGACCTGACCTGTAGCCAGGTTCAGCTTCAGAGAGGCAGTCAGGTCCCAGTAGCATATGGATATGAAATGTATGGATTCTTTCCTTTTCTTTGAAATAAGGTTTCTGGCATTTGTGGCTGAGGAGGAAAGCTCCAGATGGTGAAGTGTACATTTTCTGTTCATTGGTGTTTCAGGTAGACTAAACCTGTCCTAAGCACACAGTCAACTGGCCCTGGGTTAGCAGCAGGAGGCCCACAGAGATGGGTGCTGCTGCTTCTGTCCCCAGGGCCTGGGACTGGTGGGTGAGATCAGGGGTAGTCCTGAAGTCTCATGTAGCTGGTGGCCTCTTTGCTCCAATCCCACTCCACCTGCCAGACTGCAGGATTGTTCTCAAACAGAGATGCTTAGCTGGTCTGAAATTTGTGGCAGCTTAATGTTTATCACAGATGAGGAACTGGATGAGTGCTGCACATCAGTTTCCTTCATAGTATGTGCCAAGCTGTAAATAAAATGCCAGGTTGTGGTTATAAAAGCAGTCTGTCAGATATTTCCTTCCCTTGATACCCTTAAACTAGGTAAAACAAAAACAGGCCAGACATGCATATCCATTTTAACTTTTCAACTGCTAATGTCATGGTGCTGTCTTCAGTGACTTTGGTTTTATCATGGTGCTATAACTGCTGGTGAATTACTGTACTTAAAAGGTTGTTGGCATATCCTTTGTAATTTTGAAAATAAAATATCCTTGTCTCCCTCTGGCTGAGTGGTTCAATCACACTACAGTGGCCCTATTTGATAATTTTCTCATGAAAGACTCAAATCCTAGGGTTAATTAAAGCATGGAATAAGTATCTAGGGAGGCATATGTAAATGCTAACAGGATTCCTACCACATACCTACAGAGGCAAACATCACCATGTATAGTTTATGCTAAGTTGGAAAAAGGAAATCCTTAGATCTCTTACAAGGCAGAATTTTTATATTTTGTGACAGATGTAGGCAAAAAAACCCCCTCAAACTTAACAAAACCACACAAAATTTGATAATGACAGTATGTAAATATATCCCTAATAATCATAGAGATTAAACGTTCTGGGAGACTGTATAAAGCTTTGTATTTGCAGGAATCTTAATACCCCTTCCTATCAGAGGAATTTGGATCTAGGATCAGAAAGCAAGGAAGACTGCTTTGTTGGACTGAAACTGCTAAGGAAACTTTAGCAATCAAAATTATTTAATGATAACATAATCTGGCCAGTACTGCAGGGCAGAATATTATGGAGAAGAACTGCATGACTCATAATGATAGATGATCAGAAGTATTGCTCAGCTCCTTGTCTAAAAGCCCTGGTTCTGAGAACATCCACTGTCACTCACCATCCACCCCGGCACAAACACCAACTCAGAGGGAAGGGTGGCACTTCCTGATTTCCACCCACCTCCTTGGCTGGCCTCCATTTGGTCCACAAGGTTTGTTTTTCTGTACTGGGTTGACCTTCTTCAGTTTGTGCTGGTTAGGTGAAGTTAGGGCAAATACATGGATGAAGTGACCTAGAGCTTCATCGTTCTTCTTTCAGCAGCTATAACCACTCTGGCATAAGGGGATTCTGCAAAAGGTCCCTACAGCCCCTGGATCACCTGGATTTTAGCCTGCACTCCTGTAATTTATTTTGTTCATTTTAACAGAGGTTAGGGTTTGTCTACTTAGAGCAGAACCCTATGAGATGTACTGATACCATCTGCTTTAAGCATCCGACTTGGATGCATTTCAGATGACAGCGTTAGGAGCAGCAATTCCCAGTAACTTCATCGTGGAGAGGCAGGTGTCTCTACATGGGCAATTCAGGTCATTCATGTTAGATGCTTAAAATAGAATATAGGCACATTCAGGCTGTCTGCTGCCTTCACCTTGTCCACTGCTTACGTCTGTTTATGTCTTAAAGGTGATTTATCATGGCACCGCTGAAAGAAACCTTGCACTCTTTCAAAATTTTCAGCCCAATGTGAAAAAAGGGCACCTCTGTTGGGCCGTGACTGCATGCCAATTACAGGCTTCACACCTGAGCTGCTGGGGGGTGGGCCTGAGGTGCTGATGGGTGGGCAGCGGTGGGGGACAAGAGAGCAAGAGGTCTAGGCAGGACCAGCAGCAACCCCATTGCTTTTGGGTGGGTGGCCAGAGGCCAGTCGCTGGGCTGATTTAGTCCCAATGGTTTCTGAGGCAGTTTGAGCTATTGTCTTTGCAGAAATACGCTAAAATATAAATGAAGAAATGTGTTTCATATAAAACCATCTCTGCAGGAGTGTAGAAGCAACCATGGTGGTAGGGAACCTAATTGCCAGTTTATTTGTGGATGTTTTTTTAAACATATTCTTTTGAGAACCATTAGAAATAGGCTGTTTTATCAAACTGCTCCCTGGCCCCTTGTGTTTGCATGTTTGCTCTGTTACTTTGGAAGTGCTCAAGCTGTCACTCTGCTGTAGAGTTGTAGTTCAGTCCTGAAACACTTGTTCTCCCCAGCGTTACAGTGCTCCTTCATCCCTGGCTTTGTATTCAGTGCTGGAGTAACTGTTCTCTGGAAGGGCAGTAGGACAAGACAAGGAACCTTGAATGTCAAGCACCTAAAAGAGAGAGAAAAAATGCAAAGCCTGACTTGACTAAGTCTTGACATGGAAGGCAAATATTTGATAATGTTTTGTGGTAGGCGGTGAGTTCTCCCCAGGAAGGAGAAATACAGAAATAAGTCAAAATAGTGACCAAAAATTCCGAGTGGCCCACCAGTAGTTAACAAGGGGATTGCACAGACCAGTCCTGTGTTGGAAAGAAAGTGCTGCTTGTAGCAGCATGGGGAGCACAGGTCAAACCCTCCAGTTCCTAGGCTGTTCACAGGCACTCTTGGGGAAGAGGTAGGAATGTTGAAAAATAAGCTGAAAATTATGTATATCCTCCTTGCTTGCTTGCTTGCTTGCTTGCTTTCTTCCTCTCTTTTTCTCTCCCCTTGCCCATGTATCTGGATTTCCTCAGTTGTTCAGCAGTCCTGTAGGAGGCAGCTGAGAAGCTGGCAGGCTTCTTGCAGGCATCCATGGAGGTGTGTGCAGGCAGGGTTGCTGCACTTGCTCTCTGCCAAGGTAGGGTTCCTCATTTGGCTTGGTGTGGCAGTGTACCTGGGTGGCACACCTGTCTTGCCAGCCACCTCAGGAGTCCATCGCTGGTAGGCATAAAGAGAGGCTGAAACCAGGCTTCAAAGGGCTTTTGTTCATTCTGACCTATTTTGCTTAAAGTGCTTTATTCTGCATTCAGAGTTTAATCTCAACCAGAGGCACACACTGTGTGAGAAATCCCACTCATCAAATAATCAAAATAATTTTTTGGGACACTGTGGGTTCTTGCACCATAGGGCTTGAGTGTTTGTTTGGCTGCCAGTGGCATGCACTGCCAGTTACCAGATAGCTGGATCCTCAGGGACGAGGCAACAGGGGGAAGGAGGAGCTGTAAAGACTTTAGTTGTCACAACCTCTTTTCAGCTATTACGAGATAAGGGTGCAGTTTCGTAACACAAACTCTGCCTGCCTGCCTTCAGTGCAAGGCCTCTCCCATGCCAGCCCGGGGCTGCTCTTTCCTGTCTCTTCTCTCTGCCTTCCAGCAGTGCTGGAACTGGAACAAAATAGTTGCAGTGTTGTGAAGCGGCTTAGCCACAGGGAGGATTCTGCGTTGTATTTCCACCACTGTGGCCTGAGGCATTTTAATTTGAGAAGAGCATCCGAGCCAGCTTGAGCTCAGCTGGGCTTGTTGGCACTGGTGCAGCCACAGCCATGCCCTCTGGCTAGCCCTGCCCTCCCGTGCAGTGGCTTGCATGGGGCTTGGAGGCTCTGCAAAGCCATGCTGGATCCATGTTGTTGGGGCTGGCAGAACCCAGATCCCTGAGGAGCACCTGGTGGTGATGTCCAAGTGACAGCAAGATTTGCCTGGGTCCAGCATGGCAGGCTGTGAGTCAGAGCTGGCACAGCATCTTGTTGACGCCCCGCAGGAGCCAGCTGGGTGCCCTTGCACTGTGCTCAACAGCTCTGCTGAGACACAGAGGCTGGCTCAGCCAGGATGCATCTTGGATCGATGGGACTTAATGGTCCTGGCTCCTTGTGAAAGCAGTTAAATGAGGAAAGAAGACTGGGCACTGGTCTCTGTATAAAGGAAGCGTGAAACTCTGATCATCTCTGGCTCAGAAATCTGGCAGGAAACAGACCCAACCACAAGTTTGCTTTTAGTATCTCGCCGTCTCCTGGGTTTGCAGCCCAACCTTCTGCCCTTTGGGCAGCACTAGGGAGGCCTTTTCTGCCTGCTGACCCAAGCAACTGCCTGGTGCCTGGGCAGGGGTGCTGTGAAGGAAGTCATGCTCTCTGTTAGGCAAGTGGGGCAGCAAGATACGATTCCTTGTGCCATTTCCTGCTTGGCTTTGGAAGTGCTGGAGCAGTGCCATTACTCCATCCCTTGTGCTCACATTGCCTTTTAAAGGGAAAGTCAACCTGCTGCAGGCTGAGTTCATCCAGAGGAAGTCAGCACTCACAGGAGCCAGGCTTTACCTTTATTTTGTATGGCTCGAGTATTGTGGGAAAGGATCAGTTATCCTAAGGCAGTAGGAACAGAGCCCTCCAGAAGGTTCAGTAGCATTTCTTAGGAGAAAATATTTTGATGGGAAAATAGCCATTCATCTCAGAAGCGCACATGGGCTTGATGCCGTCTATGTCAGGCAGCCCCTGGCCAACAGGTGTTTAAAGAAAGGCAGAGTAACCTTTCTCTGAGCGCATTTGACATTGGCTCCTTCTCCTGTTGCATTTCCCAGGTAGTTATTAACTGACTCTGTTCCAGAACAGTAAGCACGCGATGATGCTTCAAGTCGTGCCCAGCCCTTTCCATACAAAAGTAACTGCCATCTGGGAGCTGCTTTCCACCTTTCTTAGCAGATTCCAGGTGCCTACCTGTGTTGAAAAAAAAACCCCAAACCTGAAGAGTTCAGGGCTGTGTTCCATTACTGACAGGCACAATTTCTAAAACTGTCTGGAATTTCCTGCAGATCCACTGAAGTTTTTTACAAATCCATGGGATGAAGAAGAGCTGGGTTTGGGGGGAACATAGCAGAAAAGGTAAAGACTGAAATCGTGAGTGAAACAGGACGCTGCTTTTGCCCTTGGAACATCAGAGCAGACATGAGTTATTGAAATTATGGCTCTGTTAATCTGTGTGTTGTCAGCCCTTCTATAAACAGTGAGCAGGTGCTGTATGACTGCAAGTCCTGTTGAGTGGGAAGCCCTCTGGTCATGGAGTGGGGGAGACTTCTGCTGGAGCTCCAGCCTGCAGCTTCAGCTGCCTGACCTGGATCATTTGTTGGTTCAAAACGAGGGATATTGGTCTTCAAAAGCCTGTGTTCATTTCTTTTCTAACAGGTTATGTTGTTAAATAGTGCATTAGACTCCCTCAGTAAGTTGCTTTTTTACTTTTTTTACTGTATACAGAATCTGAGTGAAGCCACTAAAAGTACTCAAGACAGACTGTAATGTTAACAGATGTGCATGGAAGGTTTGCTTGCCTTTCAGCTTTTGGCACTTTTTTGCAATTGTTTGTGGGTAAAGTACTTTACATAGAGTTGCAAACAACTGCATAGGAATTGAAACTCAAACACATTATACAGCTTCAGGATGTGCTTTATGGCTTATCTGTTCTGATCATCAGCATCAGGGGAAGCAAATTCACTGTGTATTAAAAAGATGATGGCATTGAGTAACTGTAGAAATTATTGTGAGGAGAATCCTCTTGCACCATGTGTTTTGACCCTGTATCCAGAGTGCCAGACAGAATTTTAAATGTGAATCAATAGGTAAATAACTATTTCAAGACAAAGTAAGGTGACTCTTCCAGGAGCCTGCATTGCTCTTTTCCATCTTCAGAGGTCTCTCAGAACAGCTGCTACTTTAAGCATCTTCAAAACTGGAGATCTGTGAACTCCAAAGCCAGCTTTTGCTGACAGATACAGCAACATGCAGATTCCACAAACAGCTTTGGCAAGTCTTGTATGAAAACAGGGTAAAAATATTATGAATTAACTTGGATAGAGTTTGACTCTACTTACAAAGCAGTAAAAGAGAATGAATTAGTAATTAGGATTTTATTTTTATTTTGGACTCTCTAATGGAGTGGGTTGAGGTCCATGATAGCAGTAGCTGTTTTTTCTACATCTTCCATTACATTTGGACAAATGGAGAACTAAATAGAAAAGTTGACTTTTTGATGATGTAGTTGCTGTACTACATTCTGGAGCAATAGTATCTTTCACACCTTGAACAGGCTTTTAATCCTGAAAATGAGAAGCAGTTAGTCCTAGACAAAATGCCTAGCACATTTTGGGGAAGGCAGGTTCCTGTGAAACCCTCATTAGGACCACTTCAGAAAAGCAATACTCGGTTCGTATGGCAGGTATCAGGTTGCTGCCACTTCAGTCCTTGCTCTTGCAGAAGCTTTCTGCAGGTGAAAGGCTTGGCTACATTACATGTTCTATCCTTTTTCTCTGCTTAAACTGCTGGAGTAAGAATATGGCCCTGCTTTGCTGGAAGAATTTGTTCTCCAAGAATCAGTTACAAGACTGGGACCTTAGTGTGGTAATTCCTGTATTCTAGTGCACTTCCCAAGGCAGACTTGGAATCATATTACTAAGGTGCCTCAGTAGTGCAAGAATACATTTGAAGCTGTGAAGCATCAATGTTTAACTCAAAAGGCTCTGCTATGGTTAGTCCTCATGCTTAATCTAGGAAAGCAGTATTAATGATTATTTAGCATTTTCCAGATAAATTAATTTCTGTTCCACAAGCAAAAAATTTTGTAAAAGAATTTTCCAGGCCACAATGGTGAAAGTGCATGGTTGTTTTGTTTTGGAAGGTGTAAATCTAGTGTTCGTCACCTGTACTGGCTCTGTATCTGTACCTGTATTACCAGTAAATTTCTGACTGCTGAGCATGATTTTGTGATTGCAATTCCTATGGAGATAAGGACCTAAATTTTGAAACCAGTGAATGGCAGGAGCTGAAAAATAATGATTATCTTCTTAAGGGGTGTTGATTTCATACTACTGACTCATTTGTTTTCTTAAAAATAAACCCCAAGTTGTCCCCCAAAGCAAAAACTATAGTTTAATTGTGTTTCTCTTTTTAGACTTTGCCATTAGTTAGCTCTCACAGGTGACATGAGCTTATCTGGGTTAGATTTGCTGCACAAGAAAACAACCCTGACTTTTACCGGGTGGGTGGACAGGAAAAAAACCCAACTTTTTGTCAGTCTTTTGTGTTGCAGCAGCTGGATTCATTGCTGCTATAGCAACACACCACATGATGAGGTGTATTAGATTGCTCTGCGCAGAACACGAGGGGGAAAAGGAACACAGCTCCTTGCTGAAGGTAAAGGTTGCACTGGAGTTTCTGCTGGAGAGCAGGGGAAGGTCAAATGCTCCAGATCCCAGTATTTGTGCACAGAGGAAGGTAGAGAGGCATGTGGAGGTGTTATACTGAAGACCCAGGTAAGGTACAGCTGTATCGATTAACCTGAGATCTTAACCCTCCTCTGTGTGGCTGCTCAACTTCACAGAGAGTCTTCTCTTAGCTTTTCTAAGTGTTTTGGTGTTTTTTTTTAAAGTTGCTTTGCTAATATGACAATGTGAAAACATTGACAATGGTTGGAACTGTTAGAGAGACTCTTCTACTGCAGAGAGACCAGTCTTACGGATTAGGAGGTGATTGTCCTCAAATCAATGCAAAAAATATATGTAGGGGATTTTGTTGTTACAGCTTCACTTGAAGATGTTGAACAAGTTTTGATTTTGTTGCTATCTGCACAATGGTTCAGAACATCTCTGTTGTCAGTCAGAATTCAGGCCATTATCTACTTAGTGATTTTTATTGTCAGTACTTCTTAATGATCTACTCTCTTTGGCATTTATTAACATTTCTTCCTCTCGCCCTCCCAATCTGCTTCATCAGGTTGCCTGAGTCTTCTTGGGAATGAATTTTCATGTAATTTACTCCTTCAGGTTTTATGCTGCCTCCTTAAGTTTAGCAGTGTTGTTAATGCAGTTAAACAAACTTCAGTGCACCTGTAAAGACATGGAAGTGGAAACAGTGCCACAGGTTATTGCGATTTTTACCCTGTTAACCATTCATCCACAGAGGTAAAGAGAAATAAATAATGTCAGCCTTGAACTTAAATGTTTATTCAGACCCATGCCACACTCAAAAAACTATTTACTCCTCTATGTTCCTTATGCACCTTTTTTTTTTGCTTTTACCCATCACAAGGTTAATTGTGACAGGCTTTCAAGTGGCATCCATTAGGTGGAGGAAGACAACAGAACTTTAGAAGGGGAAAAACTGAGGGACCAAAACGGTAGTGGAGAAGATGGAGAGCCTTCCTGAAATTCAAGTTAGATGGTTTAGTACTTTTCCTGCTTCCTGTGAAGGGTTTCCAACATTTTGAATGCTTTCTATTATCTACAACTTAGAACATATTTCTTTATTAGGACTTACCACTGCTTTAACATTGGGCAACATATCAAGGGTGTTGAAATGTGCAGTCTTTCTCCACTGGTCTAAATAAAAGATTTCAAACAACCTTTCTGTTTCTCCACACACATTTATACCCCTGGTGGTCCAGTGTTCCAAGGGCTCATTGCCACTGTCAGCAGACTGGAAAGACTCCTGTGGAAACTGAGGGGTGGTGCAAAGGCCAAGCCTTCCCCTCAGTCACCCCTTTCAGTGGCAAGAAGGGTTAGGGTTAGGTTCTAGGGTCTGAGTTAAGGTACAACTGAGCCAAACCTGAGTGATGGGCAACTGTTTCACAGCACTGAGCCAGTGTGTTTTGGGCGGCGCTGTGGGGACTGCACGCTCACAGCTCAGGTTTGAGTGGGGCTCCCCTGACTGACATGAGGTGACTCTAACACTGTTGAAGAGGGAAGCAGCCACTCTGCCTGTCAGCTCACAGGAGAGAACTTGTGAAATAAAAAAACTGTATAGACATGCAGCCCATTAATGATCCCTGATCCCAGAATGAGACACAATGAGAAGGGATTCTTGTAAATGAGGATTCAGAAAGGGTGGAAGTCTTTGAAGGGGAAAACCAGCTGTTCAAGGGAAAACTCCAGTGAAGTAGGACAGTGATTTAGCTCTGATTTCAACACTTTGAGCAGAGCAAGGGAGTCCAGATCAAATTATGTAAGCAATCAAAGGGGCTTAATCTGTCTAGATTTAGGAACCTTGTTTGATTGGGTGAATGAGGAACCTAATTCAAACACCCAAGAGCTCTTTCACTAATGCAGCCCCTCCAAAGTGGCCCAAAGTATAAGGCACCAGGGATGCAAGTGATTCATAGCATAGTACCACTAACACATTGTCTGACTGCCACAGAGATGCACAAGGAGTGAGTTTGTCCAAGGAATTAAAAAATTAAGGAATCTAGATAAAAAGGAAACAGAGCACCTTTTACTGAGTTCTGTCCCTCTCTATTTGTGTTTGGAATCATAAATGCGATAGTTTATCACACAGAAGGGAGAAAAGGAAATGAGAGTCCTAGTTAAAACCTTTATTATTAAGCAAAACCAGCAAAACAACATTGAAAAGTGCCCAGCTAATTGTCTCTGCTAGACTAGCAAAAAGGTAAGAGATCACGGAAATATGGGTATGGAAAATCACATTCTCAGTGAAGCCTTATGAACAGAAGGCATATGAGAGCTGTCAGTAAAAAGTAGTTTGCTTCACCAAATAGCATTCCATTGCATGTTTTTTTTTCTAGGACTATATTAGGCTATACAAATGTTCTTAAAGATTATAAACCTGGTCATGATTTGGTGAAGAGCAGTGTGTTTTCAAATACCACATTTTATTCATTTGTAGGATCTATGAATACATATGAACCTTCCACCTTGGACTTCTGTTCCTCTTACTTTCTACTGTCTCATTAACCCCACTGAATCTTTTCTAAAACCTTCAAAACAAATAATACTCGCTGGTAGCTGAAACCTCTGAAAGGAGCAATGAAACAAACAATAATTCTTTAGTTTATGGGTGCCTCTTGTATGTGAACCAGCTGAGAAAGTCGTGGAAGACTGCTAAAATGCACTACTGTGCCATGAGAATAAATTTACTGCACAGTTTTGCAATTCAGATTTTATTCAGCATTAAAACTGTAACTCATTAATAATGTCAACAGATTTGCAAGGGAGATCTCATCTGCCTACTCCTACAGATTAAATCACGCAATTTATTGATGTGATAATCTTTTTGCTAGATTTGGGTTTGTGGAAAACAGCAGAAATACCTAACTGACTTGACTGCTAAGAAAAAAAAAAAATCTATTGAACTGACATGTCTGTGTGTCAGCCTCTGAGAAGAAAGAAATCTGGACTTTTGATTAGTAGGAATCAAAACAGACACAAAATCGTAAGGCTACGTGATATGATGTGTATATGCCTTGTATGCAAATAGTAACGTAGGCAAAATTCCAATATGGAACAACTTCCAGCCACTAATTGATATAGGAATATGTGCACCAGTAGGAGCAGGCCAGTCCCTCACTCAGCCATCAGATGGCTGAGATATTTTTCTAGGGATAAATATGTACATGGATGATTACAGTAGCAGATGCTAACTCTAGGAGCTTGGGCTCCATATCCAAATGTTCATCTGGCTCAATCAAAATGAACAAAAGCATTTCCAGAGGGAGGGCTAGCATTTCCAGGGCCGAGTGGGCTTTGGCAGCAGTCCAGAGTGTCTTCTTCACGTGCAGGAACTGCGCTCTCAGGAACAGTTATTTCCAAAAGGTCCAGCCACTTAAAGTATTCAGTGTGGAAAATTACAGAAAACAGTTGTCTTTGGAAGAAAGCTTGCTATGAAATCATCCTAGGAGAAGTTGATTCAGTTCTTCATAGAACACAAGAGCTTGTGGCATCAAGATGTTCACCTCAGATGTCTATGGGGTTGGCTTCAACACCTATTTTAGCTTTAAGTGTGTGCTGAAATAGGTCAAACACATTCAACAACTTGTGGAAAATAAGACTCTGATCCAGGACTGCTGTAGCCACTGAGCAAGGAAAGGAGGCTTGTATATTAATGCCTCAAGGACAGACGTAAAACTGCCATTTGGCCACATTTGTCTGTGATCAGACTTCCTGTAATTTTTCCTCTGAGGAGCTTGCTTTCAATATTGCCAAGTCCCAAGTGCTCACAGATCACGAGTCTATGCTACAGAACAGTCATGAGATGGCTAGAGCTCCCCTGCTTTTAGGCTTGCTGCATGTTGTTTTCTGCAGCTGTGAACCATGGAGAACTTCTTTGTTCTTTCACAGAGCAGAAAGCCTCCTGTTTCAGCCTCCTGTTTCCAGTAGTGGGGTCTCCTAAGGAAAAAATGCCAAATGCTCTGACACCCTGAGAAGAAAATTCTTTTATTCTGATGGAGTGGTAGAAGTACAGTCAAAAGAAAAGCTTTTTAAGGTGGGCATATAGTGCAGAGACCCTAAAACTTAGAGATGCATTTGGGAACATGTGCAAATTATTATTTTCAGTAGCGAATTAACTTCCTATGAAAGAGGAAAATCAGCTTCTTTGGCCAGAAGCTCAGGGCCTCTGGTGGCTCTTAGAGATGTTAGGTCTTTGAGCTGGAAGGGAGCACAGCTTCTTCCCACAGATTTGTCACCCGATAAACCTGTGCTGGGATGGACTGTAACTCTGAACATCAGAGATGGAAGCTCCTATCCAGATGCTGAGCAAAGGAAAAGTTCTCTGTGATTCTACCACCTCCTCCATCAACTTCAGGCTATACTAATTAATTAATCTATGACAAGACACCTCCCTCCCTGCCTGCCTCTCCCATGTAGCCCAAGCATCATATATACTTGATTTTGTGTGCATGAATATGCACAAATGCACACACAGACACACCTAAAGTAATTAATGTCTGTTGTTAGACACAAATTATTGGGTTGAATTACCTTGTTTTCCATTATTTCCAGAAAGAAAAATGACTAATGAATAGATGAAATATCATAAGCTCTTTTATTAAAGATAAGTGACCTTAGGAGTGCTGTTAGAGTGGGTGAAGGAGAGTAAAACAAGTGCTAACTGCAAGTCTCCCCTTCCTTTTGCTGGGCAGGTAGTCTGTTAATGGTGTCAAATTGTGTGCTGTTCTTATGAGATGCTGAAGCAGCTCTGGTTGCTTCTGGGGCCAACCACCCCAGCCTCATTGAGAGCTGCAGCTGAGCACTGGACTGAAAGCAGCTGGATTTGCAGGGCTGAGAGGCACTGTGCCAGCCACCCACCTACTAACTGTAATTAGGAATGTTCCTTCTCAAACATTTGTGTCACAAGGTGAGGACTAAAAGCCTGTTAGCTGTCTCTAGTTAGGGGTATTTTTGTGTGGAGTGCTTCTTAGAATGGAAAGAGACAGATTAGACTTTCAAGCACCCTTTGACAGCAGCACTGAAGCTGAGGGTGCACTGAGGAATGCTAATATTGGAAAACTAGGAACATCTTGACTGTTAATTCTGCTGAAGTTAGAAGAGCAAAGCAAAAAAAAAGGGTTGGGTTTTTTTTTTCATTTTCGTAACCCTTAGGCTTCATAAATGCATCACCCTTCTTTATTGTCAATTTGCTTGGAAAATCATTGCTGACATCTCACCTAAGGATTTATTATCATTCTAATCAGGCTATCTTTCACTTATATTGAAGATTTCTTGGATTTTTACCAGCCTTAAATTATATTGAAAGTAGGCAGATGAACATTTAAATTAAAAGGTTAATTGAAACGGAAATATTGCACTGGCACAGTTAATTTGTTTCAGTTTAAATGCTTATTAGCTTAATTGAATATTTACAGAACCAAGACAAAAAAAAGTTGTGCATCTATTTCCACAGACACAAAAGTAAATGCACTTGTATTCAAAAGGTAAATACCCACTAATAACCCTTAAAAACAGGAGTCTGTAAGAGTGTATTTCCAAAATAAGGAATGTTTTTCTGTAGCTAAACACCAGTTATTTTATGATTTCCTATCAGTCACCAGTTTCTTTTACAGTTCTTTAGGATTTATGAGCACAATGAAGTCCTTAAAGGTGTCAAGAAAAAGAGCTTATGTTGTACAAATGCTTGGGGCAGGAAGCACTGGTAAGATCTGCCTGACAGGAGATAACCATGTCATTCTCTTGTCTTCTTTGTGGACCGTTTGAGAATGATCATCAGGATCCTCATGAGGAAGAGTTGTTAGAGAAATCTATCTGCTTTTTCTTTTCTCTAATTGGAGAGGGGTCAGTAACTGCTGGAAAGGGAAAATGTGATCCTTTCCAGATTTCCTGGAAGAAACCATATTTCAGTTATTTGGCTTTCCAAGGGTGCCTAATTTAATAGCACAGTCAAACTGTATTCCTAATCTAGGGGGCAAATTCAACAGCAATAGTAACACCAAAATTTAACTGGTCAGACTTCCTCTGTATGAATACAAATGGGATTTTTAGACAGAACAAGTGCTGCAATAATTTCCAAAATAAGGAGTAACACATGTTATTTGGAGTATGTTTAAACATGAAAAAGTGCTTTAATTGGATTATTTCAAAGAAGTTTATGTTTGAAAACACCTAAGTTTAATAAAAATGGTATTGTGGGATTCCCTAGTCAAAGAAACATTATGGCCCTAAATAGCAACTCAAATGGATTTTTCCCCACCCCCAGTATCTAATAGACTATTTTAAATTCTACCTCATCCCCTGTATTAGTTTTCTGAGAGGATTTCCATCATCAGGCTTTAGGGAATAGACTTAAGCACTGAAGTCTTGAAACTATGGTAATTTTTAATCTTTAGCAAGTATCCAGTTAGACCTCATTTATGACATTCAAACTTCTCTTCACATCTTAGTAGGTAATTTTCTCCTTATAGCATTTGTCCCAGTTACACAGGTGGATGTACTGGGACAGTATTATACCAAAACCACCAGTCTGTGACACATGGGAAAGGGGCTTTCATCTCAATGCATGATTTTGTGAGCGCTGCAGGATGGAAGATGGTAGTCTTGGACAATGATGTGGGTACAGAGGGGAGGATATGCCTCCTGTTTCACTGGAAATGTGGCCATAGCAATCTTCAAAGAATATTATCCTACCCTGTAGCTAACTGCATCAGTCCTGAGCATCTTAAATGTGCTGCTTCCTGTGGCTTGAGAAACAAATCCTAGTCCTTTGACCTCTAAGCAAAAGAGTTACTGTTTGATTATGATCATTTCCTGCCAGCCATTCATTGTTTCCTGAGCAGTGCACACACAGCTCCCATGCCAGCAGCCACCCAGCAGGTACCCAAATGCTTCTCTGGTGCACTTCTTCAAACTGATGTGTTGTTCATCAGTAGGCTGGCCAAAAATACCTCTTGTTCTTGTTTTATTCCATAAGCCCCCTGTGTTTGTTCCCTGTTAGAAATGTAACTGTTGACCTCTGAAAACTCTGTATGCAACGGTACAATTCACTGTCTTCCATGGGCTTTGAAAATACTTGTAATATCTTAATATGAAGGGCACCAATAGGAGCCCCTCAACTTCCAGCTTGCATGTTCCCTGTATTTCCCTTCTCCTCTAGTATCCCCTTGTCTGCATTGTCAGTCCTTTCTCTCCCATCTTGTTTCTGAAGTACCCTTAAGTGCTTTTGTACTAGAGACTTGGAGATCCCTTCCCTGACTGCCAAGATAATGTGTTACAGGGGAGCAATGACGTCTCTGCGCCTTGAACACTCTACAATGGTCTTGAGAAAGGAGAATCTGTGGGTGCATGACAGAAGGGGATGATGGGGGATTGTGGGCACAGAAACAGGGGACTACCTGCTTGTGAAAGAGGAAACCTCGTCTTACAGCTGGACCATGTGTGAGGTTATGAAACCAGCTCCTGCCATGCCTTCTTTTTCCTGTTGTTCCTGCTCCTCAGTGCTGAGTCTCCTTCACAGAGTTACATATGATACATTAAATGCAGGAAAATAAAGTAATCCTGAACCATGAGTAGAATCTAAAAGAGTATGTTTTAGGCTAGCCATTAGTAGGGGGTTTTTTGTCTCCAAGCTGATTATATAAAAGTCTGTAAATCACATAAATAAGCTAAAAGACTAAAAGCAAAATTAAATAATTATTAATTTTGGGTCAGGTTTTGGTTTTTAAGAGCGTAAGTGTAATTATTCTGGCACAAGGGACCTTCTAATAGTTTTAAAACAGCTGGCTGCAACAGGAAACCTTGTGCTATCAAACCATCAAGCACACCCAGTTGGTAGAAGCAGTGAGGAAGATTCCTGTGAGCTGGAGTATCACTAGTTTAGGCTTGCAGTGGTTCTGGAAGGTTTCAAGCCTACAGGATCTTCCTTGCAGGAGAGATTGTAACTCCACCCATGTGGACTGTGCATGGCTAACAGTGAAGCATTTTCTTTTTTTCCAAGCTTTTTTTCCAGCCTGCTCTGCTTTCTCTCAGTTAAACAAGGGACTCAGCACATTTTACTGAGCTGCATGGAGAGAGAGATGTGATTTTAAACTACTGAAATTGTAGGAGTCCTTTTTTTGTAAGGCAGAGGATGTATAAGGTAGGTGCAGAAATAGCTCTTGCAGTTCAGAAATATATTTTGAATTGCAGAACATCCCAGGCCCTTAAGTTTTGGGTGAAGTTCAAAGCAATCCTTCCAGAAAGTGAATTCAGAATGTAGCCAGGCCATTCTGTTCCCATTTGTCTTTCTAAAGCCTAGGAAATCAAAAGTTTTTTCAGCAGTCCACCAATGCAATTAGTTCAGAAAATTTTCTTTGGTTTGGAGTTTGACTTGGCAAGGTAGAGAACAGCTACAGATCTGAAAATAGTGAGACCAGGAGTAGAAAGTGCTTTTGCTCCCTTTTACTAAGTTCACATAACTATATTTTGAATTCTGACCAAAACCAGGATGATAAAAGTTGTAAATAGCATATGAACAACATTGCAATGATCTCACCAGTTTGTAAAAAAAAATTACTACATTTTCTATTCAGCTGAAATGCCCTCCCCTTGTCCATAAACCTAAACTTTAAAGTATAAATTGTAATTTCTAACAGAAATAAAATACTCTACATGGTGTATTTTAAATTGAGTGCTACCACTTGGTAGAATATGTCTTCATAATGATGCTTCTGATCTTGAATTAACTGTCAAGTCAGGGCATTTATATTGTGCAATTGTACCTATTGGAAGGGGATAAGAAAAAAATCTGAAGCCCCATTCTGGTTTCTGAAGCCGATCTTTTAGGGAAGTAATACCAGGGCTTTAAGTACATTCTGCCTGGGAAAACACCAATCCATCTTCCCTTCCACTACGGCTGGTCACATGTGAACAGAAAGGTCCCACTGATGTGCTGGAGGCAGAACAGACCATGACTGGTCCCTAAAACCACCTGCAGGCCAAGAAGAAGAGTTTTAGTTGTTACGCTCACATTCTCATATTTTAAAACAACTTCCCGTTTCCTTCTTTGATATATTGCATAAGGATAGAGAATATTTTAAACCTTTCTCTTCTGGGAATGTCCCATGCAAACTGTCTTTTCCTCTTTTCTGTGCATTCACCGTTCGCTGGTTACACTTTTCATGTCAAAATTCTGGACAGCTAAGGGATAGATTACTCTCATTGGAATCAGTGACTGAAATTACTCCCTCAATGTCATTAGGTTACTTTCCTATCTTTATATAAACAGCATATTATTTTAAATCCAAAGTTATTAAAGTGGATAAAGATGTGGAAAAAAAATGAGCTGATTAAATGGGCTATACAGTCTCCATTAGTGACTGTTTCACATCTGCCACTCCAGGATGAATCAGATCCTGTGGTTTGTGACAAATGCCCCTTTTTTCATTGAGAACCTCAGAGTGACTAAAGAGCAGAAGTGATTGTTGATCTCCACAATGCTGCCATTCATCTCTTATCAGTTGTTATTTCTGATGTTGCTGTTCTTTTGTCTTGGCTCTCCCTTGATTTTGAATCTGATCACATTATAATTTAACCTTGCAGCATTCTAATTTTAACACTGCAACACCACAAAGTAAACAAACATACAGATGAGACTGTTTTCAAAGGATGATATTTATTTTCATTGCCCAGCTTGATCTTTTGGGTCAGAATGAGAACTCTTCTTCTGTGAAAGTGGACACCTTAATGGATATCTTACAGTATATCCAGAAATAGAGGTATCCTAAATCATAGGTTACTTTTGAAAACACAAGATGTTATGGCTAAAATTAAACATAGGTAAAATCCTGGCAAAATTGACTTCAATGTCTTTGAAGTAATTGCAAGCCTTTTCATTAAGTGGAACTGAGATTAAACTCTGTATTTCAAGAGAAGATTTTTTTTTTTCTCTTGCAGACATATGCACCCTTTCTATTCCCTTATTTTGCTCTAAATGTACTGTGCTGGAGAAGAGCCACTCTCAAGTTCACGACCCGTAGGAAAGTTGGCGTGCCAGCAGTGGAGGAGCATCAGTCAGTGCAGGCTGACATGGCTGCAGACGCCAGCCGGTGCCTTTTGTCCACAAACAAGAGGGTATTTCCCTTGACAGGGCTGCAGCAAAAAACTCCAGATAGATTTCAACAGGCTTCAGTGCCCACTGTTACAGGGAGAGATTTTAGACATGTTTACTGGGGTTTTGAGCTCTGCACAAGACATTTTCTGTGAGATATTGTGCAGGCTGCATTTGTGAAAGGATATTGTTGTAGCAGTTTGTGTTGGATATCAGCTCAAGGGAGTAAGTCTACAGCAAGCTAAGCAATAGCAATACTCAGAGAAGATGGCTTCTGACTTTTAGAAGTGTTTGTTTCTATGGAGAGATGTTAATTTTGCCCTTTGTCTCTGTGGCAGAAATTAGAGGAGCAGTGTTACGTCTGCCTTGTCCCAGGTGTTGATCTGAGGGAGATTACCTGGGGGCCTGCAAGGAATAGAGCAAGTACTATTGCATTTTACAGTGGACATCTTCAAGAGAGAAGGAGGGGCTGTGCCAGGATGCCATGTTTTCAAAATAAAATTCACAGTGTTTGTTCCAGACAAGAGAAATACACCACAATATTTTGCGTCAGGACTCATGGTAACTCTAGCTAGGAGCCATCAAATCTAAGTGCCTGCTCGTCCATCATTCAGGCAGCTTTGTCTCAGCTTTTTTTCTGAAGAAACCGAAACCATTTCTTTTAAAGAACATTTACTTTCCCATATAATTACCTACCTGGAATATAAGAGGATTGTTTACGGAGAAAAAACAAACAAACAAACAAACAAAAACCACCACCAGGGAAAAAAGACATTTTTCTTTTTTAAAGTCACCCTGTAAAAAGGCTGAAAAATATACCTTAAGGTCCCTTTCTTTCCAAATCTGTACTTTCCCCACATAAATATCAGCATAAATTGATGCATATACTGGAGTTTGTGTTTGGTGCTTCATGACTTCAGGAACAAGTAAAATACCTTTATACAAGTCAAAAATTATCCAGATGCTGTATTTTGCCTGGAAGGACCGAAAATGTGTATAGAAATCTTTTTCATGCATAGAAGTAGAGAAGAAAAGATTATTCTGGGTAGGTGTTGCCTGTGGGAAGCTTAAAAAGTTTAATTTTAAAAGGTTTTCTATCCCATAAACATTCAGGTGTTAACCTGTTTTGCAGTCAGTGTTTGTAACACTAGGGAAACAAATATAAAACTAACACTTATCCTGATGTAACAAAATGTGTGCAGATGTGACCACTGTTTGTTTGGTGTGCATGAGGAGAATGAGAACATCTTTCCCTTAGACATTTGAAAGAGTACTGTATTCATTGTTTTTCTAATCCTTTGCCATGTCAAGGACTGAGTAGTCAGGACTAAGATTACATGATGTGTCATTTTGATCCTAGCAAATAAAATATTCAAATTGGATACAGTGCCAATTTTTTAAAAATGTTTGTACCTGGCCTTTCTGTTGATATTTCAGAGGTGAACAGAAAGCATTCAGATGTGAAGCATTGGATTTGGTGCTTAGTATTCTTCCTCTTCAGAGTAGCTCACTTAAAACTGTTCCAGTATCTGAGTTTTTGGCAGTGTCACAAACTGTTGCTGACAGATTCAACAACTTCTACGGCCTTAAAAATGTTGATTCTCCAACTCTTTCTTTTAAAAATACATTAGTTTATAATTTTTTATGTGTATGTATTTTTACAGTTTTATAAATATATAATCTTAAAAACTTGCAAGCTTTTTGATGTTTTCTAATGTCCCCCTCAAGAGAGCGACACTATTTCAGTCAGAAGAATTTCAGCAGAACACTCTGAGATGATCTGATGAATTTTAGTTATTTGTGTCTCAACCTTGAGTATGTTTCTTACATACCAAACATGATTATCAAAAAAGCAAGATATTAGATGAAACTGAAGTGTGTCGGGATCCAGTTATTGTTTCTTTTCCCCCTCGTTATTTTGACCTTATTAATGCTGCCAGGTTATTTATAGCTACATGACTGCTATGCTAAAACCTTTGCAGGGTGACTGACTCTATCAGAAACTGCAGTTTGGGAAGAATTCCAGGGTTTCTGCTATGTAGAGTAGGATCGGCATCCTGGCTTCTCATGGATTCTTTGGGGCTTCTGCTCTGGGAAGCCCTGCTGGTGTAGCTAGCTCATAGGACTGACTACAAATACTACCTACAGAAATGCTACCCTGTAATGCTTTTCTGTCTGTCCCAGATCTCTGATGCTGTGCATTAGTGGGTACAGCCTTAAATGGTGAGGGTCATAGTGAAGGATGACTGGCACTTGATATATCAACAAATCTCCTGGTGCTGGAGATTGCCATTAGAAATCCTTTCAGGGCTTCTCCTCACCTGCAGAATAAAGACGTGTATGCAAGGGACTCTACCAAAGGGCCTTCGCCAAATATTTCAGCGCTCCTCAGAGAAGGTGTCTGTGCTCTCTAGCTGCTCTGAAAGTAGGATTGAGTGACAAAACTATAAGTTAAAAAAAAAAAAAAAAAAAAAAAAAATTAGTAAGCAACTGGGGAAAATCTGTCTCTCTGACTCTTTGAGTCCCCTTTTCCATTCATTTGTGTTGTAAAACACAGTTTCACAGGATTGCTTAAAACCAAGCCTGCAGCTAAATATTTACCCAATGGATTTTGTTAAATCTGTTCCATTGCCTCTGGAAATGAATTCACACCTCTAATTCCTAAGTACCCTTTGCCTCTGGGCATCTGTAGTGAAATGCAGGTATTAGAAGAACTGAAATCAGTTGAGATAACTGATAACCTGAGTCAATAAGCAATGGATTGACAAGACAGAAAGATCTTTTGTCTCTCTGGGTTTGGAAATAGAAATTTTTGAGCTGAAAAGTGGGCCTGTTGTCAGCCTTCCTGCATCAGTTAAGTACCAGCTAATTTAGTCCAAAAATACTGCCCACCAGCACTTCTAGTAGCAGGTGAAGAACACCTGAGGAGGTACTTGTGCCAGAACGCTTTGCCAGCCCCGTTTTCTAAGGGAGGGGCAGCTTCCTAACAACTCTAACACTACTCACAGTCAGCTTGTGTCTTTAATGCATTTCACTGTTGTATAGGGTGTTATTGTCATCCCAGTCACAGGTGATAGGGGGGGTTAGCCAGTTCTTCTGTATTTTTCATGTGTCAGCCTTTGGCATCTCTTTAACACAAGGGAGATCTAAAACCAGGGCCCAAAACCCAGCTGCATTGTTTGCTCCCTTCCTTTGCCCTCTGTTTAACAGTCACAGGACTAAGGCAAGAGGCAAAGTGGGTAAGCTGTCACTGAGCACTCTGCTGATGGACATCACAACCCTGTGATCTAACACAGGGGAACTCTGAGAAATCACAAGTCAGTAGAGGCAAATGGATGGTTTGGGAGAGAAGGGACAAACCAAAGGTAACAGTGAAGGCAGAAAGAGCAGTGGGGGAGTGGGATGTGGCTGCTGAAATAGTCTATTTTGAACATTCTACGTTTAAGAAACTAAACTATGAAGTATGTAGGAGGAAAAAAATACGTCCACAAGTGAGGAACACAAGATGAGCCTCTGCTGATAAAACTCTACTACATGTTATTTTGTACAACTGAGATTCTCATCCAGAAATACATCTTGAGTCTCCATTTCACCTCATTGAAAATAGCATTGGGCCTGCAATACATGCTTCAAAAGATTTATTGGGATAGTTTTAAAAACCACAGACTGTAGGGCATTCACCATATCTCTTAAGAGACTGCCTACAGCCTCATGCATCTTTCACTTCAGAATTCTCCTGTTGAGATCAGACGTTTTCTGTGTTTAAATATTATTCCTGTTATTCCTAATTAAACCCTGTATATCACACCTTATAATTCTCTCCCCAACATGAACAGCAGATAGCTGTTTTATTCCCAACTCATCAGCATTTAACAAAACTGCATAGATTTGATGTTACTCTCTTCCCAGAAATGAGACTCTCCAGTCTCAGTCCTCTGAGTGTTTTCCCATCTCTCCGCCTCTCTCTTTGCACTCTGTCAATGGCTTCCAGACAACTTGGTGCCTAAACTAGAATGTAATAGTTGAGTGTAGTTGAACGAGAGCCAAACAGAAGGAGGAGGTCTCTTGCTTCCTACTCTGATGTGATGCATTTGATAAGGCAGACCAAAAATACACTGCTGCTTTCTTGCCAGAATACCCAGAAGAATATTAGACATGCTCTCAGAATTAAGCAAATGACACCTGAGGTGCAAATGTACTTACTCTTGTTTGCAAATATCATTAACCAGCTTAGCTGAAATCTGCTTATTACCTACACAGACGCCTTCAATTTAGATGCCTCTGGACCAATTTAAGGATTATCTCCACTTATTATTAAGGGTCAAATAGGACATAGCTTTGTCCAGGCAGTGGTGTGGCACTTGTAACTCACATGGATTTCTCCTTAGAGCCAGTTTCTGTTGCTCTCTGGAACAGGCTGGTGGCTGCTCCAACAGCAGTGGTTCAGTGTCATAGTTGAGACAGCCATGCACTCAAAGTGCTTCAGAGAAGACTTCAGGGGGCTTCAAGCATCAGCATCATGTTATCTAGGAGTCTTTCATACATTTTCTATGTAGCAATCCTATGGGCAGCTCCACACAACTCTGGCTCTTTCTCTCCTTTTTCTCTCTTCCTTTTGCAGTTCCAGCTCGCTGTCCCTAGCATGGTCACCTAACCCTGTCTGTCCCTCGTATAGTAGCTAACATTTTCTGTCCCTCACACGACCTCCTGTCCCTTCCTCCTCACAGCATGGCCAGCAGACTCCAACTGACTCTCTACCAACTAACTCAGCCTTTCATCACACCCAGCTGTGAAGGCAAGGCTGTTCCCACTCTCTGGTAATTAACACAGCCGCAATATATCAGAGGCAGGATTGCCTTTAGCACTATCTCTATCTGTCTTCACACAGTTCGGCATGTGGCTGGAGCGTTACTGGGGAGAGCTGGCTGCTGGCTCAGAGAATGGGTGGCTGTACACGAGGCCTCTGGGGGTGGAGAGGGTTGTAAATGCCCAGGCAAGTTGTCACTGTGGCAGTGAATTCATGTGTGTTTTTCTTGTCAAAATCCAGGCCTGTGGACATTCCTGCTCTGTGCAAGGATTCATGTAATGCTCTTGCTTTCGTGGCCTACTGAAGTGCCCCTGCATCAGCCACAAGTACCTGGCCACTGGGCTGCTGTGGTACATGGCTGTGTGTGGTCAGTGCTTCATACTGAAAGCATCTGTAAAGTGTTTTATCTGCTCAGAACCAACACATTTCACAGAAAAATTCGCTTGTAACAATTTTCATCGGTATTCTCTGTCCAAGGATATATTATGTCTTGCAAGCTGCTGGAGGCCTTAGTGCCCCATGCTTTTCTGTAGGATGTCTCTGTTACTTTGCATTGACCACCTTTCCTCTTCTCCTGTCTACTGTGAGGCCTTTGCCTAGTTGATGGCTGTTGAGTTTTGGTGACTGGTCTTTGTGAAACAACTCTTTGTAAGTGTGGTGGATCTTGGGAATGGCACCTTTACAGCTCGTAATTCAGTGACTGAGTTTCTCCCTGGAGTGTTTTTTGAGGTGTTCTCCTAGAACTGCTGTGTTGTGTTAGAAGGAAAATGAGATATTTTCAAAGGAAGGAGGTATTGAAAAATTAGTTTGAGGACATTTAATCTCTGGGGGAACATGACATACCGACATAAAGTGCTGTGTGACAGTGTCTTGCCTGTTTTGGGACCTCTTGTTTCCTGTTGTTAATGATACAAATGTCATCTTTCCACAAAAGTTGATGCATTGTGTGCATCATGGAGCAATGCTTGTATAGGAGTGTGTCTTCTGTCTTGACTACCCTTAGATGTGTGTTTCTAAGAAGTTATCTACTTCATTTTACATTTTAAAGAAAAATCTTTAAAAAACCATTTGGGGAATTCAAAGCACATCAGGAGTCTTTGCAGCCATAAGTGCCAGCCTGCTTAGATGTGCTTCTTCTGGGCTTTCATGTGCTCCCCTTGGCTTTCTTCACATTCCCTTCTTGCCATGGGAGAGGTAAATTCAGGGCACTGAAATTTCTCCAGACGAGAGTCTGCTTACAAGCCCATTTCTAGTGGCTGAAATGTTTATGTGGTGTTGGAGGGATTTTTATAGTCCAAATGTTCTTTTGCAATATAATTAATACTGTTTTATTAAAAGTGTTCTTCCTCAAGCATGTACAGCACTAATTCGAGTTTAGCAGGATCCAACCAGTGTTATAAGTAATGTGCATTATCTGAGAGGAGAGACACAGTGGAGTGAATCACACGTAGCAGCCTGTTTCTGTTGTGTCCATTTACAAGCCTCCCCAGCCATTATCTTTGAATTCAATATTTCAAGCATTAGTTTTCTGTTCTGGCTTAATATATGAGACTATTTGCTACATAATTATATTGTATTTCATTTTCTTCTGTATGCTGTTGTAATAATTATATTGCCTAATAAAGTAATGTCAGATTTTAATTAGGTTAAAAGTAATTTGTATATTAGGTTTTTTATTTAAGAAAATAAACTAGCTGATAATGCATATCAAGCTGTCCATAGTTTTTTGGGGTTTTTTTTTGCATTTGCTTTCATTTCCTGTCATCCTTTACCTGTTGAAATAAGGGTGGGGTTTTTTTCTTCAATTGTTGTAAGTTATTACAGCCCTCCACAACCTTAAGTCTAACATATTGATGTTCTAGTGAGGACATAAGATCCCTAACTTTCTATTTATTCATTCTATTTTGCAAAAATTTCTGCTCCTAGATAATAGCTGCACCTTTTTAGTCACTGAAATAAATTCTCTAGACTAGTGTTAAAGGGTGTGATAATATTGTATGAGAGTACTCCAGCAAAGGGAGGCTTAAATTTGCTGTGAGGCAACGACAGAATACATTTGCATCAAAGACAGTTTTGGAAAAGAAAAGCTTGTGCTAACTTTTGTTTTGGGTTACTTTAGGAATAACCACTGATGTAGGAACTGGCATAAAGTGTATTTCTCTTTGTAATTTACTTTTGTAAGAGTGTCATGAATAGCATCTCAACATACATCCAAATAATGAGGAGAAGGATGAAGGGGTGAAAGATTCTTCTCTTTCCTAATGCCCTTCTCTTTAATTCCTTTTGCTTTCAAAGTGACCTCAGTACTCTGTAAACTTCCACATCACATGCAGAGGAGCTGTGTTCTCTATTACGTGACTAAAGCTTATCTTTACTGGGAGATACTGACTCCTCCTTGAAGTGCCATTTCCAAGTACATTCCCTTTCACGTAACCTACTGGTTTTAGGCTGTCCTTTTTTGTTAGACATTTATTACGAACTAAATAGAAAACCTTTGAACCCAGTTCAGCAGCCCATTCCTCTTCAGCTAAGTTTGGTTATCACAATGGAATTTAAGCATATGCTTTGTGTGTATGTAAAGGTTTTGCAGGATAAGGACAGGTTAAAGAAAGCTTTTGTTGGAACTGGAGCCCATCTTGGCTTTTCTATGTATTCACCTATAGAAGACTGAGAAATTCTTGTATTGACCCGTAATTTCTTGTCACTTAAGTTTTATACAAATTTAGACATCTCATTGCTGGTTTTTTCTGCTGATTATTCTTTTATCACATAGTACTGCCAGCATATTTGTTCTTTTTCTGCTGGCTATAATGACTGTATTGCTGGTGTGGTTATTCATGGGTATGCAGGCAGGCAGTTTTGGGACAAGAATGTACAGACCCTGATTCAGTCATTATGACTTCAGGAGAGTTAATGTCTTAAACTGCGTATCTTGAGGATTGAACTTTATTTATAACTAAGGCTGCCTAGTGAAATAATTTTAACAATGCATGTGAAATTTCTTGTTCCACCACAAAATTAGAGACATAGAGGTGTGACCTTCAATGAGATCTGCTACTTGAAAACGGGATTAAGGTTAATAAGTTGACATCTGCTTTCAAAGCATCATCATTTGAATGCAGCCACCAAAACGATCAAGTTGTGTTCCTCTTACCCAAGGGCCAGTTACAGAAGGGATATGGCCAGGTAAAAAAGACAAAGTCTTACATTTCCTTATGCTTTTAAAGCAGCTAATTGCTAAAAATGCCTTCTTCAGATATTAATGAGATCAGCCTGGAGGCTGCTCCTACTTGCATTAAGGATGTGATTTCTCTCTGTGTGAGATTCATACAGACTCAGTAATCAAAGCATTCATTGTCTCAGAAGGTATTTACTTAACCCAAATATTCTCCTAAATGCCTTAATTTCCATCCTAGTACCATTCTTCTGTCCTATGCCTGCTCTCACTGAGCTTCAAGACAAATCAACAGCTACCACTAGGAAAGAGTGTATGTGAAAAATGTGATCGGTGTCTCATCATTCTTTCATTTGTAGCTTATTTTCTACCTTTCTTGCAAATAGACCTGGAGAGACTTGAAATTCCATGGGATGGTTCTTAAAGATTCCTTTTTTAGCTGTGTTGTTTAGATACAGTTCAGACTTTCTTTTCTATAAATCTATTTGTTGTAACATTTCAGAAAATTGAAAAGTGAAAAAAACCCAAAGGCATCTGTTTCAGGCATAAAGATAAAAAACTTAAATACTTTTTTGTTGTCAGTGGTATAATGGCAAACTTCCCAGCTAATAAGACTTTTTTTCAACTTCACTGGATCAGTGGCTGTTGCGTTAATTGTTTGTGTGCCACAACTTTTCTTCAGGTAAATTTACAAAAGCCAGTAGCTGTTTTATTAAATTTGTTTGACTACCCACAGTACTTAATTTTAGTGAGATTTTCCCTGTATTCCGAAGTATCTCAATAATTTCATGTGCCTAGGAATGCATTTTTTCCTGCACCTACCATTTGGTTTATTTAGTTGGGTTTGTAATTTTGAGGACATGAAAGTACCTAGTGTCCTACAGCAAATAATCATCAAATCTGTATTTACAAAAACGGACAACTTGTATTATTAAAATTGGCAGAAGCCAAGAAATGCTTCCTAACACAATTGTATCACTGACAGCTTACTCTCAAATGAATTTGAGTTTAATTATGGCAGCACAAGAAGAACTGAAAGATCCCTTTGACTAAGTAGGGGTTTAATTATATTTGAAATCATGCAACCTCCTTTTTGCCTCTGCAATGGCAAATAAAAAAGAAAGAGGACCAGACTACCCAAGTGTCAGATTATCAATTAAATGCTTCCTGTGATAAAGTTAGTATATTTTTTTATCCCTTGAGTTTTTTTATCCCTACAGTTTTCTCTATGAATTATGCCTTCTCTAACCAACTGAAAGAAGTAGAACTCCATATTTGAGTGTTCAAAGGTCATCAGTTCTTTATTGATCTTGGCTTTTAGAAAAATAGTTTTTAAAAAACATATTTTGAAGGAAAAGCTACAATGCCAGTGATATAGCTCCAAAATGAGTTTGTGGGAAAACTCCATAAAAATATTCACACATCAGACAAATCAGATTTGGTATTGTATATCGTCAGCTTCTGTGTCAGATGTTTGGGGGCTTCTTCTCTTCCTGGAATGAGTTTTGAGTGTAACAAAAAAGAAATGACTGTTAGTGGAGGTTATTTCTAACTACCTCTTAGCTGAACTAAGGCTCAGAAAGGATATATAAAAAGGAAATCAGCATCTTCTTTCTTGTTTTAAAATCTTTAGAAAGTTGTATTTTGTCTAAATTTTATTAATTTCATTTGAATAGAACTTTGAAGTGATGCACTTAAATCTGTACCAGTTAGCTGGAATCAACCCCTAATGTTTATCAGAAGTGATGGCAGTGAAGCCCCAGAGAAAAGATTTTTGAAGGTGACCAAAGTTATTTTCCTGGATAATCTTGTGCTCTTAAAAGATGGAAACATATTTGAAGCACTGAACGTTAGTTTTCTTTCCATATGTCATCCAATAGAGTAGTTTCTTGTAGTATCAGGAAGGCTGACTCAAAAAGAGCATGGCTAGAAAAATTTATCTAAGCAATGCCTATAAGACAGCTTCTTAAAGTTTCACATGTATATTTTAAGTGTCAAATAGTGATTTTCTTAAATGTCTTTCATGTCTGGAGTAGTAAGATTTCTTCTTTAAGAGAAGTTCTTTATGTTGGAGAGAAAAGCTGGAAATTATACCATACAAGTGCCCACGAAAAGAACAAAAATAAGGATTTTGGTATATATTTTGGCCTAGTTAGGAAGGTTTTGAATTCCTGAACTTGGTAAGGCCTTGTGCACATGGAAAACAACTGATGTTTCTTTTGTCATGGCATCCTCTCGTAAAGTGCTGATTCCATGCAGTATTAAATATGAAATTAGTCCATTTTGACTCTCGCATTTTCTGTCTCAAAATAATGCCTTTTTTTTTTTTTTTCTTTTTTGATTAATCCCTTCACGCTTGTTTTTTAGACCTGAGAGATAAGATTTGCATAGCATTCAAACTTCCTTGAAAACTCTGCATTATGGAAATGAGTTGCAGTGGGTGCCTTATTAGGCAATTTAGACAGTTTCCCACTAAGGATACAAAACTCCCAAAAGGGGAGCTGATGAAAAGTATGTTGGAAAATTTTTTCTTAAAAACAAAAACACATTTCACTAAAGGAATAAAACAAGACAGAATTTCAGGTTTTTTGGTGGTAATAAAATTGAAAAATATGACAAAAATGAGAAGAGTCAGACTTACTGAGATTCATGTTGGAGATGAACTTAGCAACAGCTTTTGTTTTCTTTCTTCACTGTAAAAATCTCATCTAGATAAAATAGAAGCACACTTTGTAAGTGTGCAATTGCAATGCAATTATAGCTAGCCTCAGGAAAGAGCATTGACCAATATTATTACAGTGTCAAAGATTAGTCCTGGAATGTAAAGCTGAGAGAGGCCTATTAGGGACTTGCTTCATTAGAACATGTGGAACAAGACATTCATAAGGCACCAATAAATCCATTAAGGGGAAGAGGGTTCTGAAATGGCCCTTCAGGACTTTTATTATTAACTACAAGGATTACTGTGGTTGGTGATGTCAGAAACAGGGTTTTAGCCAGCACTCACTGTCCTTTTTAACTCACTGTTCTCCAGTGCAAGTTCACTTTGAAATAAGCAGCCATAACTGTTGTAGTTAACAGAGCAGAATCTGCCTAACATGGCTGAATTTGGAGAAAGTAGGAGAAAATAAAAGATCAGTGGAAAACCTCATCTCTCATATTGCCACAAATCCTGCATGAACAGAATCCTATATGTTGACTACTGCTTTTAAGTTCCTCATAAAGTTACTGTTAGATAAACCCTAGCAGGCTCTTTCATTTTCATAAATCTAAATTTCTGATGTTGGTAAATCCTGAAAGGAAGCAGCAGTTAGTTATGTATGGGAGGGCATTTTAATAAAACTGTCCCAAGCAATGGCAGACAAGAAGCCTGTGCTGCTGAAAAATGGTACTGCTGTCTGCTCAAAGCTGGGTTTAAATATTGACCAGCTGCATAGAAAATAGCATTAGATTTGTCAACAGCATAAAAAATAGCCTCTAAGAAACCAGAACATTTCTCTGCATCCTAATGCTTCTAATTCCCAGAGATACTAAAGCTTCCATCATTTCATGGAAGTAAAAATAGCTTCTATAGCAGGAGTTTGAGATTTCCTCACTGGGGAAGTACAGACTGCTCAGATAAAGGATGCTTGATCCTGGTTGATACTTTCTACCTAATGGGGGTACTCTTTCCAAAAGTGATTTCAAGATACTCTCTATTGGGTTTACCAATGTTGTGGCACAAAAGTTCCACGTAGTTGGGTCCAAAATGCTCCCAAGAGTTTCAGAGCTGCAGTATGCTCAGCTGGACAAGACTAGGGCAGAGAGAGGACTTTCTCTGTTTCCTGTGTAGCAGATTTGACAGAAAAGCATCTTTTATCCAGCCTGAAAGACTGTCAGAAGTATCACTGGCCAGGATTTGGAGCCTCGTTTTTCAAACACCCGGCTGCATCACAACCATCACATGGGACTTGATAACTTTTTCATGCCTGAATTAATCCATTTCAGTGGGCAGTTTTCCTCACTGGCGTGTATCCTGCCTCCATGGGGCATTTCACCTGTCACAGACAACTGGGATGGGAAATTTGTGGAAGTGCTCTTCTCAGACCCATCATACTGCATGTGGACGTGTCAGGTCAGGAATTTTTGGGTCTCTTGTGACATGTGTGGAGCTTTCCAGAAGGGAGTGCCTTCTCCAGGCATGTAGGCAGCTGCTCCTTTTGGTGGTGTGGTGGTTTTACCCCAGCTGTAAACTGTCACATGCAACTGCTTGCTTATTCCACCACCATCCCCACCCCCACTGGTAGGTAGAATCAGGGAAAAAAAATGAAACTCATGGATTGAGATACAATAATTGAAACAAAGCAAAATATAATAATAACAATGGTGAGACAGAGGTAATAATAATGAGACTAGAGAGAGGAGTACAACCCAAGATAAGTAAGTGATACCCAATACAATGGATCACCACCCACTGACCAAAGCCCAGCCCATCTCTGAGCAGTGATTGGCACCTCCCAGCCAATTGTCTCCAGTTTATGTAGTGGGCAAGATGCTGTGTGGTGTGGAATATCTCTTTGGCCAGTTTGGGTCAGCTGTCCTGGCCATGCTCCCTTCCAGTGATTTGTGCACCTGCTCACTGGCAGGGCCTGGGAAACTGAAAGTCCTTGACTTAGGGTAAGCACTATGTAGCAACAGCTAAAACATCAGTGTGTTATCAACAAATTCTCAGACTGAATCCAAACAGAGCACTGTACCAGCTACTAGGAATAAAATTAACTCTATGCCAGCCTAAACCAGGACAAATTGTTTTTTTGGAGCTAATGATATAAATGTAGTATGCATTCCTTTTATCCTGCACAGACATATCTCAATAAATAGAGATGTAATGGAAATATACTATTTATGAGAATAATTACTTAGAGTAGGGGTTAATAAAATATATTATTTACCATATAAATACTGAAACAAGAAAAACATGTATTTGTGAGAGAGATTATTGCAGTGCTCGTAATCCAAGCAGCACAACAGCAAAGGAAAGATAAACGAGGCATTTAGTTCTCATCTTATGCATATTATATTCCCACCCATATTTTATAAACCAGAAAAATATATTAAGAATGAGACCAATTATGCTTCTGTTACATGATAAGCATGAAGATGAAATTGTAGTCAAAATAGATCCAATCAAACTATTCTTTGTTTATTCTTTTCTTTCTAGCACTACTAATGTCATAAAAGTTTTCAGCTTGAAACATGGGTAAAAATGAAATATTCACAGTATCTTTTTCAGAGGCTGGAAACCTCACGCTTGGAATGATTTCTGCTCTGAAATGTCTGTAATATATTGAAGCCTTAATACCATTCTAATTGGTACCTTACTAATTAGCTTGTGACTAGAATTTTAATTAGACGCACAATAGGTGTTCTCCTTACCTGCAGTGGAGGAGCTATTTCCTGGGAAGAAAAGTGAAGGGAAAAAGATAGTGAAAGGAATCCATAGAAGACAAATAAAATTTAATCCCTACTATGAGAAATGTATACATTAATTAATATTTTTCAAAATTATGTATCTGGAAATGTGTTCTTTTTTGTAGCACATTGAAGTTTGCTTCAAGATTTGCTTTTCTCGCATGTAGAACAAACTTCACTTTTTTTTCTGTGGCACGATGTGTGCTGTAAGCAAACTGAGAAATATTGGAACATGACTGTGGTTAATTAGCTCAGGGCCAGCCCCAGGGACTGAGGTGAACACATCCTGAGCTCCAAGCAGGAGTCTGTAACCTGAGTTGAAGAGTAGAGCTATGTACCTGTGAGCTGGGTCACAGGGAACAAGGCTGAAAAGGGAGATGCCCAGCACCTTGACAATGGCATTAATTGAGCCTGGGCTGTAGCACATACTGGAGTTAAAAATGCATGTGAAAACCTTAGAAAACGCAGCTGAGTGAATTCCTGTCAATGGCAACTCAGAAGTACCAATACTCTGGTAGATGAGCATCATCTAGCACTTTTCTTCTATCAGGAAAAGATAGGAAAGAAGGATAGAATGTATCTGTCTGAAGATACTGCCACCACTAATGTTCTCATTAGCTTAATGGCATATACCTGTTACAGAGAATTTCAGGATTGTCATTTGGGGTGAAGGCTCTCTTAAAATCTGCAAAATATCTAGTGCAAGAAGAGTCCTAAACACATAAATATAAAGTTCCTGCCTTCTCTGAGGAAGCCTGAGTTGTGTGTTTGTAAATATGAAGTTATTTGTCAGGCCTGGTAATCCCCATAAGCCCTAGCAGTGAAAAGGGTGATTCAATTTCAGAAGATAATGGGACATTGTGAAAAATGATTATCAGGTCCAGGGAACATTTTTATATGAGGAGATATAAACAGTAAAAGTAAAGGGAGGATGAATTGCAGAGAACAGAAAACTAGTTAAAGAATTATTATTTTTCCCCCCCAGTGAAGGAACACTTTTAGAACAGGCTTTCTGAAGGAAGTGGAAAACATACTGTACAATTTGCATAATTTGAAAAATACTTTTTGTTACTTAATTTTGACTGGCAAAATTCTTTTGCATGGTGAATAAGGTCAAAGGTGAGCCACATTCCATGCTCTGCAAGATATTTAAAAGCAATACTAAGGATTATTTTTCTCCAGATGGCAATGTGAGGCAAGTGAGAATAAAGTTGCACCCCTTATGTTTTTGATAAAATTTGTAGCAATCACTCTTGAGACCAGTAATTACTTCACAAATGTTAAGGAACATTGGTGGAATGAAAACAGCAAATTATTAACTGGAGAAACATCTGTAAGATTGAAGTGTCAGTTGTGTCAAGAAGTGCAAGATGATGTCATCCTTGTGCCAAAATGAAATTAACCCAATCTCAGTCAAATAACATTAGTATGTGGTCTGAAAACAAGGCACATCGTTTGTGGAATAACGCTGAATGTAGGAGAAGTCATAGAAAATTATGAAGTAATAAATAGTAATCAAAAATTGTGCTTGCTGTGAAGTATTCATTCAACTGCCCTGCCTAGTAAAATATGTTCTCTTTAAAAAAAAAAGATGTTATCTTTATTAACTCACATGTCCCACGAGATCTGGTCATTTCCCATGGCAAATTTGAGTTTCTGTGAGTTTCATTAGAAACAGAAAGGAGTGGGGAACTCAAGCCATCGTTAGTGGAATTATATTGCTTTTAGTCTTATATGGGCAGAGATTTAAGGCAGATTCATGTAAAAAAGATATTACTTCTTGCTGTCTAATTAAGATGGTGGTTGGGCCTGGCGTATCTTGAGGTGTCTCATTTTGCAGGGAGGTTTGAGTCTTCCTTGATACCTCCAAGCTAGCAAGCCACCAGCTACGTCAGATCAGAGCCTGAGTGACCTCTTCTGTAAAACACTGTCCTGAGAGCTGTTATCTCTGCAGAAAGGGAGGACATATTAGCTCAGACTTAATGCCATGCTGAGCACATCCCTATCACTCCTGGACAAATGAGAGCGTGCTTGAATATGAGGTGAACTTGAATATCCCTGCAAAGAGGCTACATCCATACCCTTTGTCCACTTCCTAGTGGGACTGCTGCTCACATCACAAAATGTCCACCATAGATAGCACTTTAGCAGAGTTTTTATCAGTACTCTGAGAATTGAATAGGCTATTTGGAAAAGGCAGTTAAAATGTACCACCACTTCATTTGAACAGTGAATTTTGAAAGGGGAAAAAAAAAAGCCCCACACAACAAAACACCTCTTACGTGATTGCCTTTCTGTCTTTGGGAAATGAAAGGAAACTGGTTTTTTATCTTGAGTTCTTTGGTGATGGTAGACTTCAGCATCCAGTACTTTTATCCTTCTTGTTGTATGCATATGGAGGTTTGCTATGGGATACAGTGCAATATTTTTGATTGCAGGCTTCTCTAGAACATCTCCTTTATAACCTAGGTAGTGTGATGTTATTTTACACAGTCTAGTTGACATGAGGATGCAGATTAAAATGCAGGTCAGAAGTTCTAACCAGACTTGGCAGGCAGGAAAGGATATTGGTTAGACAGGGTAATTACCCATAGGAAGTGGTGATGCTGACACTAGTTTTAATTTTTTGAGTGCTGCTGAAGATGTTTATCTTCACTCTGAAAGCTTTAGTCTTTTATGGTTTGAATGCTGGCTGTGAGAGAAGCTGTCACTGTTCTCTCTGCTCTATCCAGCAGTAGTGCTCTTCAAAATAGTCGAAAGATTTTTTTCATCTGAAAAGAGAAGGAAAATATATTCTTACTTCTGAGCCTTTTTGTGAAACTCATTTAATCAGAGATATACTGTCCTGAATTTGAATGAATATTGGGAGAGTGTTTGCTCGGGTAAATAACATGTATTATGTTATGGACTAGAGATGTAATTGCTGTTGTTTGTTGGGGTTTTTTTTTGTCTCCTCCACATAGAATTGGCTAGAACATAGTTTTCGAGACTATAAAATAATATTCAAATCTTTTATGATTTCTTCTCTCTTACATAATTTAAACTGAGGATTCCTTATTTAAGAAAACCTAAAATGAATTTCAGCGCTTGTGTTATGTAAGCCAGTTAGTTACATCAAGCAGAAAAACTGAACACTGCCTTTGGGAGAGAGGGGCGGGGTGGGGGGGGGGAAACAAATGCTTGAAAGCAGAGTCCAGAGAATGGAGGACAGTTTGGGGACCAGGTTCTCCACAAACCACACCACAGAGAGGCTGGCAAAAGGCATCGGATACACGTGGAGCTCCAGTCAACCTCAAAGGTTCTTCGGGATCAGTTCTGGATGCTTATGTACGTATATTCTGTCTGAGAATAATAATTAATGTTTTCACGTGATTTTGTCTTCCAGAATGATTGAAGATTGTGGGAAAAGAGGAAATACCATGGCAGAAAGAAGGCAGCTGTTTGCAGAAATGCGTAAGTACTTCCTGGAAATGTTTTGCTGTGATAGACCAGGCCAGTTGCTATGCAATGTCAGTAAAATTTATGCAAGCTTTCCACCTCAAATCTCCATTGCACAAATGAATATCATGAGACCAAAACTGCACGAAAATGGGCTGATTTGACCAAAGCAGGAAAGAAGGGTTTTCTACATTAGATTTTTTGATTGAATTATTTTAATCAGTAGTTTCTTAAGACAAAGATGATGGAATACACAGGTTACAATGAAGAGGGATAAAGATCTCCAAAAGCTACATGTTTTTTTGGAGGTGCCTGTAGTGGGTTGACCCCAGCCAGCTGCCAAATTCCCACACACTTGCTTAATCCCTAACCAGCCCCCAGTGGAATGGGAGAGAATATAGGGAGCGCAGAAGCAAGCAAATTCATTTCTGGAGATAAAGACTTGATTAGGTGACAGAAAGAGAGGGAAAAATTTTCAATAGAAACCAAGAACCAGTGATGCAAATGTGGGTATTCCCACTTCCCAAAAGCAGGCTGATGTCCACCCAGTCATAGAACAGTGTCTGCCTCCCCACCCCCTTCTTTCCCTACCCCAGTTTTATTGCTAAGCATGACACTATATGGTGTGGACTAACCTTTTGGCCAGGTGGGGCTGTCTGTCCTTGCTGTGTCTCCTCCCAACCTGTTGCCCATCCCCAGACAACCCTGGGAGGGAACAGAGTAGGAAACAAAAAAGCCTGGGTACTGTACAAGCACTCTGCAGCAACAGCTGAAACAGTGCTGTGTTATCAACAATTTTTTAGCCACAGATCTAAAACACAGCACCATGCAGACTGCTGTAAAGAAAGTTAACTGCATCTCAGCCAGACACAGTACAAGGACTCAGGTACTTCATACCCCACTTCAGTGTAATTTTTTATAGTTCCTAATGAAGTTCTGTGCTCCCTGCACCGTAGTGTGTCAGAGATGTACCATACCAACAATATTCCTGCACTTCTGACAGTCTTCTCTAATTTCTCTTACAACCAATCCACTGTTTCTCCAGGAAATTCTGTTACATGTCAAGTTTGAGACTGTCATCCTGTTACTAGATTTACCTGAGTTTTGTGTGTAATTACTAAGCTTCCTGTTGCTTGTCCCCTGCCACATAGTAAGCAATGACAGAAGATCTCCCTGATCTTTGGTGGGGGACGAAGATGGGCATTACTGGAGTTATTGTGCATAAAGAAATTGTGCTGGTGAATTCAATGTGCTCAGGACTGTTCCCCAGGAATGAGTCCTCCATCTGAGCTCTCCAAATTAAAGACTTCCCACTCAGATGACCTACCAAGAACTGTTTTGGCCCATTCCACAGTGTCCACCAGCTCTGTTGTGCCCTGTAATTGTTTTTTTATCACATGGCGCTTGCTATTGTAACTCATGAATATTTCTCACTGATCTTTTCTCTCTGGTGCCCAGTGACAGGACCTGAGGAAATGGAATGAAGCTGTCTCATGGGAGGGCTAGGTTGGGTATTAGAAAAAGGTTCTTCACCTCAAGGGCACTGGAACAGGCTCCCCAGGGAAGTGGTCACAGCACTATGCCTGACAGAATTCAAAAAGCATTTGGACAATACTGTCGGGCACATGGTGTGATTTTTGAGAGTATCCTGTGCAGAGCTAAGAGTTGGACTCAGTGATTCTTGTGGGTCCCTTCCAACTCAGGATATTCTGTGATTCAGTTGTCTCTTGTGTACAGCATCTTGGACCCTTGGAGGGAAATGGCATACTTTGGCCAGAATCAAAAAATATGTTTGTCCATTATCAGAACATACTGTAGTTTTAATTAGAATTACGGAGGGCCCTTGATTTTTTATCATCTAAAGCCAGTGGCATAGGTACCATTAATTTCAATTAGTTTGAAATATTCCTAAAATATTTAAGACTTTGCTGTGAGGACTTATGGTTTGTTTCCACAGTTTTGAAGGCTGTTTTGATGTTGGATTGTTTTGGAGGAGTTAAGGAGGTGTTGGGAAAATCAGCAGTTGGAGGCAGAGGATGGACTATTTTCCTGTATTGTACACCAGTAGTTACTGTCTACTATCTTCTTCTTTCACATTTTAATATTTTTGCTTATTTACTTCTGGTTTATCTCGCATGTGCTTCCCTTTTCTGTTTGCCTGCCTCTGTTCCTCCACCTATCACATATGCACACAGAGACCTGGACATTCCAACTAGGTAAAAGGAGGGGAAAACACTAAGTCTTTGTGGAAAAACTAAATGTATTTTAGCCATATTCATAAAACACCGAACTTTGCATTCTGAAGCCCTTCAGATAGCTCTGTATGCAGAGGGTGTGCTTCACTGAAACCAAAGTTCATCCTGGCATCACATTCAGCTGCCCCCAGCCCACACATTTAACGTGTTTAACAAAAACCATGTGCTCCTGATGCCCTACATATTGTGGGCCGTGTGAAGTTTCTTAATGTTCTGATAGGCATAAGCCTGTGGTAATAGGTAAACTCCACAACCTGCCAATGTCAGGGGAAGAAAATTTATAATATAAAGGCTTTTGCCAGTGGTTTTGGTTCTTGGAACCTACATCTGCAAGTCTGTGATTAAAACCCCACAATAATTTTAGGAAGCGGGTCATGTTCCAGACTACACAAGATAGAAAAGAGGAAAAAACAAAAGAAAAAAAATAAATCCATCTTTTCAAGCCTTTTTAAGTGGAAAGTTTGTCCCGAACAAGGAATAGAAGGATTTGATTCTGACTTTAAATTTGGACCATTGTGATTTTCCCTGTATTTTGAGGGGTCCAGTTTGACCTTTTTGCATCCTCTCCTTCAGAAGAGTCATTCTTCTAGTTCCAAATTACACACTTTTGTGAATTAATATCATAATTATTACTGCCTTCTGTAGAGTCCTGCGGTTAAAGCTTGTCTTATAACTCAAAATGTTCTATTGGACATCATGCTGCTAGGTCTTAGTCTTACCTTAGTCTGACCTGACATGCCCAGGTACATCTACACTGATGAAGAGTTCAAAATGTACCTCATTGTTGGCACGTATTATCCAGCAAGGAAACAGCAGCCAAAGTTGCACTGTGTCCCTTTGTTACTTTTGCAAACTGCAAACAGTGTTACATGACATGAGCATATTCAAAGGAAACAGAGTGAGGCACTGCCAGCAGGCAGAAGGAAGGAGAGGCCACTGGCAATCCTGTAGGGAATTACAAATTCGCTATCTCGTTTGCCATGCTCAGTCCTGCACATCTTTCCACTTGTTTTTCAGGACTCTTCATCATGTAAGTGATGGCACTTTTCTACAGAAGTTATTTGACAAATAGATCTCTGACTGTGGCAAAATGTGAATCATGACAAAATTAAATTGTCTGTTCCAGAGTCTTACCGGCAACACCTACTCCCCAAATAATATCAAAATAATACCATCTACTGTGTGTGCAAATAAGAAAAAAGAAAAAAAAAGCAACATTGCCTACAAATTTGTTTATTTAGGATTATTACTGCAACCTCAGAAGCTCAATGAGCCAGAGTCTCACTTTGCTTTCACTCTTTAAAAAATCTTGTTAAAAGGCTGGAGCTTTATGAAGGAGCACTGGATATTTATTGATAGCTTTCCCTAAAGTTAAGAGGGGAGAAGTTACCTTCATTTTACCTTTTTTTCCTGTTAAAAAGGAAAAGCTTAGTGTTGCAAGCTTTATGCTCTCTTTCACCTGTAAAGAAATTTTCTAAAAGCTGTCAGTGAGATACCAATGGAGAAGGAAAAAAACCTGTATAATTTTAACAATAGAGGATATGATGGGAAAAAACCTCACAAAAATACTTCCCATCCCTGATGTTAAGTAGTCAAAGGTAATTTCTCCTAGGAGCAGATGGTGTAACTGCCAGAAGGGAGCAGCCACCTTTGAAAAATTTGGATCTGAAGGATGACACTGTTTAAGGAAGTGTGGGTGAATGATGCTGCCACAGGCAGAATGGAAGCTTCAGGCAAGACTTATCAGGGAAGGAAGCCCTCCAATTGAGTCACAAGGTGCAGAAAGGACCCCCTTCACTCTGGAAACTCCTTCTCAGAGACTAGTCTGAGTAGAGCTCAATCCAGTCCTAGTCCCAGACTTGGTCAAGAGTTTATTTCTTAAGGATTGTATAGGTGTAATTGATACTTTATATGACTTCATCATGCAGAATTAAGGATAGAAAACCAAATATATTTATAGGAATAAAAGAAATATTAAAAAAAACATTTTAACCAGAATTGCTTACCATATAGTATAGATATTTATACACCAATTATATTGGGCACTATTTATTAAATAAATTGTTTCAAAAGTAGCTTAATAATTATTAAGTAGAGATTGGTGTTACTCACCCATATCAACACTGTGGGCAAATCTCTTCCACTTGGCCTCAAGGAATAACCTTGAGAGGCGTCCCCACTCAAGGGAGCAATTGGCACATACATATCCAGCAGGAGCGTGTTAGAAGTACCTGCCATTAAAAAATGGAACTGAACTTTTCTAGTATAAAGTGACTGACTGCCAGTCAAGTGTTTCTGGGCTACCCGTGCCAGCTCAGCTTTAGGTAAGTTATCAGTACTATCACTTATTACTTCCTTTGTCAGGAACTTTGTGTGCCACATCCTCATCAGTGCTGATTTCTGTCAGGCAAGGCTGTTTTTATGTCCCCAGGAGATTTAGCTTTGGGATTGTGGAGTCAGGCTGGTCTCAGCATTCCTGAACACCTAAAGCAGCATGATCCAGCTTCTCCATCCACCACTGATAACTTATGCAAATGGGAGAAAATTTGAGGTGTTTTACCCCCACTTAGACAGAGTATCCTGCTACAGATGCCGACGTGGCCGTATGTTCAGCAGTTCAGCTGAGAAATCTTAAAGCATATAGGAAGCTTGTGTAAAAGCAGGGCTGTATTCCACTCCTCTTACATCCTGACTGTACCTTGTGTGGAGGAGTTTGTTGGACACTGTGCCAGGTTCTGCCCCCATACTGGCCCCTGTGTACTGTCCTTGTTTGTGAGGTAGCTGCCACTCAGTTTGTTCCCATCTCTTGGACGGCTGCTTTGGAAATGTTACTGGATCTTTATGTTGCAGCAGCCAGGGCTAAGCTTTGTGTGGAGCATAGAGCTGACGCTCAGAGGTCTCCATTGTAGAGAATATACATCCACAAAATGGAGAAAGACCTCACACCCCTTGTCATTGCCCCCTTCTGCAGATTGCCATAGGTCTTTATGTTACAGCACAGTATGTTTTCTGATCTGGTTTGCTGGCAATACCTTTCTCTAGTGTGGCATGTCAACTAAAGATATTTGTTATGAGCTTTTTTTGCTAAATATTAAAATTCGACTGAGGTTTTCCCTGCTGTTGGAGCCTGGCCAGTGTGTCTTTTAGCCTGCAGCTTGACCAGATTGTTCTTCAAAGTGACAGACACAGTGGGCTGACTATTCCGTGCTTTCCTTTATAAAATTCTTTTAACACTGTAACTCCTGACATTCCCCTTGTTACTCCTCACTCCTCTCTACTCTCTGTGCAAAGGAGAGAGCTTTGAAAATTGTTAAAGGGAGGCAGCTCGTGTGTCCTCTTTGTTCTCTGGCTTCTCTGCTTGCAAAGATACTCACAGGTCGTATTCCATACAAATGTCACCATTACTCTCTTCCACTAGGGGCTCAAGATCTGGATCGCATCCGGTTGTCCACCTACCGAACAGCATGCAAGCTTCGATTTGTTCAGAAGAAATGCAACTGTAAGTATGCCAGCAATTCTTTCACCTGCCATTGTTACAAGCTTTCCATTGCACTCCCCACTCTGTCCTTCCCACCCGGCTTGTGTGATCTGGCATTGCAAAGGACACTAATCAGAGTGCCTGTGCAGACTTCAAATATTAACCTGTTTATCTAAGGAACTTGCCTCAAATATGCCAGTGATTCAGTCACAGAAGGGTGGGTCAGGATACAGGCCACAACTTTAATTAGTAAGTATGTTAACTGCATTGTCTAATGTTCTTATGAAATTGCATTTGTGAGTTTCAGCAGGGCCCTGCAAATTAAATGCTTTTATAGCAGCTCTGTGAGAAAAAATGCTGCTTCCAACCCTCTTCTATTTAGGGTACAGCAAAGTAAGCGGTCAGACCCCTCTATTTCCAGAAGGCCAGCTAGATGCAGCTCTTCTGAAAGAGTGAACCTGCTTATAATCTCTGCGTATCTGTCTTACTCCCTCTAGGTTTTACTGGGAAATTTCCCACTTGATTAGTGACTTTTTTTAAGTTCTCTTCAGAGATTCAGTCTTTTTCCCTTTACAGCTGCATTTTCCATTAGCACAGTCGTGTGCTGTGAGCTTTAAAGGGGAAATACATGTAAAATCTGTAATGGACTGTATCCTTTCTTCTCCATCCAAAATAGTATGCAAATACTTAGACGGGCAGGTTTGGGTATATGTGCTTTACTGGACCTTTTCACACCAGCTTAAAAAAAATACCCTAACCAAGGGGACTCTTGTCAGCAGTAGCAGTAGGGAGAGGACCAACACAGGGAAAACAAGTGGATTTTAGTCCTCACATGTAGACTAGAATGACAACCTGGCTATGCTTGTGCTACACACAGTGGTAAGTATGTTAAAAAATGCTCACTGTAGATAGAAATTTACCGCCCCGTTAAATTCCTAGTTTTGGAGTTACATCTGTCTGTGTTACAGAAATGTTTAGCTTATGCTGTCCAAACATACTGGAGAGGCCAAGCTGTGATGGAAAATATTTTGGAGAGTATTTACTGTGTTATTAACCGTGGAGCTGATAGTTTAATCACTTTTGTAGCACACTTCTCGTATTTTTAATATGTCCTTAGCTGAAGTATGAATTGAAGGTTTGGTATTGCATTATAAGCAATCTGCCAGACACAAACCCCAGAAGGGGTTTAGTACCTGCCCAGCAGCTGGCTTCTCCCATTGAGGAGCAAATGTGTTAAAAGATGCTATTATGTTGTATTCAGTTGTTTATTTTTTAAAATCTTATGTTTAGGAGGATGACATTTTCACTTCATTTTCGTGATAACAGAATACAGTAGTCTGAGGTGACACAAGTGTCCAGTTAAATGAACAGTGATAGCAAAGTATGTATGCAACTGCATGCAAAGCAAATGAAAAAAACGTAAGGGCTAACAATAGCCTCATTGCTGGGAGTGTCTGTCTGGCTGAAAATATACTGGTTGTTAATTTCAATGTTGTGCCTTTTATCTATCAACTGTAATCTGCTTTTGTGGAACTGTTGGTTCTCTTCATAGAGAATTAGTGCAGATGCCATGCAATTTGCCAGCTTGTGCCAAGTCACTCATGGACAGGACTTAGCTTCTGGTCTCCTTTGATAACCTAGGAGTAATTTGCTGATCTTTTTTAAAGATTTATACTGTATCAATCTCTTCTTAAGGAAAAAGAAAATAAAAGGAGAAACTTAAAATGTCATCCTAAGTATTAGGTTCTGTGCAACTTAAGGAATAATGCCTGCTGCTCTGGAACAGGCTGGATTCTATGTGTCTTTTCACCATCAAGTAAAGTTTCCTTCTCGTTTCAAGATGCTCTCCCAGATGGGTTTCTCTTATCAGTGGGAAGTCATTCATTCACCTGACAGGTATTCAAGCAATGGCTGTCCAAGAAAGAGATGCTAAATACAGAGCCATTGAACTGAGCACTGCCCTTGAAATGGTTAATATCAGACCTCTGGCTCATGTCAGCCACTGTTTTGGGTTGGGGTTTTTTTTCCCCTGCAGAAATTGTCATTATGCACCACCCAATAGTAATGAGACAAAAAAGAGAAAGGGGTCATATGGAAAAAAAACCTTTCAACTGCATCTGAGCTGCTTCATTTGGGGTAGAATATAACAAGAAAAAGCTCAAAGACAGTTCTGCTCCACTCCCAGTGCATAGCACCTCCTGTCACTCAAGGCATCCTTGTCTTCTTTCAGCTGTGCTCTCCTGCCCTGCCCTGGCACACTGGCCCAGACTTACTGGGAAAAAACTGGCTTGGAAAGACTGTATTTGAGGGGTTCTTTTAAAGAGCTAATTTAATAAATTGCAGAGAGCTGCTCTTGGCTACAGGCTGAAGGTGTATGAGGATGGAAGCAGAGAGCTGCTTTGAGTGCCAGAAGTGTTTGTTCCAAGGAGGCTTTATTAGCACCATCTTTTTTACCCGGAGGTGCCCATTAGCATAGGCAGTCATGGGATATCATTTAACAGGCTGCTACACTTATCACACGCAGTGCACTGTTTGTTTCTCCTGCCTTTAATGCAGGCACAGACAAAGGTTCGTCTCCTGGCCTCCCTTTGTGAATTCTTCTCTCAGTGCAAAAGCAGTTTTTTGCTGAAACCTTCAGCAGCAGGCTGGCTTCTACTGGCAAAGTAGGCAGCGTGTGATGGGCAAAAATCATATTCTGAGAGCCATTCTCTCTTGCAGAGTTTCTCCTGAAACTAGTTATAATATCTGGGCAAAAATTACAGAGAACATGACAGTTTACCACCTTTTACCAGAATATCACTACATTTGTTGCACCTTGAGTACTACCACTGTTGATCAAATAATTTGCTTTGTGAAATTATTTCATTTTCATAAGAAGATTTCTTTGCAGATATTTCACCAACAGTCTTCAAAATTGCAAATATATGTCTTTCTGATAATTCTATAAAACTTTGGGAAAATACTCTGTGTGTGGAAAGTATTTCTTTTGTTAAAATGTCTGAGCATTTTAAAGTGACAGTTTAAATACAATCATCAAAATGTGAAAAATTATTATCAGTAATGGCAATTATTTGTCAAACAGGATGAAATTTAATCCAGTCCAGCCTTGTTCTTCAGAAAAGCAAGAAATTCTTCTTAAGGACTCATAAAAAAAGTAGATAAATCTGAAAAATCTCTGATGTTATCATTCAAAGAAAAATTACTGCAAATTTAAGTGTTCCTCTTTACCTAAGTTAACACTGCAAATAAATAAAAATAACATTTGCAAATTATTGTTGTCACACCTCTGAATCTGCTAAGTGCCCAAATGTGGTATGGAATATGTGACAAAAATCCCAAAAGAGACATGCAAAATTCTGAATGCAGGAATCCTGAAAGCTGGGAAACCTTAATTCACCATGAATATAAACTAATTTTATGCTTCTTATTTCTGCTAACAATTTCTAAAATTGGAAATAATGAAAAGAGAAACTCTGTAGGTACTTTTGAGGATATGGTGGGTATAGAAAAAGATAATTGCAGACTACTTGCTGATTGCTTTGCAGAATTCCTGTAGCAATGGACCTGTTGCAATAGCAGTAGTCTTCCCCTGGTTATAAATACCGGGACACGACATAGATGCCTTTCTGGAAAAAAAAAAAAAAAGAAAAGAAATCAAATCAATGCTAAAGTCTTGGGAAGATGCTGAGATTTGGGCGTTCATTCCAAATGAATGTGAAGAGCTGTGGACAGATGGGCCTTGGAGAGCACATAGCTGGTGATTATGTCATTTTGAAATCCCAGAATGTAAAGCCAGGAGTGTCTGAGGTGACTGTGGCCACTTTACTGGTGGATGGTGTTGGATATAGTCTTGGAAATAGCAGCATCCTAATTATTTGAGGTTAAATTTCATTATTTGGGGTAATAAAATCAACTAGGAAGCAGGTACAGGAACTTGACCAAACATGCTATGTGTTTATTCCAGTCTGTACTGTACAAAATACACCAAATGGGAATAGCTGACTTTATCATGTGGATTTTCTAAATGTGCTTTAAGGGTGGTCCTAGATAGTGCACACTGCAGGAATCAAGGAGGGTGATGGGAAAACTGCAGGTGACCACTGTGAGGTCTGAAACAGTCACAGAACTTGAAAACCCTATGAACCAATGTTGCTCTCTAGTCAGACAGGGGAATATTGTTCTTTACTTTGCTGCCAGTGCTTTGGAGCAGGTTTTGGAGCATCAGAGCACATTCTCAGAAAACATAACTCCTGCTCAGCGCCCCTTACTGCCAGGAAAATGCTGTCTTGGCAAGGTTGATTTGCTGCTGTTTATCCATGGCATCCAGGTACAGAGGCATCTTAGGCTTTCCTTAAACAAGGATGAAAGACCAATGACAGCAGTTAGGACCTGTCTCTCGACATTCACCAGTATCCAGAACCACCAAACCCCAGAATTTATAATTATTCCCAGTGATCATTGTGCAGTTGATTTATTTTAAGACTTCTTTCTTGGTGAATTTATTACATGCTGAGATGAAATACCATGTTCACATGCAAATTGCCCCTGGGGTATGGTGACAGCCAGGAGTAGGACATAACAACATATCATAATCAAAACCATTATACCATTACATATCACTCACTAATACATAACTGTATGGCTGGAAAACTGCTGCTGTCCTTGATGAGCTATCCTAAATATATTGTGAGATCATTCTGTGACTGAGGCTGGAAAAGCAGACTTTGCTGATTTCCCTAGTTCAGTATAAATCATTGACAGTTGGAAGTGTGAATCAAAAGCTGTGCTGGTGATGGTAACATGTGGCTTAATTAATGCAGACAAAAAGGGAGCTTGTTTTTCTGGCAGTTTAATCTCAACACCTTAGGATGTTGGTGTCTTTGTTTCTCCCTTTAATATTGTTCAGTTTAAATGATTTTTTTTTTTAAGTTCTTTTGTCCTATCCAGCTTGTAGTACAGCAGTTTCCACACAGGGAGCACAGCTATATGACTCTCATGGAAACCATATGTATGTCCAAGTCAGTCTCCTCCACCTGCTCTTTTTTCTGCTTCCTCTGGGCTTGTGTAGTCACAACTGTGGCATGTAGGATGTCAGCTTAATCTCCATACATGCTTTTGGGTGCTTCCTTGATCTGATCTGCCTTTTTAGGTTTGTTTTTAGTTAGGATAAATTCTCCCCTCCTGAAATGTAATAATTTCCTCGAGAAAATGAATGACAGTTATCGGAAATACATTATTTTTAGATGCTTTTCTTAAAGCTCTTTTCTATCTGTAGACTTAGACCTCCTGTAATGCTACAGCAAGCTGCTGAAAATGGGTTTATCCTAGAAACTGACGATCTGGGCATGAAATGATGAGATCAGCTTGTATGAGCTACTGGCCCCCATCATCAGGGCAAGCAATTTTAAAAAATTATTTGTTTTACCCTAAATAAAATTGCTAGGGTTTGGGGTTTGACTGTATTTTTTCTATGCTAGGCTGACACTTAAAATATAATTTTATTCCATCCCATTCAACATACCATTCAGCACAAAATGAAAAGTTACAATATCTGGTAGCTGTAGTAAAAGGAAAGGATAAGCAAGTCTTGATTCCACACTGGAAATGGTGCTGTGACCTTTGTGTTATCCAGTGGCTGAGGAAGTTAACAAGACATCCAGGTTAAACTTTCTTCTTCTGCATGAGAAAACCTGTGCTGATCTTACATATCCAAAAGAGTTCCCTAAACACAATGCTAGAGGATATTCATGAGGGTTCCAGCCTGTCCTGTTGATGTTTAACCACCAGATCTTTCATCTTTCCATGTTGGTTAATTTTGGACCATGTAACTGCTTCTGTTTACTCAAACGAGACCTCTTGCCAGTGTAGTATAAAGACATTTGTCCTTTAACACAATGAAAGTTGATTTTCTCAAATGTGAAATAGAGTGCACAACAAATGTGCAAAGGTGCAAGAATCCCATGAAGATGTGAAGATGATAGTGACAACAAATACCTCCTGCCATGGCAGGAAGTATTCACTGTCACTATCCTGCCTTTTATATACCAAGAACTGTATAGCCCATGCAATTTTGTACTTGCCCTCCTCAGGAAACTTACCATCAGAAACAGAACCACCAAATTATGATGATTGCAGAATTGTTTAGATTAAATAATTTAATCCTTTATCACTGTAGTTTCCATGGTTAGTGCTCTGTTCTCATTGTTGGGTTTTATGCTGTTTTTCATTTCATCTTGGAAGCAATAAAGCACAAGATAGTTTCAGGCTGGGTCACAGAGCAATCAGACTGAATGACAAGCAGTGTTACCTACTTGAGAAGTGCAAAAGGTCTGCTTGGCTGCAATTTGAAGCAATCTGCCTCTTGAATTTGTGATGATGGGATTCTCATATTCTTCTAAACCCTGAGTCTTTTATGAGATTTGCTTAAAATCCTATAATTTGGAAAGGAGATCACTATATTGCACTCTTATTTTTGCTCTTCATTGTTGATCACTTTGGATATTCTATGATCTGCTTACTACTATTACATAGAGGTAGAGGCTGAATATATTAGTTGTGTTGTTTTCTATTTTAATGAAAGCCAAGTCTTGCAAGTTCCCTTAGAATGAGTGACATTATTCACATGGCTCCAAGAGATACAGCTTTTAAAAAAAGCCACTCTATATTACAAGAGTCATGATACCATTGTGTAAGTTACTAATTCTGGTATCCTGCAGTATTTGAAGAATGGAAAGAGAGATGAGTTAATGATTTTAAAAACTTTCTTGTTCCTTTGTCTTCACCAACGACTTGGAGACTAAATGCTTCTGGAATTGCTAGTACTGTTCCATATGGGTTTCCAGGCAACTATGGAAAAAGGATGCATATATTATACGTTCTGCATTATGCATCAATTATTTAATCAAAAGTTCAAAAGGGCTTGATTTAGCATATTCCCTGCAGACAAATCCTTAGTCTGTAAGTGTTCGCTCAGAGCACAATATCCTGAAAATAGGTTCAGATTTTCTTTCCCTTTCAACTGTAAAAGTTTATTAATATGCTTGACAATCATAATAGCTGTTAGAGATCTGGCATATAACCTATATATTTGGCATGTTCATTGAGGGACTGCTGTTCAGCCTTTTCTTCAGTGTTAGCATGAAGTGTACTCTTGTTATATAAGAGGGTTGTGTTATCTCAGATGTCCCTGAGTATTTGCTCTTAAAGGCTGCCACTGCAAGTCTGTCTCATCCAAGGCTGAGACAAGAACTATTAGTGGATATTTGGAATTAATTTTAATGTCGAAAGGAGTGAAACAAGGATATGTACCTTGAAACTCTTACATTTTCAGTTGCTTAGAGATAGATTTTTCAAACATACCCATGATCCCAAGTGGTTCCTGTTGAAAACAGGAGTTGCAGAAGATTGGCAGCTGATATTATTTTGTCCTTTAAAGAGGAAAATGACTGATTTGGCTTTCTTTAAGTCAGAAGTTGACAGACACGTGACCTAGGTCACGTCACAAGTATACCTACATGCTGCCCTCTGCTACACAGGTGGCACAGCTCTGCCTGAATGCAGACAGCTTTTGTAATTGGATCATAGCTGAAAATCTCTTCTTACTGACTTCCTGAACTCTGTGAAGACTGCCATTCACTGTGCTATTTTTGATGGCTTTCCTGATGAACATGTAAGGTTGGACAGTCTGTTCTGTTCCCCACTCATGTCTCTGAACATCTGCTGCTGGTAATAGGCATCACTCCCCTTTGTCTGGAAGCCTTTGGCTTAGTTTCCGCAAGCCAGAAAGTTTGTGTATCCTGTTTATTATTATTATTATTATTATTATTAGTTTGGTAATCTTGTCTAAAAATTTCAAAATGTATGTAGACATACTGTTTAATGGAAACAAACCAATATCTTGGTGATCACAGAATCACTGTATCTTCAGATTCTTTGCATGAGAGCTTTTTCTTCTTTCACCCTCATGTTTTTCCCCTCAATCTGTAGCTGTGTTTTTAAGTCTCCTTCACTATTTCCCTGTCCCTTTTTCAGCTTCATGTCTTTATCTGTGGCATTTGCTTTATCTCTGACTTACTCTGCAACCCTCATTCCCTTGTCTTCTCTCTCTTTTCCTGTTACTCTCTTGGTTCCAAGAACCTTTTTTCAGGCAAACCCTCTCTTACATTTTAGTACCTGCTCCCTTTCCTTGAGCTGTTCTGATCTGTCCTGTTTGGTTTTTTTGCTGCGTCTGCCCTGATGTCACATGAGCACCTCAGTAATGTGTCAGAGTGCATTAAGCAGTGTGACTTAATGCCTGTCACATATGGGTCATTCTCTCAGGGTTTTTTTCTGTATGACATCCTGTTTGTGTGGCAAAGGGGAAAAGAAGTAACAAGTCATCTTTGGAGCAGTTATCAGTGAGTCTGGTGATCATGGTCCTTTGTTCCCAAGGACCTTCATCCTGAAGGCCTGTGTCTCCATTCTGGACTCAAAGCAATTATTCTTGAGGAGTCATACATGAGCTCAGTCCATACATACATGTTTTCTCTAGAGACTAAGGGACAGTTTTTATGTACTTGCAGATTCCTGACAGGATAAGCTGGACTATTTTGCCCAATATGTGTGTTGTAGCATTGCATTCACAGAATCACAGAATTATTTAGGTTGGAAAAGACCTCCAAGATCATCAAGTCCAACCTTTGACCCATCACCATCTTGTCAGCTAGACCAAAGCACTTAGTACCATGTCCAGGCATTTCTTGAACACTCCCAGGGGTGGTGACTCCACCAACTAACTCCCTGTTTCAATGCTTAACTACCCTTCCAGTAAATAAATTCCTCCTCATGCTTTGCACTCCTTCTCCAATGCATCTGCCAAGTTGGGAATTTTGCTGATCTTTTTTTACCCTGTCCTGATTTTTAAGCCATTTTTCAGCTCAGAACGAGTAGGCACTACACAGCTTTCCTCCACCTTAACCACACAGTCTGCACTATCTTCCTGCCTAAACAGTGGTCTTCATCACAACCTGGCACAGAAAGTCTGATCTATCTCCTGCCATTCCTCATTCCTTTCTCCAGTAACTTTTACAAATAAGCCCACTGTGGAGCCAGCCACAGCCAGTGGTGAAAGTTCTCAGAAATTATGGGATTCTTCAGGGTGAAGACAGCAAACAGTCCCCAGAAGGAAAGTCAGAATATGGGACCTGATGTCATTTTTATTATAATCCTGTCCTCCTGTAATTCCCAAAGAGTATTTTTTTGCATGCTCATTTGTTTTCAGTTACATCAAATGTTTGTGTAACTCTAGTAATACAGATCAACTTCATAACACCCAGAATGCTCAGAGAAAAACTTTAACTTAGCCATTATATCATATTTTACTGCGTGTAGTTTTATTTTCATTAAGTCTTAGTGGAAGATTTCATACAGCAAGTATCTGGTGTGCTAGGACAAATTGTGAGAACAGAAGATGTTGACTGTAAAAATAATTTCCTGCTTTTATAAGTGTGAAGAGACTGCACAATACAATGTCCTCAGTGGGCACTGTTATTAATACAGTTCTGGGTCTTTATACAATGAACATTCAGCTTCCTGGCATTAATGTTTGTGATATACAATGGCTTTACAGAGGCCATTTTCCTTGTGCTGAATCAAGGCTTTCCTAGGCTGAATTCAGACTGAGCTGTATCTGTGATATTATTTTTGGCTGCTGAGGTTTTCTAGCAGGGTGCTTGGCCCTTTAACCGAGAGCAGCGTAGGCTGATTCCACAGAAGTACTCTGTCTGCTCAGCCTTTCCTTTGGTCCATGTGGATGGATAGATGGATGTCCCTTTTCCTGACAGGGAGTAAATTGAAAGCAACTCTTTTGAACTCATTGACATCACTATGGCACAAAGGAAAGAGTGAATCAGTCTCTCAGTGTGTATTGTTTGAGGAAGTTGAACTCAATTTCTGATAAATGAAGTTGACGCTAGTATCGTACTGCATCTCTTGTAAAGGTCCTGATCTTCCCCAAGTTTAATTTTCCACAGTTCATTCATCTATATTTTGCCTTGAAAGTCTTTATTTTGTCATGGATTTGCAGGATATCTTTAAGGACTGTGTGTGTAAATTAAAGGATGACACATAAGGGGCCATGTACATCAAGACTCTTACTCCATCTAGGGGCCCTGACAACATCGTTAAATAGCTTCTGTCACACACGAGGGGGAAGGATAGATGTGCTAAACTTCACCTAAATCTCATTTATCTGCCATTTCACATTCTGCAGTCTTGTTGCCTTTCTCAGTGTTGCTGATTGTTGAGCTAGGTTTGTATCAGCTGGAGCTTTTCTCCTTGGCCTAGTCCTTATTTCCTCAAGAGATGTGAAGTTTTAGAGCGTGATATTTTAAGGGGAGACACTGCAGTTGCTTTCTGGTTTGGGAGTCCTGGTTACTGAGGGAATCAGCTGGGGAAGTAGAGCACCGACCCACTCTGGCAGAAGACATTGCTTTGAATGTGAGTAATGTCAGGAGAGAAAATCTGGAAAGATTGTGTCAACACAAAGACACAGTCTAGTCAAATATTCTGGATAGTTTCTCTAAATAAGAGGCTGCCTATTCAAACGAAATTGATACCCCAGAAATGGAAATTCCAGATACCAGCATCCATCTTTTCTTCTTTCCAAGCTGTATAGCTCATATGCCAGGAGATTTTGGGGCAAGTCGATTGCATTGTTCTCAAATGTAATACATGATTAAATACCTATGAAAGCTGGAACCTATGACAGTAATTAGCAACTTGATTACTGATCTCAGCAAAAGGTTTAAATAAGATCAGTCTGAACTGTCCTTACAACTTCAGGCATAGGATGCTTTTTCACCAAAGTCCTGTGTATCACCTGAATGTCCTGCTTCATAGAGCAGTGCTCTCGCTCTCAACAGCTGAAGTTGGTTCTGGGATTTTGTCCTAGGAGCCCTCTGGACTGAACCAAACTCCTCAGAAGAGAGAAGCATATGTTAATAGTCTTCAGTATGTCTCTTCCTCTCTGGGGATGAAAAATGCAATTGTGGTATCAGACTGTTTACCCAAGCATTAAGTTCAGCTTACGAATTTCTCTAATTATTTTTAATAGGTGAAAATGTTATGGGTCAAATTCAGTCCACATTACATAAGAAAATATTTAAATTAATAGATAAGAATTTGCATATATGTAAAATATCACATCTTTTTATATTCAAGAAAGTGCACAATTAATCTTTCATTAGTATTCTGTACCTTGTGTTGCTGTTTACAGTCTGGCTAACCCTAAAATTTAAAAAAAAATAATACAACAGAAAACAAAGTAATCATGGATAACACTCTGAAAAACAGGATATATGCCAAAGAGGGCTTTTGTTTTCAAGCAGTTCTAAATGTATAATAGGTGCTCATTCTTTTTCATTGAGCTTTGTGATATGACTGAACCTTAAAGGTTGATAATGTAATCTCAACTTGTTTTCTATAGCTATTAGGTAAGAAATTGTTGTAAAGAACTGTTAAATCACATTTTCCCTTATCACAGGCTATTTTTTAAAGAAAACAGCAGTTGATAGGAGATTGGGGATAACACTCTGTATCCTTAAGCTGGTAACGTGCACTGCTTCAAAATTAATGAAAAATGTAAATAACCCAATTTGTTAACATTTGCATTCACTCTATGGTTGCTTTTGGCTGGTAACAGTGCCAAGCAAGCTGTAGTCCTGCTGTGGTATGGGGAGTGTTTTAGGGGGGGATGGATGGAGCTGGCAGCGCTTGTATCAGAGGGAAAAAGGAAATTATTGATGAAAGAAAGATGTGGTATAAGTCAGACTTGGCATTTGAAGCAGCATACCGCTGGAGAAGATGTTATCGCTGTAATAAGAGCATCCAACATGAAGACATTCTGCCTTTTCCTCCGCACGGCTTTGGCATTGTTTGCCTGTCACACGAAATGGTCTGTGCAGGACATGCACACAGCCGCATCTCCCCGCACACAGTCTTGATTCGACTAAATACAGAGACAGGGCCATTTTCGGGAGACAGCGGTGGGGGATGCACCGCCTCTCATTCGCACTATCTCGCTTGACACCGTGCCAGGAGAGAGTTAAAATGTTGACGGAGCGTGGCTGCGTTTAAAACACACCCAGGAGTGCCATCCTGTGGCGAGGACCCGCGGGAGCCGCGCAGCGCGTCCCGCCGGCTGGCGGGGATCTCAGCTGGCGTGTCTCGCGTTCTTACACACCATCTGAGCTGTGCCAGCCGCACACTGGGGCTGCCTCCGCGTATGTTCAGGCTTCTCTGAACTTCCACTTCAGTTTCCGAAATAGTAGGGCTCACACGTGGCTTCTGGTTCTCCTCTAGAAACATTTTTTGAACGTCTCCGTGATTCGGTTGCTGTATTCACTGTCAGGTTCACCAGATCTGTGTTTTACAGACTGACCTGAGAACTCAAGTGTAAAGCAAACTGACCTTTTTTAAGAGAAATGAGAAAGCTATTGTGTATCGTGCATATCTATCGATCAAGTCTTGTTACCTCATGAGTTCTTTGGCTATTTGAAAGCTGACACTTGCAAAACCCTTTTGTAGGAACTAATAAGTCAGACTGAGGCTTGATCACACAGTGCCTCAAACAAAGTCTTTCTCATTAAAATAGTTCTGTAGTGGGATTGCAAGGATAATAGAGACACGCAGTCTAGAAAAAACATTGTCTTGGGGTGGTTAGAAAGTTTCTGACTATGGAATACATGTAGCAATAGGTCTGCCATTTGCAAGCTGGTCTTTAATTCATAGCTACGTTTAACGCTTAAAATAAGAAAATCATGTGTGATCAATGGATTCAAGCCATTGTTGTTGACTTCTTAGCAGCAGGGCAGAGTTTGAATTCTTTCCTACTTGTCATCAAAATACTAAGAAACTTAGATATTTTATTATTTCATTTCATATATGTCATACTTCGTTCATCATTTCAAATAAATGATTTCAAAGCATGTTTTAAAAAAAGGAAATGCTTTGCCAGCTTCTGGGTGACAAGTAGATGACAACAGTTTCCCAGGCCAGCGCTCAGGGTGGATCACCCACTGTTCCCTTTTGCAGAATTGATTATCATTAGTGCTGCTCCTTGGAGAGACTGATGGCTTTTGCCACCCACAGAGAGCCCTCCAGTCTTAGGTTAAATATAGGTAAGACAAGATGGTCAGGAATCGACAGCAGGGGAAGATGGAACTTCTATTGTAAATCAAATTAGTGTATAAAAGCAAAATTTTACTGGAGATCTTTACACACTCATACATCTTGGTGAATTTGTCAGGTACGATATTAAAAGTAAAAAGATCACCTTTCAGTGTATTGTTAGTTTAGTGATTATTCCTCATTAGTAACACTTCACCAAAGTTCTTTAGTGACTGGAATGCAGGAGGTTTTAGAATGACTCATTTTACCTTCTGGACACAACATAGGTCAAGTATAATAGGATGCCAGCCCAAGTATGCAGACAGGGGAAGCTTTAAAACTTTCCCTAAATTTTCAGTGCCTCAGTTGTACACATTGTGTCTTGCAGATTTTCAAACAACCAGCAGCCAGGTTTGGCACCCAGTCAGGAATGTCTTCCGTGCATGCAGTGTGCAGCTGGCTGGCATATGCACAGACAACCCAGCTCCTGATGGCTGGGACATCTCTTATCCCATGTGGCTTCACTGGAGTTGGTGATCTGTGTGAATCCAGTGAATCCGAATGCAGCTGACTTACTCTGTCTGCACACTGGTTCAGGAAAAAGCTGTTTCTGTTGGATGTTCTAAATATTTTGTTCCTAACCCGGGCACTCCTCCATCCCACTGGGATGCGCAGGTAGAAGACGGATAGCCTTATTCCATCTTCCTGCTGAGCCAGTGCAAACCACACACCTGTACAGTCTCACAGCACAGGCAGAAAAGGGAGGAGGAGGAGGAATGCATGCAGCTGACAGAGAATTAAATGGAACCATGGCCTCTCTCTGAAATCCTTTGGCTTTCAGGGGAAAGCTAAAGGGAATACCTGAGTACACACAGTGCTGTGAAGGCCCGCAGTACACCTCACACGAAACCTCTTGAGGATGTGGAGGACTCTTTCTCAAACATCCAGGAGGCCTCAGGGTAGATTCTGTAGTTTTTTATTTATTACATGTGTTAAAGAAGGGCCTTGGAGCACAGCTTACTTGAGTAATGATTTTAGAGAAAAGTCAGTGAAACAACACTGACTTCTTTCCAGTAAGAGTTGCTGTGTTTTTGCAGTATAGGTTCATGTTCAAACAGTGACATCACAGAATCAATGAAGTTGGCAGGGACTTCTGGAGAGAACAGTTTCAGCTACAGCAGATTGCTCAGGGTTTTGTCCTGTTCAGGTTTGATTATTTTCAAGGATGGAGGCTCCACAGCCTTTGTGGGCAATATCACACTGTTCGAAAATCCTCACAGGGAAAATCTTTTCCTTACGTTTAAATGCTTTCCTGTATTTTAATTTTTGCCTGTTTCTTTCAGTTTTTTCACTGTCCTATCCCTGAGAAGAGTGTGGCTCCATGTTCTGTACTCTCTTGCATTGGATCATAGAATCATAAAATGTGTTGGGTTGAAAGGGACCTTAAAGATCATCTAGTTCTAACCCTCTTCCATTGGCAGAGGTGCTGTCCTCTAGACCAGGTTGCTCAAATCCCCATCCATGGGGATGACCCATGCCCATCCTGACCTTGAACTCTTCCAGGGATGGTCATCCACAACTTCTCTGGGCAACCTGTTCCAGTGCTTCACCACCCTCACAGTGAGAAGTTTCTTCTTAATAGCAGATATTTGGGCCATGAGTAGTCTGGGTGTGCCAGACTGTGTGGAGTGACAGCTGTCACCAGATGTACCCTGCCAAAGAGTACCTCACTTTAGACACAACACCCTGGTACATTTTCTTTTTCATGTAATTTGGTATTCAGAGAATGTAAAAAACTCCAAGCCTTCCTCGCTGACACTTCGATCTGTGTAGTAGTGGGATGTACAGGTAACACTAGAGCTGCCTGATTTGCAGGGCAGCTTGGTCACCAACAGGTGTAGTTTAGAGGAAAAACATGCCTCAGTCAGTCCTCTTTTACTTGCTTGGCAGCAGGAGAGAGGGATCCAAACAGAAAATGTGAATAACTTCCCCCGGCTTTTTAGCAATGACGATGACAAATGGCTCCAATACCCTAATTTTGATGGGTTCATAGATTCTGATGAAAAAAAAAAGAATTGTCTAACATATCTTATAATATTTTTAGCATTGTTAGACAAGGAAGCATAAATATTTTCCTTTCAATGAAATCCACCTGAAATACCTGACATACAGTCAAGTGCCATTGATTTCAAATGACAGTACAAGTATGCTTAAAATCAAGCATGTGTGTAAGAGCTTTGCTGGACTAAAATCTTCCTGAAAAGTATAGTAAAATTTTGGAAATAATTTAAACTAATGTTTCTTTAGAAGTTTCCTCTTGTATTCATCAACAAAGAATATATCAAGGAGAATTTTGGTCCTAACTATCACCTGGACATGTTTAACTTATATTTACTTAGACCTACTCTATGTTAAATCTGTTTGAATTGATTGTTAAAGCTCTGATTTAGTCACTTCCTGTACTTGATTAAATGTAATCTCCTCTTCCATGTTCGTTTAGTAATAAATGGAGAGATAACTTTGCAAAGTCCATGGTTAGGGTGTAATACAAAAAAATTAAATAGAGCAGATGAGGATTTTTGTATAAGGAGATCCATTTAATGGTAAGAAAGCTTAAGCACAAAGCTTAAGCACACAGACTGTTTTAAATTTTTAATTTATTTTTTTTTACTACTACTTTGAAGATAAACTTTGCTACAGTTTTTTTCTTTTTTATGTTTGCTTAGGGCAACATCATTTCTTGACAGCTGATGTTTGAAGTAATCTGCCTCCTTTGAGATTAGTGATATATCCAAGATTATCTATATCTCAGAGCCTTTCCATAATTATAAATTGCATGATGGATAGAAAAATTCATTTTTCACTGCATACGTAAATATTAATTTCTTTGCTCTGAGTTGAGAAAAAGGCATGTAACCCATCTCTTCTCTCTCATTTGGCCTATTAAGATACTGTATCTACCAAACAGAAAATTACTTATTGTAAATAAATTAGTTAGTAGTTACAATAAATTAAAAATACATTGGTTTTTTGAAGATGAAGAATGAAGAGCCTAGAAAATGCCTGAAGAAAAGATCCGTAAAACTGACAAGATCAAGATCAGTAAAACTGACATATGTATGACAGAATAAGCAACCTAGGATTGCTAAATTGTGTTTTCTCTGAATGTATCCAGAGTACATCTCTTCCTCCAACTGACTTGTTGACAGAGTTGTAGGTGATGGAGTTCTGCACTGTAGCTACTAATTGCTCACTTTCATTATAAAAGTAGTAAATGGTAAACAGAAAAGGTATTCTGAACACAGGTAAAGGCAGAAGAGCAGGATGTAAAACTCCAAGGAATCTGAAAACTTTTTAATTTAGTGTGAGGAAAATACAAAACTCCTTTCAAACTGAGCCAGCCATCTTTATCCCCCTTGCATCCTGCAGGGAGAGACTGATCAGTTCTGTCTTAGTGCGCTGGCAACAGGCACTCTCCAAATGTTGCTTTAACAGTTAAGGAGTCCACTGAAGGAAATAACATTTGCTGTTTGGAGTGTATTTTCATGCATTAATCTTAATTCTCTGCAATTGAGTCTGGGTCTCCTCAAAGAGTGCATTTTTTGGTAATGATTGCTGTGGAGTGAATGGCAACCATCTGTAATGTGCCTCATCTGCATCATCCCACTTCTGTCTGGACACTGAATTTATTTACATTCACTAATCACTCTCTGTTACTAAGCATGCTCAAATATGAAACTTTCTATGATGCTGTTTAAATATTACATAATGTCTTAGAAGTTAAATCAGCAGACAGTGTTCACCATAGAAGATGTGAAAACGCAGAGCTTTAACTTAGCTGTGACTTCAGAGATCACTTAACAGAAAATCTAAAGGGAAACATAGTTTGGCAATTGCTTATGGAGATTGTCTACATTTTTTTCAGACATCAAGCAGATGAGTGAAATCTACACCTGGGTAGCTGTGCTGTTTACAGAGTGTGAGGCCTTTCTGAAGGGTCCATGAATGTAGCCCTGGTTCATGCCTGACTTGTTTTGGTTTCGGAAATTCCTTTCCCAGGGAATTTTCTGTAAACAAGAGACATGATTTGGTAATGGCAAGAATATCTACATTCTTTCCCTAGGAGGAACTTCTTTTGATGTACCTCTGGTTTGACCAATGTGATTGAAGAGGTTTGTCTTCTTGTCACCAATCAAATTGGTCTGTGTAAAAGAGTATAAAAAAGGGAAACGCTTCCTGAGAATAAAGGAGTCACTCTTTCAGCCTTCTGAAGTTGGCGTCTTTGTGTTGTTGTGGTGTACAGTAGCAACACATGAATATTGGCTGGGCTTCATGATTTTTGATAGCCTTATACCACACAGGCACTAGATACAAGCAGCTTTTACTCCTACTGCATAGTGATTATCTGCTGGCACTGAAGGAACAGCTGACAGATTTTTCTAGTTTTCCAAATCTGTTTCCAAAGGGGCATCTTCCAAATGCTGAGGCATAACTCACTTTTCAGTGGGAAACGTGGGCAAGGCAACAAAAGCAACAACAGCAATTAGAAGTTAAAAACAAACTTTGGGAGTTTTAGTCTCTTGAGGGAATTCAAGGCAGATTTCAGGAGAGAGAAGGCTCTCCTGCATTTATATGCTGCTTTGTTACTCTGCAAACTCTTCTTGTAGCATCATGTAGCATGTAGAAATCAGATTTGAGGTTTATTGTACTACGTGTTGTGCAAACAAACTAAAAAGATTTCTCTTTTTCAGTGACATTAAAACAGTCTCAGGGATGGATAAATAAATAAATGAGCATAGCAGGTATGGAAAATGGGTGGAAGAGAAGATGAGGAATGTAAGCTTATGCAAAGTTTGCTATGTTGACATTCTCTTACTACACTGAACAGAATACAGATACCACATTAGCTATAAGCATCAATGTCCATTAGTGCAAATGAGTGGAGCTTCCAGAGTCTGGTGTTTTACTTCCCTTTTGCCAATACTGACAGTTTCACCTGGCAGCATGATATAATACATAAAAGTTTGCTTACTGTGTGAGTAACCTTAAAAAAAATAATAGAATTTGAGGTGATCAGTAGGGCGCTACACCTGAATGTAATCTGCACAAGGTCAAGTGATGCTGTAAAAGGTAGTGACTATGACAGGATCTGGTAGCTGTTCATGCAGATTGAAGTATTTATTAAGGATATTTTATGTAAAACCTGAATTATTCGTGGTCATGTAGTAGTCAGACTAGAAAAGACACCTTTTCTTAATGTTTGAGGAGGAAGGTGTGGGATTCAACTCAGTTAACTTTACCAACTCCAAGGTTACATGTCTCATGTAAATATGTTGCTTTTGGCTTTGTCTGTAGTCAGTGAATAAATGTGGGCAAATTCAAAGCACTGCTCATCCACCTGTCTCCCAACAGATGCTTTAAGGTGCTTTGTTTCTTTCGCTGACATGAGGGGGAGCCTTGGTCACCAGTCAACAGTAGACACTTGGTATTTTACATTTAATTTAGCTGCATGATTCTTGTCCTTAACAACTGCTTTGAGTAAAGGTCAGAGACTTTAGTCATCTGTACAGAAGCCTAACAAAATGCTCTTGTGACTTAGAGCTAGACATTTGAGCAGGTATTTTCAAAATCAGTAGTTCTTGTTAAATGTCTGGCTCATGTCCATCCTGCATCTCCTCTTCCAGGAAATATTACTTTCCAGCCTCTTAGATATATGTAAAATTAATGAATAAAATGCAAAGTAAAATAGTGCAGTAGGATTGTTGTTTATTCAGCGTCAAGTGGAACTGAAGTGTTTCTGGAGGAAAAAAAAATGCCAAAGTAAAATTATTTATAGCACAAATACACAGCAGTTCCTTGAGACTAATATTTCATGGTGGGTAGGGAACTCTTACAGCTGTGTTATCTTCAATAAGTCATTTTCTTAGTCTTGCACCCTACCTTTCTGGCATACCAATGAACATCGGGTGAGTTTATGAGGTTTTCAGGTTAGAGTTAACAATAAAACCAGTAATTTTCTCTCAGATGCATTTAGTATACGGATGTTATTAGTCCCACATCTGCTAGCCTCTGGACATTTTCCTTCCCAAGACCATCATCAAAACTAACGCTGGATATGACTGTGTTATGAGAAATATAATATCAGTAGGAAAACAAAACAGCAAAAAACCCCACATTAAAATCTGACAGCCACACAGTATCAGTACTAAATCATGTGAAAAATAAAGACGCCGACCCCCATTTCAGCCTTATTCATAGTGCCAGCTCTTTTCCTCCATCTTCAAGAATTTTCCACTACTAGCCTACAGCAATTAAAGTTTAATTACAGCATGAAATTCTCACTGTTAGGGAGTCTGGATGTCTGGTTCTTCCTTGCAGGGTAACCTTTTATCGAGGTTAGGGAAACCATCACAGTTTCCAATGACTGCAGATGTGAAGATGAATGGTCAAAGCAATTCCTGCACAGGCTGCTTGAGAGGTACCCCAGCAGTTCTGATGATGTGATTTGTTACCCTTCAAACTGCCCTTTTCCACTGTCATGCTTTTTTCTGCTACCACACTCATGCACTCCCAGATAAACATCCTGTCCCTGTTTATTCTTTTCCCACGAGCTCTAATGTTGCTGATTTTACATCCTTATTCAGTATTTATTATAAGGTTGTCCTAGTAATTTCTGCCTTGGTCTGTAGTGCTGGTACCACTGTTTGTCCTGTTTCTTGGAATGCTCACTTGTTAGTGTAGCCTCAAGTCAAGGTGACCCACGTGCATATGGCATTACTCCTTTGCAGTTTGTTGTGCCTGGTAATTTCTCACATTGTTATCTTTCTGTAGTTCATGTTTGATGATTTACACACATAACCAGAAGCCAACGTGGTGAAACTGCTGGTTGGAAGCACCTTCTTCATCTGCTTGGTCTGAATGATGGGAGACAGCCCCCATGGTCAGCGACAGCCTGCATGGCCATAGACCTTGAGGGAAACATCCCAATTCACCTTTTGCTTTCTGCCTGTCCTTCCCTCTTAATACCGCCACAAAATACATGCACGTGATCCAGCCTGTTCCTGCATCTTCTGGCATGTTGTTCTGTATTTCTGGTACTTACCTTGACTGCCTTATGTGGTGGAATGCTCATTAACCCTCCTCTCCTGGACCAGACAATGGCCTGCTTTCTAGTGACTTCCTCCATTCTCTGGCCTCTGAACCATGTGGAGAAGCTGTCCAGAAAGGGTCAGTTATTACATGCCAGCTGTCTTCCTGGAGATAGTTCATCTTCCATTTATCCAGATTACTTCTGTGACAGTAAAAAATGATTGAGTGGGAATGGGAATGACTGCATTAAAAGGATCTGAGACCTATGCCAGATTTTTTATCAAGTAGTTGTTCTTCCACTAGCAAGGAAACAAACAGAAGAGTTCAGAGTTTGTGTGCTCCACCCACCCAGCTGTAGTGGGTTGACTCTGGTTGGATGCCAGACACCCACCAAAGCATCTCTGTCACTCCCCTCTGCAGCTGGTCAAGGGGGAGAAAATATAACAAAGGGTTGAGATAAGGACAGAGAGAGATCACCCACCAAGTAACATCACAGGCAAAACAGATTCTAATTAGAGACATGAATTGAATTTATTACTAACAAAATCAGAAGAGGATAATGAGAAGTAAAATAAGACCTTAAAAACACCTTTTCCCCACCTTCCCTCCTTCACAAGCTCTACCTCCTCCACCTCAGTGGCACAGGGAGACAGAGAATGGGGATTATGGCCAGTTCATTAGAGGTTGTTTCTGCTGCTGCTCAGGAAGAGGAGTCCTTCCCCTGCTCCAACCTGGGGTTCTTCCCACAGGAGACAGTTCTCTGTGAACTTCTCCATCCTATGGACAACATTTCTCCACAAACTGTTGCAGCACAGGTCACTCTTTCACGGGATGCAGTCCTTCAAGGACAGGCTGCTCTAGCATGGGTCCCCACAGAGTCACAAGTCCTGTGAAGACAGGGCTCCTGCGTGCATTCCTCTCTCCATAGGTTTGCAGATCCCTGCCAGGACCCTGCTCCATCACGGGCCTCCTACAGGTTCACAGCTTCTCTCAGGCACCCACCTGGTGTGGGCTCCTCCAGGGGCTGCAGGTGGATCTCTGCATCCTCCTGGACATCCATGGGCTGCAGGGGCACAGCTGCATCACCCTGGTCTGCACCATGGGCTGTAGGGGAATCTCAGCTCTGGTGCCTGGAGCACCTCTTCTTCTCCATTGACCTTGGTGTGTACAGGGCTGTTCCTCTCACATATTCTCACTCCTTTCTTCTTTGGCAGTAATTACAACTGTGCAAAACCCTTTTCTTAGTTCTTCCTAAGTATGATATCCCAGAGGCATTACCACCATTTCTGGATGGTGCAGACTTTGCCAGCAGTGGGTCCATCCTGGAGCTGGCTGACAAAGGCTCTGCCAAACATGGGGAAACTTCTGGCAACTTCNCAGGAAGAGGAGTCCTTCCCCTGCTCCAACCTGGGGTTCTTCCCACAGGAGACAGTTCTCTGTGAACTTCTCCATCCTATGGACAACATTTCTCCACAAACTGTTGCAGCACAGGTCACTCTTTCACGGGATGCAGTCCTTCAAGGACAGGCTGCTCTAGCATGGGTCCCCACAGAGTCACAAGTCCTGTGAAGACAGGGCTCCTGCGTGCATTCCTCTCTCCATAGGTTTGCAGATCCCTGCCAGGACCCTGCTCCATCACGGGCCTCCTACAGGTTCACAGCTTCTCTCAGGCACCCACCTGGTGTGGGCTCCTCCAGGGGCTGCAGGTGGATCTCTGCATCCTCCTGGACATCCATGGGCTGCAGGGGCACAGCTGCATCACCCTGGTCTGCACCATGGGCTGTAGGGGAATCTCAGCTCTGGTGCCTGGAGCACCTCTTCTTCTCCATTGACCTTGGCGTGTGCAGGGCTGTTCCTCTCACATATTCTCACTCCTTTCTTCTTTGGCAGTAATTACAACTGTGCAAAACCCTTTTCTTAGTTCTTCCTAAGTATGATATCCCAGAGGCATTACCACCATTTCTGGATGGTGCAGACTTTGCCAGCAGTGGGTCCATCCTGGAGCTGGCTGACAAAGGCTCTGCCAAACATGGGGAAACTTCTGGCAACTTCTCACAGCAGCCGCCACTGTAGCCCCCCGCTACTAAAACCTGGCTGTGCAAACATCAGCTTAATTCAGGATAGCATTTTGAAGGCAACCTGCCAGCATACGAGTTTGCCTATAGAAATTTCTTTTAAATACAAAGATAAAATAAATATTTCAGTGTCACAATGGAACTGTATCACAGTTATTTGCTAGGGAACAGCAAGAAGAAGTTGAAAAGTGCCGTGCCTAGTCCCTAAAGTAGTTGCTGCTGCTGTTACCACTCCTCTGTATGGTGTATCTTCCTCTTTGGGCTTATCATGCACTAGCATGGTTTTGGAGGCTGTTTATTCCTGAGGCAAAAGAAGGGAAACCCAATCATAGGGCAGAATTCTAGACTAAGTAAAATGACTGTATCTGGTTTCATCGTCCATCTACTATCAGCTTACATTTCCCTGCCATCAGACCATCATGTCACATTGCAGTCTGAGACAGCACCTGCAAAACAATCAAGTAAAAATATGATGAGGAGGATTATAATTAAGTTTATCTACAAAAACAAGGATCTCCTTCCACATACAGATGGCTTTTGATACATCATAAAACATATCACCATGCTGTGTAATGAGAACTGTGCAGTAGTTTCTCTGGTTAAAAAAAGAGAATTTGTACCCTGAGCCTCCTGATTTTTTTTAATTGACATTTTGGTAGTACAGTCGGTAATGCTTAAGATAAAGGGATAAACTTTTGAGTTCAGGTTTGAACTAAATCCAGTTTTTAAATTACTGTGAGAGTTTATTTTTGGCACAGTGCACCTCTTCTGGAAATGGCAATCCATGGCAAGCCAATCATACTGCCATAATAACAGTGCTCTGCAAACAAGATTTAAGTTTGAGTACAGTATGAAGGGGGAGCAGAGATTGTCCTTTATGCTGTCCTTGTAGGTAAAAACAGGCCCCATCTAATTCAGCTTAGACCAGGACTTAATCAGAGAGAGATTTAACAAATCATTTGGCAAATATATTTAGAAGACATAAAATATGACTTTCGGATCACTTCATTATGTGTTATTTGTTTAAATGTACCCTGACTCAATTGCAATTCTGTTTCTGTAAAATATTTTGCTTTCCATACAAATTGCTGAAAAGAATTTTCAAAATATCAGTATGTGATAAGCACTTAGTATTCGTAGGATCTTCTGAAAAGCCCATCTGCTATGCAAATTAATATCTAAGAGTAATTTCTGAATGGGGATTCATAAAGGCACGGTTCAGAAAAACAATTAGCATATGTTTACCTTTCAGTGATTTCTGTAAAATACAGACTTTTATTTGAATACTTTATACAATGAGGAATGATTTCCCAAGCCGAGGTTGTACTCATTACAACTACTAATATCAATATATTGTTTGCGTATTAACGGATTTGAATTTTATTTGCTCATTCCTCCACCAGATTCAATATTTGGTGATGGAAAACGCATTAATTTGTTTAATTATTCATGAAGGATATTGTACACGGCTGTGTTATTCCCCACCCCATGGGAGGAGGTGACTCTTTTTCTCAGTTGCTTTTAGGAGCCCATTTTCCCAGCTGAGTCTCTCTGTCCTGTCCCCTAGTGCACCTGGTGGACATCTGGAACGTGATCGAAGCCTTGCGGGAGAATGCGCTGAACAACCTGGACCCCAGCATCGAACTGAACGTGGCTCGCCTGGAGGCTGTGATCTCAACCATCTTCTACCAGCTCAACAAACGGATGCCCACCACCCACCAGATCAACGTGGAGCAGTCCATCAGCCTGCTGCTCAACTTCCTGCTAGCGGCATTTGATCCGTGAGTCTGCCTTCCTTCCCTCCTCCCCCAGCGGCTGAAAGGATTTTACTTCCTCCAGAAATATCTCTGGGAAACAATTGAACAGGCTCAATTCTGTCCCAAATAACGAGCGTGTGAATAGTGCTAACTAGGGAGATAACCTAAATTAAGGGCCTCTGCTTTCCTTTCCTCCGAGCCAAATTCAGCTCAACTGTGTTTTCTTCCAGCTACTCAGACTCGTTCCAGTTTATATCAAAGAAGAATTATCTACAGAAACAAATTCACATGCACTTCTAATTTGTCTTGTTGTTTATTGACACACCAGTGGCTGACACCACTGCAATGCCTCTGCAGCAGTGCCATGGGTTAATAGCTCATTATTTTGAAAGAGCTCATTTTCCTGCAAGTTCTTGCAGCTGTAAGCAATTTTTTTTTCTGGCTCATGCCAGTGCAGCATGATTTTGAGACCATGACAGAAATAGGATTAAAGACCTGGAGGTGATGAAATTCGTGTTGTTTATTACTGCATGGGACTCGTATTACAAAAAGAACAAGTTTGAGATATAGCAAGCCACTTATTAAGGAGTATTCTTTGTATACCTATTACAGTTTCTGAATATGTAGTTGGCAACCTGTACTGCAATATTTGCAGTCCTCAAAACTGAGTTATTGGAGAACAGTGGTTAAGTCTGACAGATGCAGATATTGTCACTTTATGGCTTATTTTCTGAAAATTCACCAATACAAAACACTGGCCATTAAACATTAAAATAAGGACACTTCTTCTGTCTCTTCCCAGGCCTGTCTCTTGCTGCCCTGGTACTGGGTGTCACTGAGCACCTCTCAGTGCCAGACCAGCCGGTGGCTCAGTCGCCATGGCAACAGGGAGAAAAAAGTAGGTGTTCCACATGAGAGGGCTGCACTCAACCTCTCCTCCTGCCCCTCGGAGAGGAAGAAAAGCCAATGCTTTGTGAAATCATAGCCTTCAGAAATATTTTCCTCCCCTCAAGGGCAATAAAAGAGGGAACGGGCATTTTAATTCATACCATTGTGGCTGTGACAAGCACACTAAAGGATACTGGAAATGACCAGATGCATTTATTGCTGCATGCCACACGTAAACTGCTTCCTGGCTGGTAAACACAGGGAAAGACCCTGGACTGTGGAAGCAAGACCTGTGATAATATGCTTATTTTGTAGCTCACTGTAAAGGGGTAAAGATCTCGACTACACAACACAGCTACTTGCAGGAAAAAGGAGTAGAGGAATTCAGTCCCCTGGAGGGAATCAAAGAATGTTTTTAAGGGGGTAAGGTTTTGCTTCCCCTGAAAACATCTCCTGTGCATGATCTGTTTCTGGGCTCCCATCAGGCCCCCACCCCAGGGTGAGGAGGCTGTGACCCTCACTCCATTTGTCAAGCAGCAGCTCAGTCTGTTGTGCTGCCTCTGCGTGTAGTGCATGGGATGCACTTCCCAGATGGGCAGAGACACTCAAGGAATCCCTAGGAAGAGGCTCCCAGCTCTGAGGTCATTGATAGGGACTAGCTGGCTATCACCCCATATTAAGTACACCAAACATAAGAGATGAGGTTCAGGTGCAGTCTGAGGTACCCTAAATTCAGGTTTCATGGAGGTGTTCATGGAGTTTCAGGTGTCAGCTAGGTCTCTCTATACTGTAATGGAAGTCTAGACACCTGTCACAAGTAAAGACATACCAGGTAAGCATCTGATTCTCAAAATATGCCCTACACTTTAATATGGCTCATATCATTCAAGTTTTGTGTTGGATATTGTTTTAACAACCACTGGTGGTTCATGTTTCCTGGTTTCTGGGGAACAGAGGGAGGGACGTGGCTCTACATGCTACGAGGACAGCGTGAGAGCTGCTGGGGTCTAACCAGAGCTGCTTTCTCTGTTTCCCATGTTGCTCCTTTCTCTCCCCTCCACTGCAGCAGAAAGGTCATTCTCTCCTGAAAATTAGAAGTTGGTGGAAGGAGGAGCAAGGTCTTTTCCTGTGGTCTCTTGTTCAGAGAGAAGCAATGCATGCTATCCAGAGGGACTCAGCAGGTCTTAGAAGCAGGCCCATGGGAATCTCCTCATGAGGTTTAGCAAGGCCAAGTGCAAGGTGCCGCAGGTCCAGAGAAGGTGGTGCAGTTTTTCATGTCCCATTTGGAATCCAGAGAAAGTGGAGAAATAGAGTCTGCAACCTAACATGAATGAAAGGATCACAAGGGACAAGTTATTTCATGTTTTAAAATCTAATAAGCCCACCACTGTCTCATTTATTTAGTGCTAGTTAATATGTATGTTGCTCTTTGTGTACTGTACTGGCTGAAGATCCTCCAAACTTTAAACAGAGCCTCTTCCTTCTTTTATAGCCTGCTGAAAACCTGGCAGGTTTCTCTGCCCTCTGGCAACGAGTGTTTTCTTAGGCCTGCAATACAGATGTCTTCTCAGGAGCTAAAACTTGGCTAGCAAAACACAAGAGGAACCACAGTGTACTGCCATGGCATGTGGGCCGACTTGGCCACTGCCAGTGCTGAGCTTACATCCCATTTTTAATGGGTCTTTTATGGCCTTGGGGATTCATTAGGCTCATGGATAATTATGTTTCTCTGCTGCTCAACCCTGAATGGAGAAAAACTGGGGAAAAATTATAGTGTATAGAATTTCACATGAGACTGAATGTGATGTTCCTTTATGCTGCTAAAAGTAAACTAAAGTACAACCTTATAAAACTGCAAGCCAACAAATTAAAAATTCACAAACAGAAATACTTCTCAATTAATTTATTATTAGTATGTAGAAGTCAGCATCATGTGGTAGATGATGCTGACAGACCAAAACCAGTGAGAAGAATGAGGTGGTCAGACTTTAAAAAAATCTAGACAGAAACATGCCTGATCTACGTTTTTAACCACATGTTGAAATTGGGCAATAGCTTTTGCTTCAAGGCCTAAGGTGATTAACTGGCTTTATGAAATAATGGCACACTTCCTTCACTGGCACACCAAGTACTACATAAAAAGTTGACAAATACAAACATCTCTGAAAAATTCTTCTGAGGCTGGTGTCAAAGCCTAGGCAGCCAGGTGGAATGTCAGCCTCATTCAGTCAAGTTGTTCTCCAAAAAACTCCTTTTAAACAGAGTGTGAAATATTCCATGCTAGATCATCTTCAGCTATTCCTGCTGCAAAGTTTAACTGATACGAAAATAGCTGAATTTTCTCCATTCCTTGACATACTCTGTCCCATGAATGGAGCTGTGAGCCCTGGGCTATGAAAGAGACCCTGCCTGACTGGGGCGGGGGCTTGACTTCTACAGAGAAAAGAGGAAATATTCATGCCTTTGTTTGATCAAATGAACATTTGAATTGTACTGATTTCAGTACATAAAGATGATCAATATCTGTGTTGGAAATACAAGTTCTTGCTCATTCATCTATTCAGAGCAGTAAAGTGTTTAATTCCCTCTCTTCTCCACCTTTGCTACTCATTGAAAGCCACAGAGGCATTTACAAAGGAAGTCCAACAAAATGCCTTGCAGAGATTTGGATTATGCATTTTGCTCTCCTACATGAAAGAATCTTGCTAAATGTCAATAAAATTTCATCTCCAGAACATCGTTGTGAAAATGGGAATTTGTAATTACAGCCTCTGACATTTCAGAATTGAGTGCCTTGATTGCAGTGGGTAGTAACCAATAACTGGAGAGCTTTTGTTACTTTTGCAAAAGATACCTTAAAGTATTGCGGGAGCACCACTTAAGCCTCATTAGTGAGAAAAATTACATTTTCTTAATGTCCTTTTCATGGGACACATTTGCTGTTTCTAAAGATGTGATGCTATTTCTTGATAGCTTTCCCAACCATATGGCTGTCTCAGTATGGGTGTTGCTAGAGATCCTGAAAAATGACAGTGTTATCTATTTGGTACCACTCTCCTTGATGACCCAATAGGCAAAATCAGGCCCTGGAGTTAGACTCAGCCTTGATGGTCTGTGGATTTTGTCAGGCAGTCTGTGGGGTTTCCTTGCTCTGGGGACGGGCTGTCTCTCTCTGCAGCTATGCAGTGAAAGAGGAAACCCTCTGCTCTGCTCTAGTGTCTAAAAGCATGTATAATTTTTTGCTCTTTTTTTCCCCAAGCAGTGGGAGATAACCTTCAACCCTGCCATCATTCCCTTTCCTAAGTACTCCATCCTGTATTGTTGCTAAGTGCACATCAGCTTCAAGGTTTGCTTTTGACATCATTCATGCTTCTTGCTGAAGAGTAACCTCAGTAAGAGAGGTGCAATATAAAATCAAAATGTTTGCTGTCCTCTCCTATTTCCACTAGTAAAATTTATTTCTCTATGCATTGCCAGCCCAAAGCTACTTTCAGGGAGCGCCAGCTTCTGCCGAGATCTTCCTGCTGCTGTGAGCCACTGCTTCAGCATTTGCTTTTGCACAGCAGACACTGTGAGGACCCAGTGCTGCCAGTCAAGGGCATCTGTAGGGCTTAGACATAGCTTGGAGCACCTCTGGAGCCAATGATATTGGCCAGTCTTAGGCCCCATTACCCTGTCTGTTAATCAGTCATATGTATTTAAATATACATGTGTATTTAAATATACACACACACACAAACACACTGACATACATATTTGGAAAGCAAATTGGGTTTCTGCTGGCTCTTGTGATGCTTTTAGGAACACAAATGACCGATACAAAATACAGTGTCAAAACGAATCAACTCAAATGGAGAGATCGAAAAGATAAATGATATCATTCCTTTTTCTCTTCCACTCTTCCATAACCGTTTGAGTATGGGAAAAGCCAGTGGCTCTAGGGTGGAGAGCTGAAGCCAAGTTGATGTGTGTCTGCCATGCAAAAATGTAATCCTATTAGTAACTAAACCTCCTGGGAAAAATAATATAAATCTGAAGCACTTCCACATGGGCTTTTTTTTTTAATCTCTAAATCTTCCATTGCTTCTTAATAATGCCATTGCTTCTACTTAGCTTATATATATATATATATAACAACTCTTTTAAAAGCAGATGGAAACCTCATGATGAAACAGTGCAGAACAATTCCCAAAGGTCTAAAGGGCAGCATGCACAAAAAGAATACAAAAGGACCACATTTTCAGCCATAACAGTGCTAAGTCTGGTTTAGACAAATCAGAATCCAATCAACAAAGGATGGAAATACAGAAGTCTGGAAATTCCTATGCTGTGATTTTAATCTTGTGAAGCCAGTCAACGAGAACTCATGTAATGAAAAAGTGTGCCTGAAAGTCAGCATTAAAGAACACAATAAGTATTTCTTTCTTAAATACTGAAACAGTGAATTTACTACTTCTTGCCTGTGTTTCTAGTTGATTTTCTGGCAAAAAGCAGAATTTTAAATGAGTGGGAAGGATAATTAGAATTGATATTTAGAATTATGGGTTACACTGATGTAGAACTAAATGTAATTCAATGAACTTTAATGATTATTAGCTAGTCAAGCTTAGGGAACTGACTCGTTTTCTGAAGTCTGAGTGACCTAATGAACATAGCAGTGAAGCATGTAGCATGCATCCATGTACAGATGTGAGAATACCATTCATGCCTGTCTTACATGTATATGTTACTGCATTAGTCTGGTTCAGGATTAGCAGAGAAAGAGGCACAGTCACAGGCTCCGTGTCATTCCAGAACCATTTCATGTTTTAGTTCTGATCAGACGCAATTTTCTTCCTTAAAATTATGAGTGACAATGAACAGAATAATTTTAGAAATATTGATGAAGAGCTAAATTTCTATATACTACGATTGCCAGTGCAGTTAGACCATCTTATGTAGGACATGATTGTGTACATTAAACAGGAAATCTCTTATAAACATTGTGTTCCCTGGTAGAGTAGACTGAAGATCACAGAAACTCCATTCCCAAAAACTTAGAGAAAACTTCATTATCTAGCCCTGTCATTAGTCCTGTCAGAATTAGAAGGAAACATGGGTGCCATTTTGCTAACCTCACAAATATTGGTTGTCTCCTTTTTAAAGGATGATGACATGTCCTCACTGATGTCATTAATTAATATCATTAATTTATGTGGGAAGCTGTGAAGTAATGCCAAGGACTTTGGATGATGGACAGAAGTTGCTCCAGTGCAACTCTGGACTTCTACTGCCTTACAGTAAGATTCAGAGAATTCCAAGAAAAAACACATTTCACCATTTGGATGTCAAGAAAATTAACATTAAGAAGCAGATCAACTTAGGAGACCATGTTCATTCCCATCTTTGGAAAGGGGCTGAACACTGAACCGGGGCTGATAGGTGTTTTAGAGGCAAAATAGTGCCATGCAGTGTGTGAAGTCGTGTTTTTCTCATTCAGCTCAAATAAACCAGGGTTTCTGTGATGGCAGGTGGTCATTGGGGACCATAATGGCTGTAAAAGGAGAAAGGGGATAGCAAGAAGAATAATAAAGTTAAGCCATTGCATACTTCAAGACAGCTGGGGGAAGAGTTGGCAGTGTGCCTTTTTGCCCCAAGACAAACTCCTGGGTGAATTTGGGGTTTATTAGCATTTTTTCATTGTAAATTGAAAGAAGAGAGCCAGGTACAGCCTCATCTTGAACAAACCAGGGACAAAACTCTTCTCAATATAAAAACGTATGTCCTTTGCTCATTCTGGATGCAGGCATATTCCCCATTTTTAAGCAAAGTCCTTATTCAAGGTTCCTGGGGGTCAGGTGTATAGTTTAAAGGCAATTGTCAGGACCTACTGACAGGTACAGATGAAGTTTGTGCAATGATGTGATCCCTGTGTGCTTTTTCACTTTTGTTCCCAGTGCTGATTTTTTCTCTTACTTGCAATCATCTAGATCCAAAAAATTCCCAAAGCACTTAGGATAGGGAAAACATGAGTGTGATAGGTGTCACCCAGTGCTATTGCACCACCAATAGTAGTAATAATTGTACAGTATAATGAGATAAACTGTTTAATACTGAGCTTCATATGCATAATAAATCTGCTCTGAGATCTTTACAGAACAATGTACTGATGTGTGTTCCCACAAAACAATCTTTCTTTTTAAAAGTCTTATTTCTCTGTATGTCAGTCCACATATATTGTGCATTTCAGTAAGTGATGTCAGAAATATGCATTTTAATTGAACAGATTGTCATAAAATGGACATATAAAATATGTCTACTTTCTACTTTTAAACAGGGAAGGACATGGAAAAATATCCGTTTTTGCTGTGAAAATGGCCTTGGCAACACTTTGTGGCGGAAAAATCATGGATAAATTAAGATGTAAGTGATGTTTTTTACCTGTTAAAAATTGTTATTGTTGGAGAAATAACAATACAGGTAGAAAAGAGGGAATTAGGATAAGTTACAGTTTCTTGGCTGGGTTTGGGAGTTACTTTATGTTTATCTCCAAGTAATTCCCACTAAATGTTTGGTTGAACTTCACACTGAAGTTTTGAGAGACAAATTACATACATTGAGGTTCTTATTGGTGGATTTTACTATTTTCTCCATTGGGGTTATTGAATACAGAATACAATAAGTGCCTCAACATCATGAAGCATAATTTAACAATTTCTTCTGATTATTTTTTAATAACATCAATGTCTTTTCACACATAGAAGAACAATATATTTATGTACTATTTATATTTTCTTCCATAGGGCATTCTTATACCATGTATTTTGGTGAACAGATTCTCATTTCATAGGATTTATTTCCAGTTCCCCAATAGCAGTGGCATCTTTACTTGTAGCTGCAATGGAAGATGTTCTATTTATGATACGTTGTCTGTAGCTCAGGTCCAGAGCACCATTTTCCAGACTTTTTGACAAAAAAACCTTCAGTTTCTGCTGAGCCTGCTACCTCAGCCCAAGAAAACTGAGTTTGCAAATTACAATTGATTACAGCAGACAAGTAGAAATCCCAGGTGCTGATTTAGTCTTCCCATTTGGTGCCATTTTTTAATATATTATTCCTGTGTCGAAATTCAAATACAGACTGAATTAAAGTTATAAATTATACACTGAGCACCATTTGTTCCCTAAGGTGCTTTAAGAATAGGAATTGGGTCCATCCAATGGAAGGCTGAAGTACAATAATGATTTTTTGGGTCAGCAGTCCCAGAGTCCTGTTGTCAGAATTTCCCTTCCAGGTTCCTGGAAATGAAGCAGCTGACATGACAGCCTGGAAAACAATAAATGTTCCTTAGTCAGAGATCTCCTGCTAAGCAGAGGATAATTTTAAACAAGCAGAGAAGTAAGGGCTGACAAACTGACATCACTGCAATAATAAAAGTGTGATATTTTTATACATAAAAAAAGGAGAAGAGTGAAAAGTAATATATTGGCAAGACCTTCATTGCTTTGTGTGTCCAAGATAATAATAACTGACTTAATGAACCCGTTGTCAAGATTTTGATTTGACAGGGTAAGCTGGCATTAGGCAAAAAGCTGATGTAGAGTATCTTGTCAAATCAGAGCCTTCTTATCTGATTAAATTACTGCCTCATGCCATGCATCAGACTTTGCTTAAAAATGACCACACACAAAGGAAAACAATTCAGGAATATTTTAGTATTAAAATCAACTGTTTCTTAATATGCAAATAATTCTTCTCATTTTCTATTGAAAGAAGTGAGAATTACAGATGCAGTAATAATGGAGGTTTCCATAAGCCAAACATGTTTAGTACTTCTCTTTCAAATCAGATGATACTGAACTCAGAGCAAATCTGTAGCTCATAATGAAGCTGCTGTTCTTTCCTTGTCTTTCCCCCCTCAGATATTTTCTCCATGATTTCTGACTCCAGCGGGGTGATGGTTTATGGCAGGTACGACATGTTTCTGCGCGAGGTTCTCAAGCTGCCCACCGCCGTCTTCGAGGGGCCTTCATTCGGTTACACCGAGCAGTCGGCAAAATCCTGTTTCTCACAACAGGTAAATGAGGAGATACAGGATCTCAATCACCCCTCTGAGCAGGCCATGACTCTTCCTGTCTTACATATATGTGCATATTTGCCCAGGAAACACAGGGCTGGATGAGGGGAAGGTGGACTCTGCTGATTTCTGGTGTGTAGATTTGGTGCTTCAACAGGAAGCTGGTCACTGTAGGCTCCCCATATAACAACAAAGAGGGAGGTTTAGTCAAAAAGTGAGTCAGAGCAGGATCTTGACTTACACATTCCTAAATTAGGGAACTTCCTAATTTAAGTACCTGTTACATATATACCTTTAAGTATTATATAAATTTATACCCCAAGGCATGCTGTGCTCCACTCCATTTAGTTGATGTTGGTATAAGCGTACACAAGAGTAACTTCTCCATACAAAGCTGAAGTCCCACCAAAAAAAAGCAAACGTCATGTTTTCCTGGTGATAGGCACACAAGTTTAGGAGTGAGAAGAAAATCACCTTAAAACTTTTTTTGTAAATGGGAATCAGTATATATTAGAAAATCCCCAGTGAGATTGGGCCAGGAAAGCAATGAATTTATCCTGAAGAAAATGCAAGATTTTTCTGCAACTCCATAGATACACTCTACACAACAGACTCCATGGGTACACTGAGTACGGCACATTGGCTTCAGCTAATACATAGCACTTCAGAAGATTCCATAATTGTGGCTGACTGTCCACTTCTCCAATGGATAAAGAAAGAATTCCTCTGGCTCTTTCCGCACATCACACTGTGTAATTCCATAAATATGTAGTAAGGAAATATGCTGAAGCTTGAACAATGTTAGAAATAAAGTTGTATTTTCCTTCTCTTTATCCTTTCATTTTCTAACTGAATACTGTTGAACAAGTAAGTTCAATGGAGCAGGAATAGTGTCATTTTCATGCAAAATAGAGTCTCATTTTTTGTATTCTCTCAGTTTCATCACTAATCATTAGGCACTCCTGTCAACCGAAAGGAGATGTTGAAATTCATTTATTGAGTCATCTCCCAATTCATTTTAAATGGTAATGTTTGCATATGTGAAACTAGTCTTGTTTCACAGAGGAAGGCTTAAAACAGCTCTTCATCTTGTGTTAAAGAATATACATGGTGAAGTGACTTCTGATAGTTTTGTGTTAAAATAATGAAAGACTGCTCTTGCATGGCAACAGGGCATTCAACCTTGTATGTTGGACATGCTGTTATTATAGATGAAAAAAGGAATTTCTTTTCCTGAAAAAGTGTAATTCAGGCCTCATTTTTTATCTCAGTAGCCATCAGAAATGGCACTTGCTTTGAGATTGCATCCAGTTGAGTGGACCACAGATGCATTAAGGCACCTTTAGAAACAACATCTTCAAGCAGGCATTAGATGGTTTTGTTTACAAGCTTCACTTAGAGCTAACAAGAGTTAAGTCTCTGACTGATGTAGGTACACAGCAGGTTTACAAAGCCGCTGTTTTGCATCTGGAGGGAGCCAAGTACTCTTGTAAATCTAGTCTGATATTTCACTTAAATTGACTTTATGTAGTTCTCATTACATCCTCACTAGGGATGAACCAGAGTTTTGAAATAAAATTCAGATCCTTATGACACCATGATAAATGATATTAATAGTCTTAGTCACATACAAGTCATTATTTTTCTCTCTTATATTGCATGTAGCATTATCAGAAGTTGATACCTTTGAATAAGTTTTGCCTTCTCACTTGTTCTCACATTGGGTCACTTCTGCTTATCAGAAGCAGAAGTTTCAACCCTCTCATATATAGAGATTCTTCAATTTCAGGGAAAGAAAAACTTCTGGGAATTACCTGGCTGTGGTGTCAAATCCATCTGAAAGGATTTTTCCTTTTACAGAAATGTTAATTATTCCCAGTTCTACTGGTTTACTTGATCCAACCATGTATTTTCCCTGCCTGTGAACCACTGCTAGACTGAATGGCTATTCAAAGTAGAAACAACAGTGCTTCCTCATCAGCAGATTTTTGGGACAGAAATGCTGGAACAAGTGACTTAATGTTTCAGAATACAAATCTGTGGCTCAAAAAGGAATTTTATCATCACCACTTTCCCCCATAGATAGGATTGATGTGATGTTATACTGCATTTGTATTAAACAGTATTTTTACTATTGTAAAAACCAATTTTTTTAAAAAAAATTATCCCAAACTAAAAAGATAGACGCTAACTTCATTTTCTTAGCACTTGTCTAAGTGTTATTCCACAAACCTAGACTCCATCTGTGTGTAGTGTATATTTAGAAAACAGCTTTTTCTAAACTTTCCCAGCAGCTGAAAGAAAATTGCAGGAGGAAAATGTATGGAAATTGCTCTGACGGTGTCCTTTTAAGGGACACTGCTTTTTTCTCTAATCCATAAGAATTAATGATCACCAGAGCAGTTTGGCCATAAAGCTATCATTGAAGCTAAGTTGCCTTATTTGGTGACAATCAGATTTTAAAGTTACAGCTGCTTTCAAAAGCCCACTCCATTGTGGAAGAGCTGTTCTTGTCTCCTCATCTGTTTGCTTGTTAGACTGGTTGTATGTATCCCTTCAAAAGCAGAGGGAAGATCTAAGGCTACTCAGCTCTGCAGTATGGGGCACTGGAGGTCCTTCTTTTCCTGGGCTTCCTTCTACCTTTTTTATCCCCTGTGCTCTCAAGTTCTGCTGCAGACAACACAGACATTTGCTGGCAGCACTGGTCAGCAAAGCCATGCCAAGCATCCACAGCAGAAAAAGAAATCCACATCTCCAAAAGAAACATCTTTGAGCTGATGCTTATAGCATAGGATGCCTGTTTGGGAAGTGGTTATTGACTCTCCATGGCTGGGAAGATAATTCATACAACAAGCAGGTGGTAGTGTTTGACTGGACTTTCACACTGCAGTTGTTGTGGAGAAAGGTAGTATTCCAGTGAGATTTATAGTTCATGTTCCAGCTATTTCTGTTCATTCAAGAATCAAGCCCATTTTCACAGTAGCCTGAGGTATTTTCTCCTAGGGACGAACATCTTTATATCTTTCCAAATATCTTGCAGTATTTCGTCCCTGAGACTGTTGCAGTGTGAGACGTTCTCCATTGATCACTCAGTGTATAAGAGAAATAATGGTTTTATTTACATCTTGTGGCAATTGTGTATAAATGGAACGCAGATATTCCATCTGGAAATCTCAGCTCTCAAAAGAATTCCACAACACGCAGAGATGATACGTGTCACTGCATAACTGCTGCTTAGCTCCCTCATGGGGTAACCACAGTTCTTTAGCAAGTTAAAGCAGCAGCTTATGCAATCAGATATGAAAATTTAGCCATCCCTTTGGATATAGGGATACTACTTAAATATGTATGTCTATAAAACATATCTACATATATTCTCAGCAGGGCTCAATACTTTTGCATCTTAAATCTTATTTAAGGAAGGCTCAGTTGCTGATTGAAAAAACAAATTAACTAAGATTTGTGATTACTTTTTCCAGACACCTAAGAAATGTAAGGCCCTAGATTGCATTTTTAAAATCAACAGGGATATCTTAGAGTTTAAATCTCTTTGAAATTTAAAGGGGCATAGATCTCTGAGCGCTTAAAGGCATGAAGAGTTTAGGAACAGTTGCAGTCCCTAGCAGATGCAATCTTGACATCTCACAATCAGAGCTCACCCATAACTAGTTGCCACTGCTTCTCAGACAAACAAAGTTTCTTAAATTACAGTAACAAATTGCCCATGCCGGTCTCTCCTTTACCCTATATTTCTTTTGAATTTGTACTCCCTTGCCAGTATTTTCTCTCATTTTCTTTTTTGGAGTACCATCAGCAGTGATTTTTCATTTGAAAACTGGTCATACACAGTGATACCCTACATGCACTTGTACTTGTCACACGATACTCAGAACAGATGAGAACATGCAGAGATGAATACCCCCCTTAACCACAAAGCATCTTCAGGCAGTGACTTCAGAAGAGAGTCTGGAAGTGAGTGGGAGCTAAGTGTCTCCAACCCAGCCTTGTGAGAATGACTTCTAGTCATCAGTTGTATCATTGTACTGACTAAAAATAGTCTGGGAAAGTTTTGCTAGTATCGCTTGTTCTTTTTACTAAATCAGGGCTACAGGCAAACAGTGTTTGAAACTTATTCCCAAGTGTTTCTGTAGAGACAAGATAAAGTAATTTTGAGATGTCTAATTACTGATTTTTTTGTGCATGTTTGTTTGCTTGTTTGAGCAGAAAAAAGTCACATTAAACACTTTCTTGGATACTCTCATGTCTGATCCCCCGCCACAGTGTCTAGTGTGGTTACCACTTCTGCATCGACTGGCAAATGTTGAAAATGGTAAGTAAACAGACACTGCCAAAACACAGTTACAAGAGTAAACTTTGGTGTGACGATTTTCGCACTCTGTAGATGGTTTTGTAAAAGCTACTGCACTGGGTTCATTGACTCCATGTGCTATTTTTACAGTGACTGGTAAAATATTTGAAGAAGTCTGTTGGTCATTCAGCCAAGAGCATGGCTTAAATTTTGCTGTGCTCAGGAAGTTTAGCTGATCATGTCTCCTCCTGTGCTCTGGATAAGCAAAGAGCAATAGGCCTCCATCCATTCACACACTTATATTTGGTAAACTATCAAGACCACAACTTTTATTAGCTGTGACATATGGCAGCAGAGAGGGAACAGCTTGGCAGTTTCCGTTTGTACAGTATTCCTGGCAGGAGATGTCCAGTGCAGTGCAAAACACCAGCCAAAAAAGGTCCTTAGGAAGGATCTACTCCTAAGTCTACACTGCCAGACCATATCCTCTGAAAAGGAAGTTCCCTGTGGATGGTGTGCATCCATTTTTGGTGATAAAAGGAAAAGGAGGAAAAGTTGCATGTGTTCCTGTGCCAAACAAATCCCTCTTTCGCTGAAAGGCACCAAGGTGGGTAAGGTGATGTTCCCAGGTCCTTTTCGGCTACAGAGCAACCTGTCAATGACACCTTCCTCAAGCTCTTGTCATCCATCCCTGTCCCTCACCAGCTCCACAGTGTTTCCTAGCCTAGAGCAGAAACCCTTCCTGCTGCAAAATTCTGGCAAGGTATTAAACCCCTGACACATTCAACACTGATCCAAATTTCCCAGACTGAACCTTATGACAGAAAGGCAGAGGATGCCTGGAAACAAGGGGATGTTCAGTACCCTGTGGTAAATTGGGTACATACTGTAGCAAGGAAAGAGGAACAGAAATAGCACTATTGCCCAGAAAGTGCTTCAAATATCTCAGTTGGTGCTTTAGCATCCTCAGTAACTTGCCTCCTTGTCACTATCTGCTTCTGAACAGAGAACAGCTCCCTCCAAAGGCCAAGTTCCAAATCTGGGCATCCAAAGCTACATGTTCAACTCCATATATAGGTACCTAAATGACACCACTTGTACAGATGAGACAGCAGTAATTAAGAGAAAATAACATGTCTAAGTACATTTTCATCCTTTCAGTAGTCATACAGCTGAGTTTGACTTTTCCTCCAAAGTGCCTCACTTCAGCCGCTTAAAGCACAGCAAAACATTCAGCTTCTCCCAGTGGTGCAGCTGCAGTGGATTTTCCCTACATACAAATTTCCTCTATCACAGAATAGTTTGAGTTGGAAGGGACCTTCACGATCATGCAGTTCCAACTCTCTAGCAGGGACACCTTTCACTAGACCAGGTTGCACAAATCCCCATCCAACCTGGCCTTGAACACTTTCAGGGATAGGTCATCCACAACTTCTTCAGGCAGTGCAATCCAGTGCCTCACCCATCCTCACAGTAAAGATTTTCTTTCTAATACCTAATCTAAAGCTACCTTCTTTCAGTGAGCCCATTCCTCCTTGTCCTATCCCTACATGCCCTTGACAAAAGTCCTCTCCAGCACTCTTGTAGCCCCTTTAGGTACTGGAAGGCTGCTCTAAGATCTCCCTGGAGCTGTCTCTTCTCCAGGATGAGCAACTCTCTCAGCCTGTCTTCATAGGAAAGCCGTCATCTTCGTAGCCCTCCTCTGTACTCTGTTATGTATTCTGTTAGACATTGAACACTGAACACACATTTTTTGCTGCTGTGAGCAGGAGGTACAGATGCCAGCTCAGAAGTGAAGAAGGGTTTGGTGCCCAATGTAGGAAGTGTTGCCCATGGTTTAGCACAGGTTGCTGTATTTTCACGAGTCAGAGCTGTCGGCAGCATCCAATGCTGCAGATTGCTTTAAACGAAGAAAGGAACACCCTTCAGTTTGGGGTTTGTCCATAAATGTTTTCTGGGTGCTTCTTTGTTTTGGTTTTTGGCTGACCATTTCTTTCTCCTGCACAGTCTTCCACCCCGTCGAGTGTTCCTACTGCCACAGCGAGAGCATGATGGGGTTTCGCTACCGCTGCCAGCAGTGTCACAATTACCAGCTCTGTCAGGACTGCTTCTGGAGGGGCCATGCCAGCGGTTCCCACAGCAACCAGCACCAAATGAAAGAGTACACGTCATGGGTAAGGGAAGGCTCCTGCCTCGCTGCAGACTGCTTTGCCCTCCAGCCATCACAGAAGTCCCCAGCCACAGCTCTGGGCAGTTGTTTGGCTCGGGCAAGCTGGGAGCCGGGCTGGCACTTTGGATTAGTGACCCTATCTGGGAGGCTCCGGCCCTGGGAGCCGTCTGGAGTGTGTGGAGGTGGGAATGATCTTTTCTGGGTGAGGATCTGGGGCGCCTGTGACGGTGTGTTTCGCGGTGAGGGCAGCGCAGGAGGGGCTGGCAGCAGGGCACCAGGCTCATGGCAGCTTCTCCCGTTCCCACAGGACTCACGGTAAAGTTGTCATTGGCTTGCTCTGTTTGGCTACGTGTAAATGAAATGATGAATACTTAATGCTCATTCATCAATATTTTCAGTTGAGTGACTGCAGCATATGCGTAGCATTTGGGATGATCCTGGCACTGTAGATTTGAGCGTGGTCACAGGCTTAGATCCACAGTAGTGTTTACTATAGAGAAAAGCTCACTTCAGTCTTTTTGTTGTTAATCAAAATAATACAGTGTTTTTTCTAAGCTGAAAGAGAAGTATCAACAGCAGCCAGTACCTTAACCTTCCTTGAAGGGCATGAGACCTGGGGACTCAGCTTTCCATGGACTGGAGCAAAGCCCCAGTAGAACCCCTTGGTTACAGAGCATCAAAACCCTTTGGGGTTCAAATCCAGAGATCAGGAGAAAATACCTAATTAATCTCAAACATTTCAAAAGTATATTGTTAAAAAGAAGGAAAATTATGCATACAGCAAATGCTCCCATTTGTACAGTGCTTTGTGCTTATTTTTTAACAAAGTTCTGAAGTTTAATACTTTTAAAATGTTTAGTCTTCTGTTGATGGAACAGACAAGGGTTAAATTTGACGTGGTTTGCTCTGTATGCCAGTCAGACAGCCCTGCACTGAATCCCAGCAAACCTGGATCTGTAATTGTTTCTGTGGGTCCTAATTGCTGCTTGTTGCATAGACACAAATGGCCAGAGTTTAGTATCTGAATAAGAAAAGTGCCCACTATGTAGCTCAGGCTCCATTCCTAACAGCAATTTGTGCTATAAAATCCATTTTTTGCTGTAGCCAAGGAGCTGTAATTATAGGAAGTAATTGGAAAACTTAAGATTTCTGCTCCGCAGAAGACAAAAAATATGACCACATGCCTGGTGCTTTTAAATGTTTCCTTGCCAGAAACAAATGTTTTGCTTCAAGTTTGAAGTTGGCTTTCTGTAGCATTCATTAGCATTTGTTCAAACCTGGTTAGCATTCTCCATAATGTATCAGTATCAAGCTCCACATGCAGATTGGAAGTGTTCATGGCTGTGGTGAAAATCAGCTGTTCTCAATTCAGAGTGAAATTGCGTTTATAATGAAAGAGAAAGAGCTTGAACTTTACATATTTAGGTTGAATTTCTCCAATAGAAATATTTCATTGGGGGCTTGGTGACTATCATAAGTCAATGCAGGATGTGCATGCACAAATACAAACCCCTTTCTGTCAAATTCCAGAAAGATTTTTCAGTTTTAACCTGTAGAGCTGTGTTTTGGGGAGAGGAGACAGTGTAAGGATCAGTAACCCTCTTTTACTGGCAGAGAACTGAATCACAGAGAGCTGAGTTGAATTCCCTGAGAATCCTTCACACAGCCTAAAAAACACCCTAGATCTCAGATATCCTTTAGAAGGGAGGTTGAATTTACTCCTCAACTGCATAATATCCAAACAAAACAGAAAACAGAAAACACTGATTTTAGGGTTTTTGTGACACGCTGTGAAGATTATGCTTCTTGCACAGACCCTCCCCATCTTTTGGGGAAAGTGACAGTACTTCAGTCTCTTTTGAAGTGCTGTTGCCACAGTGGGGCAATTCCTGGCAAGCTCCTGTCTCAGATTTCCATTCTCCAGTGGTCAGTGGCCACAGGAGGTGGAAGAGAAGCTTTGTAATAGCAGCTAAACTGTACAGGGTACTGGAGGTGAGGAGGGAAATGCTAGTGAGGGGGAAGAGCAAAGCAGCCTAGTGGCTGGTTCACATCTAGGTGGGAAATGATGTCCCATACAGTGTATCTATGGGGACAAGGATACTTAGATCCATTCTTCTTGCTCTCCCAAGCTGGTGTGGTACAAACCCGCACCAGTCCAGGTGACCCAAACTGTGCTGTACGTCATTCAACACTGCCTGAGTGCAGCATTGCAAAAAAGCTGTGGCAACTGTCCCTATAGATACACCCACAGCCTGCTCTAAAGGCCACTGAAGGTAACAGTAATCCTTCCCCAAACAGAGCACTCTGCCTTACCAGACTCAGCTTGGGAGGGGGGCAAGGGGGATGGCAGTCCATAGGCACCTGAGCTGTTAGAGCTTCCTGTTGTTTTGTGCTTCCTATAGCAGAAACAGTATGCACCTTACTTGTCCAGATTACCTCTACCTTCCTTGTTCCTCCCAGAAATCACCTGCTAAGAAGCTAACTAATGCACTTAGCAAGTCTTTAAGCTGTGCTTCCAGCCGTGAACCTTTGCACCCAATGTTCCCTGACCAGCCTGAAAAACCTCTAAACCTGGCTCATATTGTGTAAGTATCTGTGTGCTGTAGACAAAGTAAGCTTTGTTGTAGGAGTTGCTTGCACCAAGTGTAGATACTACAGCTCTGAACAAAGCAGGAGGCAGATGTGGCTTGTCCAGCTCAATGCATCACAAGTGCAAATTTGCTGGTAGGGATATTTAGTGTAAAAGTGTTCTTCTGGTGTGACTTCACTTGAAAAATCAATGGGTTATATACGTACAATCAAATACTAATTGGGACACAACATTAGAATGTCCCAATTCTCCTCAAGAGATGTCCATGCAATTTCATGGAGTTTCAGCACTTTGGGATGTATTGATGCTGAGAACATCAGTTCTGTCATCTAGAGACTCTTAATTTCAGTGTATCACAGGTATGTCTTGACACAAGGCACCAGAGAAAAGTGAAATCAGACCAATTTTGTAAAAAAAGGTGTCAGAGATCTCACTGACTTCAGTGGAGCTGTGGCTTCACCCACCATTGAAGAATTGCATAAAAAGTGTGCCTTCAACTGCCAAGTCACTTGAAAAGAGTCTATTATCCTCATGTTTTGATGTGTTGACAAAACAAGATTATTTTTTGGTATAGTAGCATGTCATTACTTTTTTTCTGCAGGAGTCAAGAAACCCAAAGCAGAAAAAAAAAAGTATTTGTGCAGGGTGGGGAAAGTACCACTTTGGATGGGTTATTTTCTAAAGCATGTCCACTACCCATAGTGGCAGACACTCAGATTTTCCCATTTATCAACTTGGCTTACCTTTGTTTCCTGGTCCTTAAAAAAAAAATGGGAGCGGGGGAGAGAAAACCATTAAATTTCCCATAAAATTAAGGAACAATTAAGACATTGGTCAGAAGAAAGGTACAAAGAAATTAAGTTGGAAAAAATATTCTTAAAATACTGTCTTTAAAGTATTTCTCTTATTGTGGTATATTTCTTAAGAAAATATCTTCGTTAACCATGTTCCCAGGGCTCCTGACTGAATCATTTCAGGCAGCAACTATTAGAATTCTATTTGCATGCTGCATATCTATATTACTGGCTACTGGAACTGCTCTAGTCTGTTATTATTGTACATATTTACTTTTGTCCATCTTGAGTATTCGTATGTAGATCTTTAAGGGCAGGTGTACACCAGCCATTGTGGGCTGTGCAACACCTGGAAAGTTCACCCAACCTGCCTGACATCTTGAGGATGAATTATGCTGATGGTCTTTCTTATGTGGTTATAGCAGAACTTCTTCAAGGTGTAAGAGAGTGCTCTGATCTTCAGAGACAAGGTGCCTCTGACAGACACATAGTGCCAAATCCCTGTCACATTTAATTGTCAGTTAAAACCCCTGCACCTCTTTATGGAAGAGTATTGGGAGGATGTTGTTCTTTGGCAGAAATGATCCAGAGCTGGATCTGCTGAGCTCCCTCACTGCTGTGCCTGGCCCTGCTGGCAAGTCAGGGCATATTTTGGCCATCCTTAAGGGAAATGGAGAGAGAGAGAGAGCTTGAAACCAAAAGAGAAGCCTCTGTTCCCCGTTGGCTGGGGGATCTTGAAGGCCTGGGGATATGTCAGAATATAAAAGGTAGTGAAAACTGGGCTACTGTGAATGGATTAAATGCATTTAGGCAAGGCAAGGGGAAGGGACCATAATTAAGTGGGAACTGATCCAAATTTTTGCTGTGAAATTAACACCTTCCCTTATTCCTAAATACACAGACAATTTAGAGTGATGGGATGTGAGAACAAAGCACCATCTATTCTGTTTTATGAAAGTTTCTCTTTATTCATAGATTGATGGTAATGTAACTTGGCAATACATATTGGCTATAACGATGCATGAGTGAGAAATCTGTAAGTTGTGAAGGTATCATGATCTACAGCATAATTGACACAAATTAACTGAGGGGACAGGGATGCTGCAGAACCTTGTCAAGAATATCTTCTCCCTGATGCGATTTTTATTTTTAAACATAATGGAACTTGAGAGAAACAGCTCTGGGCAGGAGTCCAAGCAAAAAAAGGGGGTTTATATTTGCATTAGATGGAAGAATTTTGGCAACAAAACAGTATCCTTTTCTTAGCTTCCAGCTTAAATGGGGACAAGTGCTCCCTGCATTACTACAGAGACTTCCCTTCTGATTGTTCTTCCACCTTTGACTGGCACCAGACAGAATGACTGCATGGTTTTTTTGTTTTACTGGTGCCACATAAAATCTTGAATTAAGCAAGAAATACATAAAAGGCCTCATCTAGAGAAGTAGTTATTAAGGTGTCATAAACCTGATGGTAGAACTCCTCCCACTGATGGAAGGGTCATTTTTCCTCTCTGTACATAAGATTAGCAACATGAAAGAAAGTCCAGTCTGCAGAGATAACAAATAGCATGCCCAGTGCATCATGGAGGTATTTTTCAAATCCATTCTGCACTGACCTGACTTCAATTTTCATCTTAAGCCTGTGGGAGCATTATTTTTGACATCAGTGTAAACAGGTTAGAGCAGCCTTGAGCACTTTGGAAAATTCCTCCTTATTTAATTTGGTTTATTACTGAGGATATATGTTGTGCCATAGCATGCTTTTATTACATAGCATATTTCAATAGCATTAAGTGTTTTCTGTCTCCTTGAGGATAGTTAATCCAGTATCAATAGCTCACTTTTATCAGAAAGCTTAATCAGTCACTTTCAGGAGTTTAAAAATAACCTCAGAAAAATATAATTTATAGTCAATAACTGAGTTTTCCTTTGTTTTAAAATAAATTCTATTGTTCTTGTCTTACCACATCACACAACTGTATGTGTTTGAACATCCATTTGATATTCAAGTGGAACCTGAGGACTGTGACAGTGGGCATCAGCCTTTAAGAAACTTGCCTTGGGAAAGCTCCGGATTAGTTTAGTATCATTTTTTTCATTATAATGATTGACAAAGTAATGGTAATCAGGAAACCTTAGCAAAGTCTTAGAGTTTAAAGACATTTGTACACAAGAGTAACTTTGCTTTTGTAAACAGATTAATGACCTTTTATGCATAGAGGCTCTCATGCTTTTTGCAGAATCAAGATCATAAGAATGGAGTATGTCCAATGTATTACCATTAATTACACATATTAAACTGACAATTTAATTAATGATCTCTTTTCCATTTTATTCTGCCTGCAAAAGAGATACCTGGTGAGTATTTTTCTTCTTTAGTACACTTGTTGGAGGAAAATCTTGGAAAAATTGTGATAATCTCAGTATTACCAAAAAAAAATAACATTGAACATTTCTGTATAAATATATGGAAGACAAAGAACTGCTTCTCAAATTCATGACTGATCAGAGCTGGAGGTTTTCATGTGGTTCTGCAGGTGCAGGATTAGGTTAATCCTGTATTTTCAAATAAATAAATAAATAAATAACACTCCACATCCTACCTCTTTTTTTTTCACGGTTTTAAACTTCTTAAAATCAGTGTGGCATTAGCATGCTAAGAAATTCATTTGGATTTTTCAAACACCATATTTTTTTCCTATTCTATAACAAGTTACAGAGCAAAATATATAGTAATAATTCACTTCTATGCAGAACTGGCTTTCTTGGAAATGCTTTGGTTGACCAGTTGTCTTGCACAATTGGAGCCCAGTGAATATTGTGCAGATGGCTACCATATTTCAGTTTGCACATCTGCAGAATTCAAAAAGCAAGATAGGTCTTCCACAGAGCCTAATGGGGAATATTAACCAAATTGAGGTCTGAATTATATGTGGCTTCAGATTCTGCTTATATCTGATTGAACACCCTGTGATTTGAATAACATGCCTTTTAGTTGTTCCTGAGCAGATAGATCTTTTGCCCAATGTTCCATAAGAAGTCTGCTAAGAAGGGGAAATTTCTTCTTAATGGATACGGAAGGAGAAAATTATACACAGGTTATTTTTAAGAGTAGACAGTAAAAGAAAACGAAGGAAAATTCCTTCTTGTTTCATTTCTTGTAAAAGCAGGAAATAAAGAATGTAATAATGAATAATCATCATTACTAATGGGTCCTCTAACTAAACAGTTACTCTAAATTTTGGCTTGGGGGCTTGATATACCAGTTAAAAAGCTTTGCCATCAAGGCAGTTTAAAATTCTGTGTGTATTTTATGGGATGCTGAGGGCTTGGATACACCATGGTCACTATGTGGATTTGATAACATGGAGCTTAGCACCAGGAATAACTTCATGAGAAGATGTGTCATTTATTGGCAGTTCCATGCTGCAGTCCTCCATGCTACCACAGAAAACTGTCTGCCAGCTCTCATCCTGGCTCGTTGAAAGCAGGGACTGCACCTTGGACTGTTGCCTCTGGAAAGGAACAATGGCATCCTGGCTATTCTACCAAAGCAGGGGAAAAAAATTCAAGCAGGTTGCTTAAAACTCACCTCAGAACACGCAAAGGCATTATTTCCCTCCAGGCCAGTGTATTTTTATCAACTTCTTAAAACCACAGCATCTATAATTTGAAACTATTACTATGTAAAGCAGAAGATGGCAGTTGCAATGTTACTTTAAACAAGCTTATTCTGTTCTACAGAAGTAGTGTTGCTGATGGTGGGGGGGTTGGTGCAAAATTGATGCAGCTGCATATTTTGCCTTTCAGGCCCCCCCGACCTGTAACCAGCATGAACGACACACTCTTCTCCCATTCTGTTCCCTCAGGAAGTCCCTTTGCAAACAGAAGGTGAGTTCTTATGCTTATTTATATCAAACCATTATATGATAGTGGTAGAAGTTTCAATTTTCAGTTCCCTCACAGGGGTAAATAAACTCAAACCCTCTCACACAGTAAAACCAAGATACGTGAGCAGAGAAATGCCTCGGTCAGTTTGGACTGATACCCAGACATCTTAACAGAGAGCTGGAGTTAAGGCACCCCAAGCTCCTCACAGCACAGCACTGAATTTCAGCTCTCATTTGAACCATTCTGACCCATTAAAATGTGCTCACATGCAATCCCAGGCACCTTCCCATAGGGACCCAAAATGGGCTACTGGTGAAAACCATTTTGTAACAGCACTATGGGAATAGGAACTGGGACGTGCCATTGCTTACTGGGAATGCCTGTATCACGCTGCAAGATACGGATGAACAAAGAGAATATGTCTTCATACTTCCAGGATATAGCAAGACATCCTTTCTCCTGTTAACCATTCTGATTTTCATTGAAATCAACAAGGGAGAAGGGGTAGTCTTGGAATATGGTGACTGACCCTTCAGTAAACAAGCCAGGGAAGTCTCATCAGAAACATAAATCCCAAAGAGGAGGTGCTTGCAGCTGACTGTGTGCATTTTGATTCAATATTTTGGCTCATCCAGCCAAAATATGCGTGCAGCATTGCTAGCTGTCTGACCCCATCTATGTAAGCCTACAAATGTACCTAGGTAAGAAGATGGCAGGAAAATAACTTCCTGCTGTCTTAGGGAAGATGAGCAATGTGTCTTCCTTGGGTGCATTTTATTGCTTGACTCCTGCTGTGTGTGTCAGTGCTTCAGCATTCCCAAATGACTAAACACAATCTCTGGGTATGCACAGCTACATATTTTAACACCAAAACTGAAACCAGACCTGCAATGTACGCTGCAAAGTCAGAGTAAAGATGGTTTACTACTTCTTTGATTTATGAATTTTGTTACCACGAGCTGTAAACTGTAAATTCTCAGTGTTATCTTAGTGCAAGCGGGTGTGACTGAGATGTTTTTTGAAAGCCAGTCCCAGAGCAGCCCCCAAGGTCAGATCTGCTGCCTGTACAGTGAGACTGCAAATGCAGATTCATTTCTGTTGTTAAAATATGTGGGGGTTTATGTGCAAGGCAGGGTAATGTATTTGTACCCTCTCCAAGAGAGGTCACTAAGAGCAGTGCTCTCTAGGAGTGTTGCTGATGCTGCTGTGAACTCCTTGTGCTTGATCAACAAAAGTACACTTTGCTCCCTAGGCCCAGGACCTGCAGTCACACTCACAGCACTGTCTACTGTGCTGCTTGTCTTTCTTTGCCTGTAAAACATACCCAGTTATTTTACTTTTGTCTTCTTTAGTAACTGACTGTCTTTAACTATCAGGTTTAAACTTCCATGCTTCCTGAGCTGTTAGAATTCTCTTTTTTTCCCAGGAAGCACTCCTTGATGAGAATCCCCTGAAGGCAGGTGATAGTACCACCCCTGTCAAGCATAAACTTGTACCACCCCAGACTTCCTTATAAGTGGATAGATAGTGTGACATCTCTGTACAGTTAAAAGTTTCCATGATGCAGCAGTCATTGACATTAATATCAACTCTTTCGGAGTTACCTGTACCCTGATATGTAAGATAATGAAATTGATTGTATATTAGAAGTTTTGTAACTTCTGTTTCATTGACGTAGCAGGATTTTAGGAGTTTGACAGCTTATTCTCGGTATTTTTATTTTCACCTTTTACAAATTTTATTTGCATCTTTTTATTGGAAAGAAAAAGCACCCTACAAACAGCCAAGTCAGTATTCTTTCTAAATAAATTAGATTTATTGTTACAAACCCTCTCTGAACACTGCTCTCTGTGTATTCTTTTTGAGGTATTAACAAGGTTTCATTGTTTGAATCATTCAGGTTACTTGGGGGTATAAATGCAGCCAGTCCTGTGGCTGATGAGCATTCTCTTATAAAGCTGTATGTAAATCAGCTTCACAACAATTCACGGTCAGTATGAGAGCACTAACCTACTAATCGCAGTAGTTCTGTAGCTCATGCACTAAATCATTAGCAATTCTGATAAACCACTCAAAATATTCTTTAAGGAAGGCTCTGATGGGCTAGAGGGTTTCTGTAGCTCTAATTAGTCTTTTGAATAGACTTCCTGCTGGCTGTGGGCTTTGCCAACTTCTCTTGCTTCTGCGCAGCACAAGTCTTTCATTTTACCCTTTCACATAGGATTAATATTAATGTGTCCAGTGGAAGTTGGAAACATTGCTTTTGAAAACTGAGAAAACTACACATCTATGGTTCCATCATCAGTGTATGACTTGCCTGTTGTGTTCTTGACCAAGGAATGAAAGAGGCTTGCACAAAAGCCTGGAAATTACTCCAGGTCTCACAGCCAGACTCTTCTGCCTCAGCTCTCACTGTGGGTGGCTGCTGTTCTGCCCTGAGTGCTGCTTGCCAATAACCCTCCCCAGACCCCTCAGCTTTGCTTTTCAAAATGACCACAGGAAAAGCAGATCTAAGTCCTGCTGAAGCTAATGAAAACTTCCCATTTACATAGTGAGCACTGGATTTGGACCCATGCCTCTCATTGCTGCATCCTTTTTCCATTATTCCCTCACATCTCAGTGACCTAAAGGAAGATCCTATTTCATTCTGCATAAAAGAAATACGTAATTGCATAAGAACAGTTGCCCCATCTTTTTTTTTTACATGAAGTGTAATATCCTTTTTTTTTTTTCTTATTGATCCATGAGCATTAACTGTAATTCAATAAGAATTATCTATACAAAGGTACTTTTCTGCTAAATGCCAAGATATTCAATCTGGGTTAGACTAATAACTGTATCTTCACTCATTATTTTAAGTTTTACTGTTACTATTGCCCTGGGAAAATCAGGCCTCATTAGTGGAAGCTCACCCTCTTGAACATCAGAGAACAGACTTTCATGGCCCTATTTGCAATTGTGCTGATTTTATATTAAATACTCCATGATTCATATTATAATAAGAAGTGTACAAACTCAGAGTGAAATTTCTGGCTGGATGTAATCAACACTAAAAGCTCTGCTGGCTGTGTTCTCACTGCAGATAACTTATGGTTACATTGTGTTGCAGTCTAGTCCAGAGGTTTCAGCTGGCTTTAAGTGAAGTTTTTGTGTAATTTGAATGTTTATTCAGAGGAGAATTAGTAGAGAATGTCATTCATAGCATTCCCATGGTATTTATTTCAGCTACCTGTATTTACATAAGAACATAGCCATTCTAACCAGTTTCTCCCTATAGCAGCAGATGCTAAATTCAGCACACCAGCTCATTCTGCTGCTGGAAGTGGATAGCATCTCCTAAGTTCAGAACACTACCATCTTTATTCCTGGATACATGGGTGAAAACTGGAAATTAACTGGGAAGATGAGAATCTTGTTAGAGGAAAGATCTTTGATAATTGGTAAATGCAGTGACACATTGCAAGGAGCAGCTGAAAGGAGATGGAACATTATATACAATTTACACTTTAATTGCATCCAAAGCACAGATTTTGGGTGGGTACACAATTACTCCAAAGCTCAAAGGAAGTTGGGTTCAGAGTTTCCCAAAGATGCTTTTTAATTTCTTCAAACTGCTTTAGAATTAAAGTCCACTTTAAATTCCTGTGCTTGCTTGCTTAGTTTGAGCCAGCAAGTCCATAAGAGAGCTTTAATGAGGAGGTTGGCTTAGCAATTACAAGCACCTTTTTTCTAAACATATACAGTGTGGAAATTGGTATCAACAATATGCTCTGTACAGCTCAAGAGCAGCTTTAAAGCACTTGGGCTAGAAAAGAAGAAACAAAAAAGTCTGTGATCTTCTCCCAAATACCAAATCATGGTCATTTGCTGTGTTGACAGCTAACATGATTAAAACCACAAGGCCTGTAATTCTTTTGCTGTAGCTAATATTCAGGGGTTTTCTCTCATTTGTTTTTGCAATTCCTGATGGCCTAGAGGGCAGCAGAACAAGAGAATATTACTGCAGAATAGGTAATGCCCTTGCAAACCCAATGATTTGGATATGTTACATCAAAACAAGCAAACTTAGCATTATAGAAACTTTTGTCCGGTCAAGAGAAATAACTCTATACACTGAATTAATGTTTTTTTCCTTATTTGAATAACTTTGTTCCCCAGATGCAGTCTGTCATGCTGACTTAAAGTATATAGCTGCCATAGTAATGGGTACAATCTCCTGCTCTTTCTTTATAAATGTTTTCTTTAAAGTATTGAATTATTGAGCTTAGGTAGGATAAGATGAAATAGAATGTTTTTTCTTGCATTTTTCTCAGCCCTTCCTTCACAGCTAATGCATTTAGTTCCTCTAAAGGAGTAATAAACTGCAGTAAATGGTGTGATGCAACACTTTCTGGTGAACTTGAAATGACTTGGCAATTGTGTGATAGAAAGAATGTGCTATAATATCAGATACCCATAGCCAAGAAGAAATTGAGTCTTATTTGTTGCTGAGTCAGAATGGCTGGTGCCTTTTTTGAACTTCACATAAAAGTTAAAGAAATTGGATATTCACCTGGGTATAACAAGAGAGTAGGCCAGATTTCTAGTCAGCAACTAACTTGGAACAAAACATACTGGTTGCTGCTGTTCTCCATGTTCCTGTCTAAGAAGCGTGGTAAACTTCAACTGGGTGTTGTCTTTGCGTGTTGTTTTCAGAACAAGATGAGAAGCCTTATTTCATCAGCAATATTCCACCTGGCTAAAGGAAAGGTTTATATGTTTGATTGTTTAGTAGCCAAGTAAACACTAATGAGGGCATAACATTTACACCAATATTGTTAGGTCTGTATCTTTATAGACATCTGCTCATAGCTGGAAGATCTGTCTCTAAATTTGGATGGAGAAGCATTATTTGGCATCTTACAAGATGTTCCATTTTAGCAGGAATATATATCTTTAAAATATATCTGTTCCAGTTAGAAAGTCACTGTGGCCAGAACGATCTCTGAAGTATTAGTTGTGTTTTGGGGAATATGTGGAAGATGTAGAAAGATATGGAAGAACAAGAAGGACAAATGTCAGCTCTTCCAAATGAAGGAGGGTTGAAGATGGAATCAGGGACAAAGGTGAAAGGGATTATAAAGGAGGCAGCCTAACCTTGGTATCCAAAGATACTGAAATTATAAAAGAGTTAGTAATCATCTGGAGGGTAATAAACAAGAAATAACCACCATAGATTTGTCAAGAACAAATTACATCAACCAAACTAATTTATTTCATTGATAGGATGACTGATCCAGTGGGTAAAAAAAGAAGCAGCAGGTACAATACAGGTTGACCTTAAAAGGACTCTAAACATAGTCCCAGATGACACAGAAGTACCCAAAAGAAATACAGACATAGGGAAATTAGTAAAAGAGCAACATTGAAAATTAATAATGACGTTTTCAGAAGTTTGCTGTTGCTTTAGGAGAAGGACATCTGCTGGGACTCTTGAAAGCTACCCTAAATCAGACACTATGTGCCTATTTCTCACAGTGACTTAATGGAAGCAATAGAGTGGATATATCCAATTAGTAGGTGGTACAAAGGTTGAAATACTTATGGAAAGGAGTGCTTGGAGAGCAGTTTCTAAATGAAAAAAAGGTAGCTCAGTAGCAATGGTAGTAATTGATGTCCAAATGATCTGAAATCAATTACAGGAAAAACAGTAATTATAAGTGAAAAGTGCTGTAGCAAGGAAGGAAATAGTCAAATAAAAGATGGGAGCATAATTGGATGGATAGAAATATTTTAACAGAGAACCTAGCAGTTGCAGTGAACCACAAACTAATTGAAGTCAGCAATACAATTGTTAGATTGCATTTGACCCTGGAACATCATCTGGAAAGCCATTAAAACATTTCCCAGAGGAGGAGACATCTGCTTAGAGGTTCGCATGCAGTTTAGGGCAACAGCAGAGGGGCAGATATGCTAACCAGCTTATCTGGAGTCCTGAGGAAACACCCAAACATCAGAAAAACAAGAGAAAACATAACTCATTAGAAAAAGTTGGAAGATTACAGTTTGCTTAATCAACATAAAAAGGAAAGGGACACGGATAGACATGGTATCAGTTGCTCAGTGAATAATCCTTGTTTGCCTGTCTCTCCACACTAACTGTGTGGCCTCTGGAGCACAGGAGAGGAGAACTTGTGGTTGGTGGAGGGCACACTGTTAGAAAGCAAGGCACAAAATCTGTCCTGGGGCCTTCAGTCTCCCACTGTGGCAACACATTTATCTGTACTTTTAGAGCTGAAAGGTGCATTTTTGGCTGAAATGGCACACCCTGTACCCCTTGCCCTCCCAAAAGAGAATTACACACATCTCACCTCATTCCTTCTTCAAATTCCTTCTTTGTCCCAATATTGAAAGTTTTGAAGATTTACCATGCACCACATTTGTGCAACATCACCTATACACACACAGATCCATACACAGGTGAGATGCATGGGTGCACAGGTGCATCCATGCTCACACACCTGTGAGGTGCCAAATCAAAAAAAAAGGTGAATGATTTTTATAAAGAAGAAAGCAAAATATAATTTTGTTTTGCTTTTTTTGTATCTTAAACCAAAAAATGCTGCAGCATGAGAAAAAAAATAACATTTTCAATGTTTCCCATTTTTAGCCAGTGGTAGCTTGTTAACCTGGATATTTAAGTGTTGGGAAAGATACAGTTACTGCAATCCATTAAATACTGTAATTAGGAAAAAAAGTGTGTTTGGTCAACTATGTATTATTTTAAATCAACAGAAGAACAGTACTTCTGAAAATTAAACTGCTGTATCCCATCACTGCATCCTAAAAAATGCCTTTCCGCAGATTATTGAAACCAACTTACAGGTAATGTGGAGAAAAGCAATTTAGCTCTTATGGTAAAGCTTTCCCAGCTTGAAAGCAGCATTTGAGACCATGTTTATCTCAGACTCCATCTGGAAAATACACAAGCCTTCATCTCTCCATTTGTGAGAGAAGCACATTTTGTTTGTCATTTCTGTAGTGGAGGCTTTAATAGTTTGGTTTTGGAGAACAGGAGGGAAAACTCGTAACTCCTGATTTTGCATTTCCCAAAGTTTTCTAGAATTCCTTTAAAGCTTCTATTATTTTTATTCAGTCCAGGGCACTTGAATGAGCTTCTCCAAACTCTCTTCTGTAATGAATTTCAGACATCACTGTTTACCCTCTTCTTAGTTTTCCTGTCTTATTAATTAGCTCTCCTTCCAAGAATACTGAAGTAGAGCAGAGCAAACTGCTGGCTAGGGCTGCTCCAGCTTTCTTGAAAGGCAAAGGGTAAGTTAAAGAGAGAGTATGTTCCTTACTTGCACTAACACAGCTAAACCAAAACCTTTTCCTCTGTTCCTGCCATTTTTATTGTATTGTTTATTTCTCTTTCGTGAGAAAATTGTCATAAGCAATTAACCCAGTGAGCTAAGTAAGGCATGTTTAAATATATTTATGTACACCTGGGTGCATAAGGTCTTGATCAGACACTTGGAAGCAAATCCAGCTTGTGAATTCAGTGTGTCAGTCATGTATGTTGCATATCCATATTAATGTTTGTGTGCAGTATATAGTATATTAAAACAAATAATGCTGACCTCACAATTTGCTGTATTTTGTAATAAATGCTGCTGTACAGCTCCAGAGCTTCAGTCCTTGGCCTGATCTGGCATCTCACTGGTTTCTGAGACTGGCTCTGTCACCAAGTGGACACCACCATCCTAAACAACTAAATACTAAACATGTAAATTACAACAATAACAAAATAATTTCTGCACTTGGTGTGTTGTTTCGTTCTGATTTTTTTTTCTAAGAGCGCTGAAGTACTCATTCCTAGATTGCCATTTCACAATCTTACTTGCTCCTGCTCTCTCTGTTTATCTCTGTGTCTGTCTGGACCACGCCCTGTCCCCCGCCCCCGTTTCAGGTTACAGTACAGCCTCGATGTTGCAGACAGGCTGGCTGATGAACATGTGCTCATCGGGGTGTATGTCAACATGCTACAGAGCAACCCCGCACGGTTAGTGCAGGTTTGGCACCTCTGGGGGGCCCGGCAAGGGGACCTTGCTCAGCCAAATGCTCTCACTTTTTCCTCCTGGCCACCAGCTGGAGCAGCTCTTCATGAGCACTAACCTGAAGTGAATGTGGATATGGGGTGTGTCCTCCCAAAGTTGGTGGATTGTGGCACTGGCTGCTATTCTCTCTACTGAGGCTTGCAAGGTATTGCCAAGTATTGCAAATAATTGCTTAGTTAATTATAGCTATGCAGATTTTTTGGGATACTGAGTTCTAGGCAGTGCAAGACTTAGTGGTGGTACAGAAATCATGGCACAACAATGATTAAACAAACCTGTGTTTTTAAGGTATTAATTTTTGAGATCATACATAATTTATAGCTTCACCTTCCTTGAAAGTTAGAAACTGTAATAGTACATAAATAATTGAGTCATGATAATAATTTTCTTACTAAACTAGTGAGAGAAATTCGTTTTGATTTTTATATGTCAGGCATTGCTTTTAAATCTCCCTGATTGCTGCATTGTTTGAATCTCGTATACAATTTTTCCCTTCTCTCGTTTAGACTCAGGGGTTTTAAATGGGTGTCTTGAACATAATTCATTGTTTCTGCTGGAGTGATTATAGAGCTTTGTCTCGTAAAGCCATCACCTGTCCTGCCACCTGAGATGCTGGCATTGCAACCTGCCATGCCACGGGAGGGAAATGCTGCCTCTCCTGTCCAAATGCAACAGAATTCCATAGACTTTGCAGCCCTCTACCAGCAAAGTGGTGAGCAGTATATGGCCCCAGAAAATGTGGTGCTGAGCAGAAAACTGTGCAGTGTTTCTACCAAAACTATGCTCAGGAGGTTTATTTTGCTCATAGCCAAGCCTTCAGTTTCCTGTGCTGCCACTGCAGAATATTTCCTGGGTTAGAAGTCTCCATTTACTCCAGTATGTAGGAGGCAACAAGCAGCTTCATTTAGGAGTGAATGCAATGGTTCTCTGCACTCTTAAAAAATTCACTTATGCATGTAGCTCCTGGGAGCAATTTGTCATGTCCAGTGTATTAAAAATTCTGCTTCCATTGTCCTGGCTCTGCTTCTCTACTCTGTAACCCACTGGAATGTGCCAGTGGTGGAGGGTTGAAAAGGGAAACTAGATTTTTGTGAGGAAAATGAAAGCCATTTATCCTAAACAAAAACATTTTCAAGGGGAATTTCATTCCTGAAGAAGCACCTCCAGAAATCAGGCTTATTGAGGAATATTGACACTGTGGCTGTGAAAGCAGGCTCTTGGGGGTATGTATGTCACCAGTCATTGCCCACCTGTGACTGAGGATAGGAATGTGCTGCCACTCAGTCTGGTGTGACAGGGAGAAGGAAATGTGGCCCTGCCTGCTATGAGTGACTTACTTAATACAGTTCTTCAGGAGGGGAGTGAAGAATGGACATGGTTTAGGGTAATTCTTGGTGCCAGGCTGGTTTGCCAGGCATGGCATTTTGGATGCCATGTCTAGTATTCATTTAGCTTCAGTGAGGGCTACTGTAGCAGGATGCCACACAAGGAATGAGGAAGGCAGTAGCAGGTAAAGGGAAAGCTAATACTTTAATTCAAAATCTGACTCCAATATATACAGTTTGTACAGAGGTCAAGAGATTGGTCACTCAGGTTGCCACCTCTTTGACCTGGATGGTGAATACCACCATCAATCACATTTCTCCTCCCAGAGCAGAAATATGTAAACAATCTAAAAATATACATTGTTTTCTTGAAGCTGCGTGGGAACCCTGGACTGCAAAGTCCAAACATTCATGAGCAAGAAAACTGAGGGCAACAGGCTACCAGTTCCTCCTGAGACCTCTTTGTGGGTGCCTCGCCTTATCTGTACTGTTTTCAACCTCCAAATTTTATTCTTTATATTCCAGTCTGTTCCCTCAAGGCTTTGAACCAACCTCACTGAGTCATAGCACCTTTGTTTCCAAATATATATATACAAATCATATGCCATGATAACCAACATTTATTTGGTTTTGAGAAATGAATGGGGGAATGACTGATAACAACCTTAATTGTTTAAACTACTGATGCAAAGCATAGTACATAACATCTGATTACTGACATTAAATCACTGCAGTCATAGCATCCTGAATGAGAAACAATCTCAGTTATTTGTATAATTAGATTTTGACATAAACATAACCTAGAGGGACAGCAGTCTTAGTCAAGCATCAGACCACACTGCATTGCCATTTTCTGCTTTGCTGGACTGAGACTGCTTGCAGAGAAATAGAATGGTTACATTTTGGTAAAAACAAGAACAAAGTCTTGCCATCCTAAAGCTCCTGTGTGAAGCCAGTTTCCAGAGGAGTAGGTGAGACCTCTGCAGGAAGCTCAGCTGCTGCATCTCAAGGTCTGGGATGGCATTTTCAGGCAAAGCTGAACTTCTGCCCATGCCCCAAAGTGGCTGGATAAAGTTTGCTCAAAACCCACACACTTGTGTCAGGATGGTGCAGGGTTCAAGTTATTTCATCCTGCATCTTAAGGAGATTTGGTAACCTGAGTAAAGAATGCAGTTAACCAAAAAGAGGTAGTGTCTGATTTAGGGGAGGCTGCAGCTGGCCAGCTCTGCTGCTGAATCTGCCTGCAAAATACTACCTGTACCTACCCAGACATTAGATAATTCAAGTGCTTCTGGCAGCCAAAGCTGAAAAGGGGAATGATTGTAGCTGGACCTTTATCTGCAAGAAAAACCTGCAGAGATACTTCATGAGCATAATACATAAAATTATCTGAAGAGCTGTATAGTAACATTTCAAAACAAAACATGATTTGGAGTTTTTTAGATACTGAGTCAGGCTAATTTATAGCTAATCATCAGTCTAATATAACCTAGTATACCTCTGTTTCTGATTTAAGTGCAGCTAGTATTTACATTTTGGGCTTTGTGGGATATTTTTAATTTATTTAATTAATTTTCACTGCTTATCTTTATTTTTCATCTGCAATATTTGATACTGCAAGTAAAAGTACAAGTTCTCCTTTCCTTCTACCACAGGCTAATAAGCTACTTGAGGGTTTTTTAGAAGCCAGTACGCCAGACCAAATTAATAAACAAGAGGAAACACTGATTCATTATTAATAGCAACTGTATGGGTAGAAAAAATAGCCCTTAGCCAGATGTTTTGAATAGTTTAATTGCAAAGTCTTTTTTAGTATTTAAAACCAATATTTGATACTTACTTTAGTTTATCTTTAGTGTCTGATTCTTAAAAAGAACTTTTAATGCAAATAGTTTCCATTTTTGTAAGATAGAGACTTTGCTTTTTAATATTAATTCCATATATTTCAGTCTTTTTCTTTTCAGGTACAGAAAAAAAATATGAAATAATTTAAAAGTAAGAGGCTATTTTGGTTCCATGGAGAGCTGTTTTCTGAGGGTTTTAAGTTATACTGCATAGTACTATGTGAATCGTATTTCTGTATAAAAGTGCCATGCTATTCTAGGGCATTTTTTAAAATGTTTATTAAGGGGGTGTGCACAGCTCTAGATGGGAAGGCTGGTTTAACCTTCCTTTGAAAGAGAAAAAACATTCAGAGACCAGTTGCTAGAGAGGAAATGTGTAGATATTTAGCTCAATGAGTTTTTGTGATTATTCTCACATAGCTGAGTGTTACAACATTTTGGTGGTAAAATCTTGGTGATTCTAAAGTGAATGGCAGACTAACAGTACCAGATGATTTGTCTTGCTTTAGTGTCTTAAAACCAAGCCAATTTTGAAAGTGTGGCAGTTAAACAGTCCTCAAATAGATTTGGTGTTGCTGTTAGGCCTTTTTGTTTACCCTTTAATTTGTCCATATTTTCTATTACAAATTATTTATTAAGCAAGGGTTTGTAGTGTAAGAGCATGTCATGAAGACTGCACTCTTGCAAAAATTTCTCAAGAGACTTTTCTAACCAGTGGCGACATAATTGTAAAACCAGCAGGGAACATCCACATCAGCTGTTGCCAGATGTCTACTGCAGAACAGGCTGGTCTGACACATATGAAGCCTTAGAGATAGCAGAGATCTCCAGAGTCACTCCTTTTCTCATAGGTTATCATGTTTTTCATCCTTTGCCTGCAGATTTGAGATCCCTTTTTTTAATGGAGCTACCTTAGACCACAGAGCCCCTACTGTACAGGTGCTAATATTGGATATTCACTCTACATCTGGATGGTGATAGATGCCAGACCAATTATTGCTAATAATTATAAGGTCTTTAAGGAAATGGTTGCTAATGGAGAAGCAAGTGTTTTTTAGAAAAGAAGGAACGACATATTTGTATGCAAAATGTCCAGTTTCTCTCAAAAGGATGCCTGAATCATTCCTCTGGGGTCCCAAATTCTGCACACACATTCATAATAGTTTAAACCTTTTGTCTTACTGTATCACTGTATGGTTTTCTGTGAAGTTGGTGAAGTAAAATGGAAGTGAATTATAGTAAATCTGAGAACTCTGAGACATAAAATTCTTGGCAGTCGATGCTAGTGCTGCTGTGCATACTTCTGTGCTTAATGGTCACATAGAATAGGTATATTCCAGAAGTAAATTTATCTCAGACATTGAAATTTAATTTTCAAAGCTTTGGGATTAGTGGTTTGCGGCATTCACAGACCAAATTTGACACATTGCTACATCTACTTTATGACATTTACCCACCCATCAGTATATATCAAAGATATTAAATACAAGTAAGACTCAAAAAGCTGCAGTGGCTTGGTTCATTCTGTAAAGCAGTTGGCTTAGATGTTAGCTCACATCTCAGAACTCTGGTGCAGATTGCATTATGCCAACAAGTGGAACCATAATCCATTTTTCCAAGATGGATGTGGTTGCACATTGCCATAAAAAAGAGAATTGATCCTGAATGCTTGCTGTTTTCACAACCATCTGTTAGGAGACAATGTTTTAGTCATTATGGTAAAATTAAAAATTAATTAAACTGTCATAAAAGTAACCCTTATTATCCAGTTTACATAATTTTATGTGTCTGCAAGAATTGCTTACTCGTTTCTCTGGATGACATATTAGTACAGTAAGCATGAGTATGTAAGAAGCAGAACTATATAAATTTAGAAAACTGCCTGTAGCTTTGGTCTTTCCCGAAGGTAGACCAGAATTCACCAGAATCTCAGTGAGCTGTATATTATGCTGTATATGTAACAAAGTAAACATAACCAAAACCAGAAAGTCAGTGTTCATCTACCACCAGAAGTCTTACATGCAGTCTGCTGTGCAAGTTTTATTTACACAGAACCTCTCTGTGCATCACTTTTCAGAGCTTTACTGTTTTTCTAAACTTAATGTTTGTGGTCTCACAGGTAATTACAAGAGTGAGAAAAAGATGATGTTTGTCTCTTTTCTCTTGCATCAGTAAGCTGTAGCAAATCCACATGACACCCAGCTTTAGTTTCATGATCAGTGAATATCAACCACTGCTCATCTTTCCAACATGACTTTTAAATCCCAGTGGATTTAATCAAGCCAAACAACATGTGCACTGTAGTTCCCTGAAGGACATGGGGATATGAGATCCCTGAGAAGTTTTAGGGAAATATTCCTTTTAAATATATGAGTTCTTCAAAAGCAGAGCTTTTGGCACCAGTGCCATTTTTCTCCGGAAGGCATTTCAAGCTCAAGGTACAATTTCAGGGGAAAAAAAATCAGAATAAAATCTCATGCCCAGATTCTTTTGAAGCTCATTTGCCAGAAAACAGTTGGATGCCCAGAAGAGCCCATGGGCAAGGAGATTTGCTCCTGTTTCCCTTCAGCCAAAAACCATCTTACAGTTGCCAAAGGATAAGAAAAGAAGCCAGACTTGCCTCTGTCTGGGGTAGTCCACAGGCTGCCTTGTATTCCACCTGGCAATTCCACATTCCTCTCACTTCTTCTTAGGGACTTCATTTTTTCTGTCATAGATATATATATATATATATATATTAAAAGTAATGCAGTATGGGATTCTAAAGCCCAAGATTATCCAGGGTCAACTAAGTCCTCTTCAGATTTCTGGTTTTTTTAGTTTATTAGTTTTGATGGTTGTGTGCAAACTTCTAAATATTTAGAAATAGTAACAGTTCTCATTATATTACCTTTTTCCTGCTCATCTGACTAAATAGCTTCCATTTAAAATAAGGGCAGCTGGAAAACCATTAACCTGAGAGAAATATTTGCATTTTATATTCTTGAGGGAGAAAAAATAATAAGGTGCAATATTTTAAAGAAATTCAGCATATTTGCTGTTTAGTTTCTACAATTGTTGATCACAGTCACATGACACTGTGAAGTCTTGCTCCTAAATAGCAAGAAACCAAGAATAAAAGAGAAACCCTGATTATGAATTCCTAGATCAGTGATTCCAAACAGTGATCCATGAGACCTTGGTAAGTGCTCTGCAAAACTGTCCTAAACAGTTTTCTGGTGCAAATATGATAAAGCTTCTAAAGTTTTTCTTGACAAACACCAAGGCTCCTGCTCATCCACTGTCCAAAAAGTAATCAGTCTTCTAGGTGATGTGACAAAGCCGACTTGCAAAACAGATGCTGACTGATGGTCCTAACCACCTCCCGACCCTTTTTGGGCAGAGTAGTCTGCAAGTTGCATCCTACACAACCTTTACTGCAAGTTGCAGACTTGCTGCTGTTTTCCCTGTAAGGGAAGGTGCTGCCTGGGCCCTTGGAGATGATCTTTCTAGGGAAATTGCCCTCCCCTTTCTCCCCTTGGCTCAATTAGCATCAGCTGTTTCTCGTTTGGTGAGGGTTTTCTCCTTTGTTCTGACATGTGGGGGTGTGAGGTGGTGGCTGGCTGAGGCAGTGGGCGTTTTTGCCGTGTGTAAACCTGTCTTCCCATTTCCCCTCCCCCTGAGCAGCGTCCTTGACAGTGCAAGTCGCCTGGATGAAGAACACAAGCTGATCGCCAGGTATGCAGCAAGGCTGGCAGCAGAAACTTCTTCATCAGTAAGTGTTTTAATTAAAGGAAGGTACTTTCCTTCTGTCGTGTTCCAGGGGCTTGGCAAGATCAGGGAAATTACATCTGACAGTCTAATGATTAATGGATTATTTTTCCCTATTCTTTTCATCAGAGGCTGTTATGCTTTAATAATAACACTTTTATGCAGTCCGTTTAATCCAAAGAAGCCACATGCTAATGCATATAATCTATATACTAATGCAGTGGTATTTTAATAATTGCATCAAAGGGAGTCTGACATCTTGAACTCGGGAAAGACTATAAAATATTGTCTGGACTAGCTTTGGTTAAAGGTTAATGATTTACTGCATTGGAAAAATGGGGTGGTGAATCTATTTTACTCTCTAGCTCAAATATCACAGCCACTAGGGCCCTAAGTACTGAGGCTATTAAAGAGTGTTCTTCAGCAGGATAGCTGTAATGACCCCCTGCATTAGCCCTGGCTCCCATTTTCATTTCAGAGCAATGATTATTCTGCACTCTGTATCCAAAGATAGAAGGTGATGACAGGCTAAAACCTCACTAACTGCATTCAGAAACAAGAGAGAATGAAGCAGGAACCTAATCAAAGTTTATAAAATCTTGAACGGTACATAAAAGGTCAGCCGAGCTACTTTTTTTCAATCTCAGGCCATTTGATAGAACAAGGGACCATGAATGATGGTTAAGTGAAAAGCAGCTTGTCTGGAGTGCCCAAAAACATTTTCACACTGAGATTTACACTGTGGGGTCAATTGAAAGGGTGAAATTGGGCACTACACATTGTGTAAAGACCCTGAGTCAGATTCACACCAGGTGAAGATGAATCTGCTGCCCTATGCACATGCTGTCACGGAGATTTCACACTACCTGCAGCTGCCTGGGAAGAGAGGGGTGCTCCTGTTCTGGCTGTCCAGCCCAAATCAATCCTTTCCAGACATGTGACATAGCATTTCAAATTTAAGGCAACCTGTGGATGATGGTCTTATTTCTGAAATACAGTAATTCTTTATGGGAACGTGATTTCCCATTAGTAATGTCTCTGGTTAAAAATTGGTCAACATCAGTTCCATATAGCATGTGTCCGTGATATGGGGGAAAACAGTATAAACAGAGCTGACTTGAAGGAAAATACTGTATTTCTCATTGCCATCCTTCTGTTCTCTTTGAACAAAAGAGACAGAAGGAAAAGGGAAGGTATCTGGAAAGAGAGAAATCTTTCCAAGCAAAAGAGTTGCATCCGGTAGGGGCAGTGGAAATTTTTAAGGCTTTGCTGATGGTCATTCTGGATTTTAAGGAATTAAATATATTAATAACATTGGGCATTCAGGATAAAGATCCTGATTCCTCCTGTATGAGTGATGACATCCACCAGCATGTATCAGTTCTTTATGCACTGTTCTGCTTCCCTGTAGTTGATGTGTTAAGGGGAAAATGTATCCACAGCAGAAAAAATAGTATGTGGTTACAGGGGAAACATACTGTCCTTTTGCCACAGATAGCCCTAACCTTTGTTAGGTTTGTTAGGCTATTGAGATGTATCTTCATCCTTTTTGAGGATGCACCTCCTGGCAGAGGTCATGCCTGGCATCACATAAAATAGCGCTCCAGGGTTACACTTCACAGGGCTTTTTGTGGTGAGGAATCCCCATATAACAGCAGTAACTCAGCAGAGTATTTTTAGATATCTGATCCTTTCAGGCTGGAATTAAAAATAAATGGGTGAACTGTGGCTTCATAGCTGTGAAACTTTTAAATGTCCTGCTCTGTGTTGTCATTGTTACAATACTGAAACACAGGAGTGTGGACAAGGAAAACAATAATTGATTATTGCCAATGAACATGCAAAAAGAGCGTAGTCCAATGAAGCTGTAGTGACTGCTGCCTAGTTTGGTGAGAGACAAATTCTCATCTCATTTTATTGGTGGAAAAAAAGATTTTGCTGTACCTGAAGGACTGGGGAAAGAGGTTTCCTGAAGTATCATGAGAGCATATAGGAAAGCCTGGCCAAATAGGCCACACAGCCAGACTGAAAACTGAGTACTGCTTTCAAACTGAAAGTAAAACCGTACTTTCAAGACAGCAAAGCATCACTGCACTGGAAACACATCCCATTCTTTCTGGAGGCACACACTGGTTTTTCCTTCAGTGTACTCCTCTTGTCTGTTGCATCAATATCAAGAGCCACATTACAGCAACTGCCTGCAGCAGTGTCAGTGCCTTTTACGATAGGTTCAGAGGAAGCTGCGTGAAAAAGCAATGAATGACAGGATGGTAAACACTGAGGCTTATTTACTTTAGCACTTACTCTGCCTTTACTAGCAATGGTTCCATACTGGTTATGAGCACAACATGAATGCTCTTTTTTTAGTGTAGGCAAGCTTGGTGCTGCACTTTCTGTAAACAGATTCCACAGAACAGATCTGTGTTGAAGTCATGGTGTATGCTGGCTATTCCTCTTTCAATGCAGCCTTCTCTGTTTTGCAACAGCAGCCGAGTCAGCAGAGAGGGGCATCAGATATCTCCTTCACCATTGATGCAAACAAGCAGCAAAGGCAGCTGATTGCAGAGCTCGAAAATAAAAACCGGTAAGGATCCACTAAGTATCTGGTTTTGTTCAGTCCCGTGTATTACATACATGTTTGTTTCTTAGCATTTTTACCACTTCACCGTACAATGTGCTTATACAGGCACATACATCTCCCCCTACAAAAAAACAGAGCACTAAAAGGTCCATACAATAGGATAAAGGCTCTGAAATCCATAGCAATTCCCTGTTTTCATAAGTGTACTGTCCAATGACATGATATAATCATGGATACTTTACTGTTTGCAGCTGCTCTTTGTTAAGAGTTTAAAAAAAATCCCTGTCCTGTTTCAAAACTGGATTAACTTTCAGTTGGATTCTCAGTAGCACTATAGCATGAAATGATAAAAGGATCAGTCACGCTTGTAATGTTATGCTCTCCTGCTTTTATTTGGGGAAAAAGATAATTAAAGCTCTTCAGAACACAGTCTGCCTGGGAAAGGTTTGCAGGAAGATTAGCAGCCAGTTAGGCTGCTGATCAATGAGACATGAGGTACAGATGTGACCGAGACTGAGAGAGAGTGTCCCAGAGAAATAGGCCAGCCAGCCCCAAAAAGGAGTGATGCCTGTTTGTTAACAGCAGAGAACCTGGCCCTGGGTACCAGGCCGCCTGATGCCATGAAATGCATGGCAGCAGAGCTCTGCTTTCAGTGCTGGACCATAAAACAGAGGCTAGCCCAGACCAGATGGTTTCCTATTCCAAACTCTGCACTGCCTTCTGTCACCGTGTAATGAGCACCACCAGCTCCAGTCTCAATTTGCGTTTCATAGTTCGAGGCAGCCTCCTGACCGTCTGCTTCCAGCACATTGTGAAGAAGAGACAAAATTCACAAAGGTTTCAACCTTCTGCTGTGTAGCTTTGTATTAGCCTTTTGATAGCACTCCAGGGCTCACAAGCCAGTCGTAACAAGTCTTGTTAAAGTACTTTTCCGTGAATTGTCAACGGCTCTCACGTCTCTGCTTCCATTAAAGGTGTTTTTAAGGGCTAAATATTTCCTCTGATATTCCACAATGTCCAGAAAGGTTAGTTCAGGTTTTTTTAAGTTCATGAGGTGCTGGAAATGTTCATGGTAAAGAATTAAACAGGAGCAGTTCAGTCAAGCATAGAGCTATTTTTATGTCTACCTCTATTTTTGGGGGGGTTTTGAAGAACGAATTTCCTTCATGGCAAAATCCTAAAAGTTTATTTAGAAAATATGCAAAGCCCTCTCCCATGGCTGAGGGCTTCTTTGGTTGGCTGCGAACAAGTCGTTTTACATACATCTTCATTGATTAGAAGCTAAATACAATCATACTTTTTCACCCCTTGCAATGTCCAGGGAGCTGGTTTTGTGGAAAATTACTGACTTATGATCTTCTGCTTATTCTCCTCCCCAAGAGAAATCCTACAGGAAATCCAGAGGCTGCGACTTGAACATGAGCAAGCATCTCAGCCCACACCAGAGAAGGCCCAACAGAATCCCACTCTCCTTGCAGAGCTCCGGCTCCTCAGGTAAGTCCATGGCAAGAAAACCTCTGGCACTGACAAGGGCCAACCAGTCATTCTCAGTAAAAGAAGTAAAAGATAAGCCTGGCTTGTGGTTTTGGAGGCTTTTTAAAATAAGTCAGCCATTGTGTATTTATTATCCATTTTTGGTGTAGCCTATTGTCCTAGAAGTAGTTAAACTTACACATTAAACTGTGTGCATGAGAAATCTCACATATTACTCCTCTACATTAAATTAAGTATGTGCATCAGAATTTGCAGACGTAGGCCCTTAGGTCATTTGGAACAGGTCCCCACAGCCTGGTCCAAATGCCATTAATTATGTGGGGGAAAATGTTCAGAACAAATGCCTTTAGAAAGGTTTCTAGTTTATGCTAAAGAAAATACAGAATTACATGAAAATACAGCCAGAATTGGATGTTAATCTTTGGAAGTTTCCCCCATGTGTTGAACTCTAAGGAGAAGTCAGGTCTCTTAGTGGTACAAAACCAGGCTGCAGTGATTCCATGATCCTCCTTGTCACGTGAGGGGTGAAGATTAATGTCATCTGCAGCTGCTGAAGCTATAGAGGATCCTTCCTCTGGTTATCCCACCAAACTAAAAACATTAATATGGATGTGACTGCATGTTAGTTACGATACTCTAAATGGATTTACTAATTTCCATGTATATCACATTGGAGAAGTACAATTGTCGTTGGCCCAGGTCCATAGGCTCCCTGCAAGTCCTGAAGTTCACGTTGTGAAAGCCAGACAGAGAATCCGATAAGAGCTATTCAGAATGCTCTGTATGAGTAGAGAGGAGAGTGTAAGCACTTTCTTTCCAGTGAAACAATGCTAGATTGCTCTGCCCCCTGACTAAAGAACATTTTTTGCCACTTAGCTTCTCCTCACACAACTAATATTTTAGTAGTCTGATGCATATCCAAAGGAAATTACTGTAAGAAATCGTGCTAAATTTTTTTCTTTACAAATACTTGATAGTTTTACTATGGGGTTTTCCACACAAAATATTTTTCTGATTCACAAATCATTACTTTGGCTTTCCAATCTAAATACAAATTAGCTTCTTCATTTCTATGAGTGATTTTAATGTGTAAGTTATTCTGGAGATCTACAGGCAAGTGACTTTATGTGAGGCATATAACACTGACTGTCATGAAAACATGCACACTGTAAAATATACCAATAATGTAGCTCTTGTCCATCAAACTGAAAGTCTGTTTTCACCAGGTTTAGGAAATCAGCTTTCTATGCAGTTGACTAATAAAATTCATTATACTTTAAAAAAAGGAATGATTGTGCAGTGTTTTCAGGCTGACTACTTAACTTTTCCCTCAATTTTGATACACATATTGAAGCATAATACTCTTACTTTAATTTCTTGGTATGTGATGTCCTTAGGGCATTTCTCAACTATACTTTCTCTGATTTAATATGCAGAGAATCAGAAAATAACTTTCAATCTGTGGGTCTGAACTGCTTTGCATTCCTTCTGAAATGTTCACCATTTGAAAAGCAAATCTGACTTTGGATTTACTGGGGAATTTTGATACCACCTTGAATTCCTAGACACTTAAGGTGGCACAAGGCTGTTCTTATGTGTAAAACAGCAGGACTCAGGGTAGTAGCCCTGATTTATGTCTATTACCCTGATGATTTTTCAGGCTTGAGGCACTTAGAGCTGTAGAGCAATTTAGTTCATATTCTATTAAGAAATGCTGGAATCTGTAAATCATGTTGTGGGTAGATGTCCCAGCATCTTTCACAAGCTGCTGTAGTGTGGCACTCACTGAAAAAGGTCCTGAACACATCATTCCTTCACATTAACAGTACTGTCTAGGAGACTGGTTGGAAAACTCCTTACTTCCAAGCATTTTCTCTGGAGTACAGCAGGAGAAAAACCTCAGAGGAGTAGTCTGTACAGTGCACACTGCTTAGATCTTCTCTGCCTGTGGAATGAATCTAAAACCCAGCAGAGCTCTGTACTGGGACCTTATTTTTGTCAGCAGTTCCTTAAAGTCCGCTGCCTTTGTACAGTTCATAGCATTTTCAACCATTACCTGTCTGGAAAAGAAAAGCCAGCACAGGCGTTTTGTAGTAGGAAATAAATCAATCCTTCAGAAGAGTAAATGCAACCTGGCAGTGTTACTGTATGATTCTATTATATAGGTGAGAGATAGCACACATGAGCAGTCCTGTAGAAATCAATGTTGACTGTATCTGTAGTTGCTCACTTACAGTGAAGGCTTAAAACCAGGGTTTGATATTGCCCTAAACACAGGAAGTGTACCTTAAGTCTTGTTGGTTCCAGTGCTTTTCCATTTAGGATTAAATTGTCACATTTTGTAGGTAGTACAAAGCTAACAACATACTGTTTGTATGTTATTTGCAATGCAATAGAGTATAAAATATATCTAATACGTATATTTTTCAATAGTAATGTTGATTAAATATTAATTTCCAGGAGGCAACAATTTTATTTTGTTTTTAGGTGGGGACCTCCCACAATTTAGATTTAACATGTGCAAGTGCTGTTCCCCCATCTTGTGCAGTGGAGCTGTGCAGAATGAAAGCTGTTCAGATTTGTGGGGGCACAGAGAGACTGTCACACTTGGAGTGGCTCAGTATTCACACTCATGCAACAGCACCGGACTCTGAGTGCAAAGAGCTAATTTCAAGCAGTTACATCTCTACTATGTCATAGTCTTCCTCTTGCTTTCAAAAAAAAAATAGAAACAAAAGCAGATCACTATGGGTTTCTGTCTGAATTTCTGAACTCTCTTAGCTTCTCTCATATCTCACTGTGTTCAGTGCCCCTGCTGCAATTTCCTGTCCCTCAGGGCATGGCTTTAATTTCTCCTGACAGCTAGTGAGGTTATTGACTAGAGAGTTCCAAAGCTAAAATTGCCAGGCATTTCCACAAGGGAATATAACACAAACTTGTGTGAACCCATTTCTTTTTTGAAGAAGGGTCTGTGTCAGTGTCTGTCTTTTCCCTAATCACTATCCAGTCCCACGAGGATTCCCAGTAAGAGGGAACTCCCCAGCCTTCACATAGCCCTGTTTCTAAGCCCTGTGCTGAATTCATATACAGTGTGTTTGCTTTCCTGTGGTCTGTAGGTAGGTATCCCGTGGTAGGGCTGGGGAAATGATGCAGTTAAAAGCTGCTGCTACTCTGAGGGGTAAACTGTGATCAGATGCGCTTGTTTCTCAGACAGCGGAAGGATGAGCTGGAACAGAGGATGTCTGCTCTCCAGGAAAGCCGAAGGGAGCTTATGGTTCAGTTAGAAGGCCTCATGAAACTGCTGAAGGTAAGGAGCTCCACCTGGTACTACCAAGGAAAACACAAAGTGAAGTGAGAGAGAAGAGGGAGGATATGTAACCACAGAATTCTGCCGAACCTGACTGTTCCTACCCACAAAATTTGGCTGTGTTTCCCTCCCTTTTTATTTTTTGCCTTGGTCTTTTAATTCAGGGGTTTCAGATGATGCTCAGATGCTGTTGTTCCTGTAGCAGCACCGCATCATCATTATCACCTACTGCTAAGAGAAGTAAGAAAAAGAAAAGAAACCAACATGTAAAACAAGTTAACTATTAGCTGTAAGAAAAAAGCATCAGCACTGTACACTATTATTCACTACAGCTGACAGTATAGCATCATTAGGCTAGTTCCTTTTAACTTTGCCCTTAAGTTCAAGTTTCTTTAACTTACTCAGTTGCTGGTTCTGTCAGATGAGTCATTTAACAACCACATCTACAACTCTCACTTCAGAGATGCTTTTCCCTACAACCCTTGTTTCATTTTCATGGGTACAGAAGCATGCCCTTGTTAAACAGATGAAACATGTCTCAACAAAGGATCTCAGTTAAGAGCAAAGATATCAAAAAGTATGTGCATTTTTAAAGACAGACTAGGGTAAGATGGAAGATGTGGTTTTATTTGCAGCCCTATTTTACCTGATGTGCTTCAGGACAGATGATGCCAGAAATTCACATTGGAAGAAAGCACCCTGAGTAGAATAGGAGTCTGTGTTGTTGTCTGTGACAGATGAAATGAGTTCATGGAAGTTCAGGGCAACTTGAGTCAAATATGGCTCAGATAAGAGCAGAAGGAATTTCACTGAAACCCATTTAGCAACATGCTTCCATCTAGATGCAACATGCATTCATTTGGATCCATTTGCATCAAAGGATGAGTTTGACACCTCGTGTCACTTGCCCCTCCTCAGACACTGGCTTCTGCAGCCACACTGCATGAATTGGTGGCACCTCAGGAGCAGAGCCCACTATAGAGCCAGCAGATTCTTTGTTTTAACTATGAAATGCTGCAGTGCCGCAACTAGCAGTGAAGGCTGCCTGCTGTTAGTCACTGCCTGGACAGAGAAAATTTGGGGTAGGAAATGACAGCAGCTTTCTGCACACTTTGCACTGTTCTGGTGTTTCAAAGTGTGCAGAGGTGGGACCTTAAGCTGGTCTTATATCTTCAGCTATCTTGATTGTATCTTTAACCCTGTGCTTCAAATTTGGCTTTGTTTTTTGTTCTTCACTTACATCCTGGCTCATCTCATGTGCTGATCCTCTTTTTCTTTAGGAAGAAGAATTGAAACAGGTAGCAAGTTACCTTCTCTTTGGAAGCCTTACTAACTCCTAAATGTGATTGTGTTCCTGTGATTTGTGTTACTTCCTTTGCTTGAGAAGTGTGTGTGTGTTCTTTTGACCAAAATTAATATTTTGCAGTTCTTTCCCACATTAGTGTCTTGAAGCAATTTTCACAATGAAACATCTTAGCACTCAAAAAGCACTAGAAAGTGAGTCATGGCTACAAGGACTCTTTTTCTCACTCCTCTAAATTAAAACTCGTATAGAAACCACCCCTCAAATGTAGTGAAACCAACCTAGAATATGAATTAAATAGATAATATTTTGAAAACGTAATGAGAAATTTTGTACTTTAAAGAAAAGCGTAACTGAGCTTAAATTAGACAAGGGCAATGAGTCTGAAAGCCCATTTTTTCCAGAAGGAGTCAAGGCATAGTGTGGACATCTCTAAAAGTTGGCACTGATGCTAACAGTCCCATGAGTCTTAAGGGAAATAAATGTTTTCTGCAATCTAGATCAAAAAGTATTTGCATTAATAATAGTAAATTTTAGAAGATTTATTTGTTTCAGAGCTTTTCAGTATTATAATGCATCTTGGAAATATATTAGGCTTTAAAAAAGACACTTTTCGGGTAGCAGTCTGATTTATGAGTTCAGTAAAAGCGTTTCATTTTAACAAAACACACTTCCTCCTGTTTTCATCAGCAGAACTGCAATCACAACTCTGATGTGTTCTGTCAGTGATAGAGCATGCAGCATTTGTAGGAAGGCTCACCTTCCTAAAATCAACAATTGACTAATTTTTGTAGAGCATCGGTTTGTTGCACACAAAAAAATAATTCTGATCAAATACCACCTCTGTGTCAGGGCAGTCTTTTTTGATTCTGAAGATCTGCTCACAAAAGAGAAGCTTCCAGTGTGACAGGAGTTACCTTATCATTTAAAATGTTCACTGGACAGTGTAAGTGAAAGCACATTTTCAGGCTGCTATGAGGTATTTTTATGAGATTTTTTTTCCAAGAGTAATAGCCTTACTGAATACCAGGTGATGATGCTAAAGAATTACTCTCACCATTTCCATTTAATGATCTCCATTATGCTATGCCATTTCATGATCTGTTGAGAGAAACAGGATTAAATTAATTTCTGGAGGAATTCAACTGGAATGAGCAGCCTGGCAATTCATCTAATGCTTATGAATTATCTATTTCTCCATTACCCTTCCTTGAGAAAGGATAATGAGTTCTTCACATCCCTGTCTTTTGATGAGGCTGTGTGATTTCCCCATATGTCATCCCAGTTCAGTCCCAGCAGAGGGAGCAATGGACTAAAACTCCTGGAAAGCCAGTTTTCATTTCAAGCATTTTATGCTAGGCATGCATGACACTTGATAATGGGAAAATTTTCCTGTCTAGCAAGAGTTAACTTAAGAGCTGTAGCAATTTGCCTAGGAATAGTGAATTAAATAAAATACCTGAAAATTTTCCTGGAAGGCATGAGAGCACTGATAACTGCAACCAAGTACAACACAAAAGCTGAAGCCATCCAAATATCCACCGTGGCTGTGGTAGCTCCCCTTTCAGCATGCTTTAGTCCTTAGCTGGTAGAGCTGTCAAGGTTTGGGAGCAATTCAGTGCTTATCCTCTCTGCTGACCTTACCAAGAAGTTCAGACGGGCTGTCATAGCAGATTTCAGACCATTAGGTCTAGCCTTTGAAAACCACAATTCTCCCAGTAACCACTAAGCAGGAATCCAATCCTAATACCACTTCATTCCCACAAACCTGGGCTGAGCTGGATCTAGGTGAGTAAAATGTATTAAGTTTTCACCTCTCTGAAATCAGACATTTGCTAATATCCTCCTATTTCAACTTGTTGTTCATCAGTTCTGTTTGATACTGCCCAAATAGTATGAAAAGTGAGGAGTTTTTTCCTGGACAAGGAACTCCAAATGCTTCATTTTCCTGTGCTTCCCAAACATTTTGTGTTTGTTCATCATAAACACAAAATCTCAGTCATAGCTGCAGAGCAGACAGAGGGTAAGCACTGGGTGTGCAGCAGTTTTCACATCTCTCAAGGGAAAATTCCAGCCCAGAAGTACTGGCAGGCATCTGTTATTTTTAGTAAATAAAATGCCTATCCTGAAATTCATTCCTGAATATTACTTGATGACAGGAAGCAAATCTCGTCCAATTTCTCCTCATCTTTCTTTAAAAGTTCCCACTGTTGTTGGTGTTCCCGGAGCAGAGATCAAAGGCAAAGGAGAGCTAAGGAAAAAGGCAAGTGAAAAAGGGCACTTGTCCTTCAGAGTGCTGAGAACCAAAAATTCTTTCACAAATGTGTTTCAGTGAGAGTGAAATGTGCTCTGTCAGGGCAGGAAAGAAGGAAGCTGTAGATCCTGGACGCCCTGCCTGATGTGCAGGGATTATGACTAACCAGGACCTTGGAGTGTCTTCAGCTTGTTCTGGGCCCTTCCTCTGGAAGACTGAATATCTCCATTTCTGCTGGAGCTGGTGTAGATGATTCTAGAAACAGGAGAGCATCTGGCCTTTTAGATATTTGATTTGCCTTTCATCCATCATTTAAGTGTTCTAAAACCAATCATTAAAGAAATTAAAAGTATTAAATCCTCCATTCTTCCATCTTTATTTCTCATGAACGTAATTTGTCCTTGATGGCTTTCAGGTGATAATGTCCCTTAGAAAGGGTGATAGGCTAAAAGAACAAAAAGCTTAGTATTCTGATACATTATTTATGGTCCAGACTAGGAATTTATAAAAAATCTCAAGGGCAATGCTGCACTCATCCTGCAATGGCCTGCTCTTGTCTTTTTTAGAACATATTTGCTAAACATAATCAGAGCTGCAGTGGCAACCAATACCAGAGTCAAAATAAATGCCAGGAGAAGGGTTAAGAAGTCCTCCTGCATTTTTAAAATAAAGCAAAAATAAGGGAAACACCACCCCTCCAGTTAGTTTTGACTGAAAACAGCCAGGAGCTTATGTGGCAGTTCCCCTTTAAAAGCACTCAAGCCACCTCCATCCTTGGCATCTGCTAAACACTGGGTTTCAAAAGCCATGTGCAGTTTGGTGCAGGCTCCAGCATTAGTTTTTTTCTTACATGGACACATATTCCCAAGACTTTGAAACAGTGGATGAGAAGAGTGCTGTGTCTCTTGGTATCACTCACCTAGCTGCATTTGTAATTTTGTGAAGTTTGCTTGAATTTTGTAAAGCCTGCTTTCAGCTAAGTGATCCTAACTGTGAGGTGCTAACAGCATGACATTTATATGACTGGTGTTAAAACATTTTTGCTTCCAGCAGCTGAACCCATGGCAGGAATTTATATTGCCCTATCCCCACAGTGTTTTGGGAGTGCCTGAGTATGTCCTGTGGAGCAGATAATTTAATAGTGGCTTAAACAGTTCTCTAGCTTCTAATAAAAAGCAGAAATTTGTATTATTTATTGCAAGTGTCAGACTTTATGTGACTGAGAGGTTGCACATACCATGAACTTGTCTTGCAGGGAGGCAGAGGGCAGGGCTCTGCTGAAAGGGGCTGCTGCAGTCCCTTGCCCAGGCTGGGAGCCACACTGATGCCAGCAGCTTTCCCTTTCTCACAGCCAGCATGGGTTACAGTTTAGCAGGCATGCATGTGAACTGGGGGAGTGAGAGGGCAGAGAGGTCTGTAGTGTGGTCTTTATTAACTTGGAATTTTTTTTAATTTAGCTGCCTGACATTTTCCCATGCTTAAAGGAAGTCAGATCTTGACTCATATTTTCCTATTTACTGTTTCTCTACACAGAAGCCTTGCTGTCAACTAACAACTGACTGTGGTTTATTTCTTCTAGCAAAATTAACATTACCCAACTGATCTGCAAACAGCACGATGCCTTTAAGCTGAGGGATGGGTGACCAGCACTGCAGGCAGGCTCTTGCAAAGCCCCTGTTTAACCTCTTGATTGTTTTGCAGACGCAGGGGGCAGGCTCCCCACGCTCCTCACCCAGCCACACCATCAGCCGGCCGATTCCCATGCCCATCAGGTCTGCCTCTGCCTGCTCCACCCCGACCCACGCACCTCAGGACTCTCTGACCGGGGTGGGAGGAGATGTGCAGGAAGCCTTTGCACAAAGTAAGTCTCATTAATAGCTTATCTGAGGCACCTGGAGACTGAAGGATCGTTACTTCTTGTGGTTACTGACTAAATGTAACCACAGTTGAGCTTCTGAGTTGCATGCAATGAAACAAACAAACAAAAAAAATTCTCGACAACTGCATTTTTCCATTGAAAATCAACATTGTCAGCCTTCAAGGCAAGCTGTCAAAGTAAGCAGATAGGCAGAAACTGGACCGTGATGCCAATTAATGGAGTTTGGGGTAAGAAGGCATTTTGATGTAAGAGAGTAAGAACAGTTATCACTGCTTTGTTAACCAGAAAAATTGCTATTGACCTCAGCAGGCATTGTTAGTGTGTTGGTTTTAAATAAAGACTTTGCTAGAAGTAAATGATACAATCATAGAATTAGTTCAGGTGGAAAGGGCTTTTGTAAGTCACTGTGTCCTTCTGCCCCAAGGACGAGGGCTTCAAAGTGAGATCAGACTATTCAGGACCTTTACCAGCTGAGTTCTGGATGACTCCTGTCACTCATTTTCTCCGTTGCAGTGTTTCACCATCTTTATTGTGTAAATTTGGAATATCCCTTGATGCAACTTGTGACTGTCATCCCTTGTCTTTTTGCTTTGGGCCTGAGAAAGGTCCAGTTAGACTAGACAGGAACCAAGTCAGAAAGTCCAGGTGAACCGTTTTTTTACATTTCCAGAAAACTGTCATCACCTTCCCACTCTTTTCCAAGTAAGAATAAATTTTAAACTGTTTTGAATTTCTAAGGCCACAAATTAAATTATTATGTTGAATAACACAGAAAGTGAGTAGTCTGTGTTATTTAAATGAAAAAATATTTCTTCTTTTTTTAATCTGATCTCTAAAATATTTACATAATTGCAATTCTATGATCTGAATAAGTTTTATCCCTCTTTCCCCCGCACAAATTAAACGTTAGTTTAAATGTAAGCTCAGAAGTTCCTCTGCTACAGTGAAGGCATGCTTCTTCCCAGGAACCCAGTTCAGCCCTCTCATGCACCTTCCCCTTGGCTTTCCTGTGAATTGTGTCTTTGTGTGTATTTTTGGACAAGGTTGAATCTGTAATGCAATCAAGAACTTTCTCCTAAAGTGCTGGTCAATTCAAGTATTGAACACAGGTATAATTCCTGTTCCCAACATAACGGGTTGCTGCTAATCTCACTTTCTGTGGCGAAAGAAAAACAGGCAATATATTTTCTTTTTTTCTGCTATGAGAAAAATCGAGACAGGCAAAAATATGGAGTCTAGCTCCTATGCTGTTATGGGACAGCTTCTCTAGAGTTAAGAGTAAGATAAATAATGTAGTGGCCACAATAAAATATCCATAAACAATGCTAAGTCTGCCTCAGGCAAGTGCATTTTAAGTGTAAAAATGTGTTCTGTTGAAGATCAAAAGCAATACAAGAAGTTATGTGATCACATTTTAAAACTGCTGCATTTGATAAATACCCAGGTTTGTGTCATTATTTACTGCAAGGCTCTAGATGGGAAGGTCAAACCCAAAGAACTTGAAGCCAGCATTCTGCCACATCTTGACATATGACTTTGTGAGGGGGTTGGGCTGAGATTTTACGGCTTCATTCTCTGCTGCACCGACAGAGATCTGCCTATATATACTTAATGCAGACAAGCCATGGTTAAAGGACGTTTTCTCTTCATTGTTTCTGTTTCTCTTTCACAGCATTTGCAACAGTTCAGAGGCACAAATTTGGGAAGACTTTAGAGAGGGAGTGGTTGTCTGTGTGTGTAAGAGAGAGTTTAAATACTATCATTTACATTCCAGTGACTATTTGCTAATGGATACATTAAAAAAAAACCCTCTTCAGGATTTGAGAAACTTCTTAAAATGTATTGGTTTGCATTCAGCGAGTTTTTAAAAAATCTACAGTAGCCAATTCCTGTAAATAATTCCATTTGGAAGCCTAGGGATTCTGTGAAATATATTGATTATTCAGCTATTCAACAATAGTATCTGTGTTTGGGATTTGAGGGAGTTAAGCACACATTACTCACAGATGCCTCCTAAGGAAGGAGTATTTCATGCAGCTCACAAGAATCTCTCATGATTGATGGTTAAGGGAATATTGCAAGGTTCAGCAGGGAAACACTTCTAGATGCGTTATTAGAAAGAGTTTAAAAGCAGCCTGGGGCTGTTTAGAGAGGCAGTAGTGCTTCCTTTATTAAAAAAAAAACAAGGGGGGTGGGGGGAGAGAGAGAGAGACAGTAAATTATAGAGTGTACAAGAAAGTCCTTGACTACAGGAGAGGCTGAGAGGGAGCAGAGAAGAGAAATCCATATAGTCTTGAATGGGGAATGAGGTCAAGTGTGTTTCTTCAACATTTGCCATAATTATCTGGCAAATACCTGGCAATAATGGTGTCATTAAACTGAGCTGTGGGAGCTTAGAGAAAACTCTGCATTTCTTCCCTCCTCCCCCACAGGCACTGTAAATGAGTTCATGCTGGATTTGATCTTTCAGGCCTGGTCTGCTGGTGTCACCACACAAATGCAAGTTTGATGGCAATGAATAATCTCCACATATCTGGCATTGTGGTTAAATGAAGCGTGAGGGCAGGCTTCTGCTTTTGTATACAGCATAAGTAAATGAGGCCATTCTGCAGAGAACTCTTCTGCACGTGTCCCTCGTAAGGACTTTGATACCCTGAATTATCACAGTGACAGCTTTCAGCAGGGTCAAAACTGCTTTCAACAGTAAAACATGTCATGTGAATAATAGTAACACTGTGCTTTGTCCATCTCTTGCTTCAGGTGCAAGACGAAACTTAAGAAATGATTTGCTGGTGGCAGCAGATTCAATCACCAACACCATGTCTTCTTTGGTAAAAGAACTAAATTCTGGTGAGTGAGGCTAATGAGATGGACTAGTCACCACAGTGACATTTCATATTTATATGAAAAAAGTAAATGGTAGGAAGATACAAATCTTCAAAGCTTTTTGTGTTTTTATTTAAAAAAATCCCTAAATAACGGCCTCTGGAACTCAGCAGTTCTCAAAGCCATGGATGTAGTGTTGCTGGATACAGTGAAAACTTTTAAGTTTGTCTGAGATTCCACATGGAGTAGGATTTCACTCTTCAGAAATTAGATTTAGCATAGATCATACAGGACCTGTTGTAAAATGCAGTCTGTAGTATTACCATTAAAATATCCTACCAAATAACTGAGATAAGCAAAGGTTCAGTATTTGGTTTCACCACAAGAAGAAAACTATAAGCTTTGCTGATAATAGGTAAAATAATATGATTTATTCACTGTGAGGAGGTGGCATTCTCGGTTGGAATGGCAAAGAAATGCTTAAAAGAAATGGGCAAGTATACTTTTGTGGAAGTTAAGTGGGAGTTTTTTTGCTTCACAGAGGTGGGCAGCGAGACAGAGAGCAATGTGGATTCTGAGTTTGGACGGACTCATTTTGACGACCTGGTTCCATCCCCGACGTCTGAGAAGGCTTTCCTGGCGCAGATCCACGCCCGGAAGCCGGGATACATCCACAGCGCTGCCGCCACCGGCTCCATCCGCAGTGACATGTGGGTACCTGCCTGACACCCCTCCCTGACCTCATTCTTCTTCCTCTGGAAACAGAGTGCAGCACGCAGTATTTCCTCTCCCTCTCAATTATTTGGGTTTGAAAAAAAAAAAAAAAATGGTAAAAATGCAAGTGAGGACTGTTTCACGGTTACATAGTAGTGGGCTCTGTAAACAATAAAGCCTGGAACTTGGGACTTCCTCAGGAGTGAGCTGTCCCACATCCAGCCTGGAGCACTCAGGCAGCATGGAGGCTGTGGGACAGCTGTTTTCCCAAGCATGCCCTGCAGTCTTATTCCCTGTTTATCCAGACTAAGGGACCTGTTGGGGCTCACTGGAAAAGGAGAAATGTGTAGATGGAAAAGACAGAATGCTTTTCATTGACCTACTCAATTGATGAACAAACAGATTGATTTTTACAACCTGATCCTTCCTTTCAGAGACAATAGGCATCTTTCTAGTTATTTTTAGTTCATCTTCTTTGTATGAAGTTATTGAGAACTTTTGTTACTCATTTCCTTAGGGGAGTGCCTTCAGCAGAATATGCCCTTTGGTGTACTTCATGAGAGAGGGAAGTAACAGAAGTGTTCTCCACTGCCAGGAAATAGTAACCAGTGAAGCATGTGGTTAGACTAAAAGTATCCCACGGCCCTCATAGATTACAATAAAGAGAAGTTTTATTGACTCTATTGAATGTCATTCATCTCAGGAGGCTATTTATTAATAATTGTCTTTAGGGTTACAGAAGATGGAGACCCTTATGTCAGAGCAGATGATGAAAATTACGAGAACGACTCTGTCCGCCAGCTGGAGAATGAACTGAAAATGGAGGAGTATCTGAAGCAGAAGCTGCAGGATGAGGCGTACCAGGTGGGAGAAGATCACCTGCTGCCCATGTTTCTCCATAAGTGAGAAAGGATGATGGCCCTCAGATGTCCAGTGCCATCTAACCAGCCCCAGGCTCTGGGGTGTGATCTCTTCTGGGTTACCAGAGCAGCTACATTCCAAAAACTGCTGTCATCCTTCCACAGACACACATACATCCAGCCTTTGTGCATATCCAAGAAGACCACATGCCTGAGACACACAGCAGTAGTCCATAAAGGTACCAGGGAACCAGGTGGGACAGAACTGCCTCTGAGCTTGTTCTCTGCCAATGCCTACCAAGTCACTTAGATCTCATTTGCCACTACCACAGGTGCTGGTTGATGGTGTCAAGATGTCCTGCTATTTTTTTTTGTTGGTTTCTCTTTCTCCAATAGCAAAAAACATTTATAAGAGTTTGTCCAGTGTGAACTGCAGCTCAAGGGCAGTCTGTGTTACTGTCATTGTCAGAATCTGGGGGTACAGAAAAGGGTCTGAAATTAAATGTATCCAGAGAACCAAGTATTCAGCAAGTATCTAGTGCAGAGAAGCCTGGGATTTGTTATTAAACACCTCCCTGAGGAAGCTCTCAAAGAACATTTGTTTGAGTCTGAGTAAGCAGATATGCCAGGGGGAGCTGGAATTCTGTAGATGCCCATATCTGCATCATGGTCTCCAGTTCTCCCTGGTGTTGCAGATTATTGGCATGTTTTCAGTTATTCTGACTTGAAATATCTGAATTTAAAATACTTTGCTTCTTATAAAGTTGGAAGTAGTGTCAATAGGAGAGAAAACTTAGTTCAGTTATTTGGGAGTAGAGGTGAAGCAAGCAAAAATACCTGTGTTCCCACATGGTGATCGGCTCAAATTTGGACCTCACCACTGAAGAACATATTAAATGGGCTAACAAAACCAAATTAGATATGTTCTGAGAGATCAGATGTCTACAAATGAAGTTCAAAATCACTTTATGAGCAGGAATTCTTTATATTGCTGATTTCTAGGAGCTAATAAAATCTAGCCTTTTTTTCTGGTAGTTTTCCTCTGGTGTTCAGTACTGGTCACTTTGGAGACAATCTATGTCTGACAGGCTTGTGTTGCAATGAAGATTGGCTGCTCATTTGGTCTTCTTTTCTGTAAAGCTGCTAGGATGTGTTTGTCTTGTAGAAATTCATTGAATCTTACCAAAATTTGAGGTAACTTTGAGGTTGATGTGGACATCTTTGTGTTGTTGATGTAGACCTGCTGCATGCCTATGGTAGCTTGCTAAAAGTCATTTCATTGCAGAGGTCTTTAGGACATGACAAAAGGAGCAGGATTGTTATAGATCATTTACTAAGGCAACAGCAGGTGACATAGGGGGAATTGTCAGAACTTTTTATCCAAGAAGGCAAATGTCAAAAACCACAGCCTTTAAACTTCGAAACAGGATGAGCAGCTACTGCTGATGTAAGAAAAAGTAATTGGCAGTTTAGAGAAGTGCCTAAATAGTCACAGCTGTCAGGCATCAAATAATAAATGTTATTCTTGCTGGTAAAAAATCCATTTCCTTTAGAAAAAACAACAGACCAGTTTGTATTTTGATTACAGTATGGAAGCGCAGTATATGGCAACAGTGTTACTGAGTTTCACAAGTTACAACGGGATTTTGTACATGCATACAATTCAGTATGTATGTGCACTGCAAATAAGGGCAGGAGAAGTTATGCATGTCACTTGATGGCAGCGGGTGTTACTCTTGCTTCAGTCAAAACAGTTTTTCTGCTGTTTTCTAACGGCATTCCCAGGAGATGGGAAGGAAATCTTCTCCCTATTAACACCAGAATAAAACTCCTGAATTTAAGTGAGCCAAGACTAAACACAAGTGAAGATTATTCCCCATTGTTTTACATTATTTGTTTCTACCAGGGCAACAAAGACAAAAAACCCAACACACACACACACACACCCTCCCCTGAGGAGGGTGAAAAGCTTTTTTTGTCAAAGATATTTTCTGAGGGAACTGAGGGAACAGAAAGACCTCATTCTAGACAAGTTCTGCTTTACAGCAGTTTTTCAAAAGGCATTTCATGATGTACTTTACTGTCTGTGAGATTGTCAGCTTCTATCAGGCAGTGATTTGACAGTAGTGACCTGTAAGTGGAATCTATTTTTAGTTGATACCACAGCCCCAAAGCATGTAATGGCAATGCATGAGAAGTCCTTCCCAGTATGGGTGATGCCATTTAAATTAGGGAATAGATTTAAATGAAGCAAAAAAAGATGTTAAGTTAATAGGGACTACTAAGATGATTAGGAGCTGGTTGGAGAGTGTCATATATTGATCCTGGGACATGTGCTTTGGCATTGGTTGTTCTCTGCAATTTGCTGTTTATTTGTGGTATTTTGCTCTTCTATCCCTTTTTCTACTAATATCACTTAGTATTCTAAAAAAGCCACAGCTTTGTACTTAGAAAAACAAAGGAAAATCGGAAAGTTTCTGTTCAGGGTATCCTGTTGAACAGAGGCCAGGTCAACTATTCTCATTTGCATCAAACCATTGCAATTTATTACAAGCTGTTTTACTGTTTGTACTGACATATACACTGCATTCTTCTGGATTGCCAAAAAAAGCCAGAAGCTGTAGCTATCGTAATGCAATTGTCAGCTGAAAAAAATCTGCATGGAGGAACTCCTGCTAAGGCTGCAGAATGGTCACCTCAGTAACAATCTGGTAACCATTTTTATGTTATTAAATGTCTCACTTCGTGTAAAATCAGCACATTTAGAAAAACATGTAGATGTAGTGTAGCATGAAAGATAGATGACCCAAACCCACTCTTGCTATTTTGTGTCACCTTGTGTCCAAGAAAGATTTTTGTGCTAAACTCTAAATTAGTATAAAAAGCCCAAGATAGATAGGGAATTCAGGGACATGAAACCTTAGAGGAGGCTTCTTTCTCTCTTTCTTTTTTTTTTTTTTTTTTGAAGCATGTTGTAAATAACAAGTATCTGTATCAGAAAAAAACCCAAACACATTTAATGCACAAGTGTAAATGCTAACAGTGTGTATCCTCCCACATCTGTTTCCACTTTTGTTCCTGGTACAGTCTTTTGCTGGTATGTTGTGTAAGACAGTTTTCACTGGGTTTATTTTCTGAGTCCCTAATTGCTCCCTTTATTTCTAGGCTTGTGCATGGCTTTTTTCAGAGTAATACACTGCCTGGCTGCTCACAGGCTTAATTTGTCATCTTCCTGTTTTCTGTCCTTTGTTATCTACAGGTCAGTTTGCAAAGTTGAGTGCAATATTCTTCTCTCTCCTCTCAAGTAAGTATTACTATAATTTAGAAGAAAGTTTGGAATTAATCCTCATAATAATATACATTTCAGTGACTATGCATCTTGTGGCACCTGAATGTACCTGTTTCTTTCTCCTTTTAACCTGTGTTGGGACGCCTTGGAATCTCTCTGAATCAGTTCTAATTTATGGATCTGTAGTCCTAGTCCCAAGGATTCCTGTTAAGCCATAACCCTTTTTATATTTTTCCTTTGTTGACCATCAGAGTGAGAATGGGGAATTTTCATCCCTGGGGATGATGACAAATATATTAGCCAGTACAGAGAAACCTTATCTTCTGATAAGGAATCAGATTACATTTCAGGAGACCTGACTTTAATTCCTTTCAATGCTTTAGTCTTCCTAGGATAACTGAAATAAATAATTTCTGAGGAGATCAGAACATCTACTCTAGTGTGTGAAACAAGACTCACACAAACATTAAAGAAAACAATCCACCAGCTGCTTCACCACAGAGGTGTCCTCAGATGTGTTGCGGAAGTTTAAAATACCCCAATCCAAGTGGAAGATGCTCAGCTACTGGATAGAAGCTGGCAGTTCAGAAATATGGCAAGCTCTGTAAATTTCCTGCTGTCCCATATTCAGGTCATGTTCCTGACACATGCCAACCTCACAGTTGCAGCACTGAGATTATTGCCAAGTTCAACAATTGCGTTTCTCTTCAGGAAGACAGACATCTATTTTTATGAAGTAGCCTGTTACTCTGAACCTTTGCCCAGGAAATGGGAGACCACACATTTCTTCTTGCCTCTCCTGAAGCCTGAACTTGGCATTTCTGATTTTCTAGGAGAGTGCAGTGCCCTGCTGTGAAAATGGCAGTGAGATAATGCTGTCCATCCTGCTGAGACACTGAACCATGCGCTAACGGGGATGGAAAGGCAGGAGAACTCAGAATAGGGATCTCATTCTGGTCTTTAGACTGAGCCTCTTCCTCAAAGTCAGAACTAAAAGCAAGCAGAGGTCAAAAATCAAATGGACACTGGAGCTTAGGAGCAGGGTCACGTTCAGATGAGCAAAACCAGTGAACTAGCCTGTGCCAACTCTTACAGGAGCTCATATTGTTAGATATTGTGTGTCATGTTTTATGCTAGACCTCCTTATTTATATGGCAGTTTTGATGGTAAAACTTGACCCTGATTCAAGGGGTTTGCGTCTTCTGATGACAGTAAAATTTGACTTTTAAATTATGTACCTTGTGAAAGCAGCTACTATTAGATATTTCCAAAGCATCTGTCTCAGTTTCTCACGCAGCTGAAGCAGAATAACTGGATGTGAAAAGCAAGTAAACTGCAGTACCCAGAGTACTATAAACACCAAATAACTGCTCATAAAAATTCTCCTAACATTGCTCATTAGGTTACATTCATTTTCTCAGTAGTCTTGTTAAAAACATGAGCCATGTAGAGTTTCATAAACACTAACAGCCAGAAAAATAAGTTTTCTTACTCTGTTTAGGCGCAGTTGTCAGTTTCAGATCAGGTCATCATGAAAAGGAAAATAGCTCTTTCAACAACAAGCTGTGTGTATAACTATGTAAACAGTGGAAAATTTATATATAACTGAATATAATTACAATTTGCAGTAATAAGTCAAAAAAACCCTTTTTAATAGAATTACAAAACTCAGGCAATTCTAGTCAAGGTTTCCTTTTTTGTTGGGAAGCAGTGTTAACATAGTGATGTGGGGAAACATACAGCCCTAAGAGCATGGCTTTCTTGAAAATACTTATCCTATCTCAAATTAGTAGGTATTTGAGACTGAGATACTGTCTTGTCTCCTGGATGATTTTTGAAACCTTGTCAAAAAGAAAGATTTTCATAGTGAAATTCCTTTCAGCTCCCAGGGGAGCCCTTTGCCCAGTACCAAAACTGTAACATTCCCAGGAGCTATAAAAGCCCAGCCCTACAGAAACTGGCATCCAAAACTAGTGAACTTGTCACTTCACCTATATCCACAAGAACAAAATGTATTATGGTACATTATGGTAAATACATCTTCACATGGTAAGTGAATCTTCTCAGGGTTCACTCCATTGTGAATATGGAAGTCTGTCATATGTTGTGTGTTTTATTTGGTACTTATATTTCACAGCACTGGACAAATGACTTCAAAAAGTTTATACCAGTCATGGTATGTAAAGTGCTTTTGCAGTTTTCATTGGGTTCTTGCTTGAAGCTTAGAAGCTGTATGGAGAGTTTTATTTCTAAACCCTTACTCAGTCAATAATGGTACAAATACTGTTGATATGGCCCTAGATGGCCATAGGAAGACGAAAGCCAACAGACTTTCTTGTCTCACGCAAGTATTGCTTTTGTGTTTATTAAAATAAAAAAACAAGCAAACCAAAGATGGGGGAAATGAGATCAGTTTATTATAGCTCCTTATGATAGCTGTTGCTGCTAATGGCCAGCCACAGTTTTGTTCATTTCCTTATTCATCTGAAGTTGATGTTATTTGATTGATGATTTTTGCAATCTGTTTGCATTTGCATCTTTAAAAGTGCTATGTCCAATTTTCCAGAATTGATTTTAAATAGGATCTAGTATAACAAATTCCCAAGAGAGCAAGTGATTCCTGTAACACATAAAACATAATTTAATCGTGTTTTCAATTTACTTTTTATGTTCAATAGCCTTGTTTTATTTTTAGTAAAGAAACAGAATGAATTTGAACTTGTTTTGAGCAGGTATTAGGCAGATCTTGACATTAGGTGAAACTGCAGCTTTGATGTTGTTTTACCTTTATCCCCTTGATAGCATTTGGGTTTTTGCCAAGAGTGGCCAGTGGGAGCAGAAAGCCTGCATTTCAGAAACTAGTTGAGAAGTTGTCATTTTCAATTAGTTGCTGTTGACTCATGCAGTCGACATGTCCTCATGAGACCTACAGTTTCCTAGATTTTCTAAAGCTATGCTTTCTTAGTGCTGGCACACATTTGAATTGGTCCTGCCTGTTTCATTTATGTGCATTATTATAACAGGAGAGAAGGTGTGAAAAGCTAATAGAAATCAGACCTAAGGTATCCACTGAGAGGGAGTACATAGAGGAGGCTTTATTGCAGGCTTTGTTCTCATTTTAACTGTGATTTTCCCCATCTTGACAAAAATGTAATAATTTCAGTTAAAGATTTAGTTCCATTCCTACTCTAAACCCTCTCACTCTCTCAAAACCTTACAACATGAACTGTTGTGGGGTCTAAGCCTTTGGGTGTCTATGGGTGACATTTTCCATTGCAAAAGCGTCTGAATGGTTTGTATTGAAATGGTTGGAAATGTTTTAAAACACAAAAACCCAAATCCTCTCCAATTTTCGATATGAATGCATTCTTTAAAAATACTGTGTATTCACCCTAGACTGTTCTTCCGGGACAGAATTTGTGTTGGGTAACACTTCCATATTTTTCTCATCTCTTGCCATTTTTTTTGGAACCTCTTTTCATGTTTACCAGCAGAGATTAGGAATATCATCAGATGTCAGGTGATAAAACCCATGGGCTAAGGGAGATGGTGTGGTCAGTCTAGTCCAGTCTTTTAATTTTTTCTTGAATAAATACATAAAAGCCAGCATTATCTGGACCATTCCATTTGAAAATAACAGGAGGATAACAGCACAGTAATTTTCAAAATGCCTGCTACATTCACTCAGCTGTGTTTTGGTTTTCTTTTCTTTTTGGTTTATTTTTCTCCCTAAGTCCTCCTCTTCTTAGCATGTAGGCGTAAAAAACACTGTAAAAAAACTGTGACCAAGTTAACAGGGAAGAAGGAGCTTAAATTTGTGAATTCCATTCTAAAATTACACCAGTGATAAGGATTTTTTTGAAAAATCACTGGATGACAAGTAACAGAAAAGAACCTGTGGATTAAGTAACAGAAGAGGTGTAGTTTTATAGCATGACAAATCATACGAGTCTTAACTTGGAATTAATTTTGGCACTTCCAAAATGTTGCAGTGAATTTAAAGCTCTGAGGTTCATTAGCACTCATTGTTTCTTGTAGGAAAATATCTCTATCTCAGTGCCAGCTGTGGAACAGAGAGAAGTCTGGGGAGAATTTAGAATAACCCTTCCCACAGTCCACCAAAGAGAAGTAATTTATCCAGAAAATATGAAGCAAACCCAAATACTTAACGTTACTGTCAATGTGTCTTGATGCATCCCATGTTTCACAAGCCACTCTTATTTTTCTCTTGTGGTTTATAAAGGTACCATCATGAAATATGAGATGTTCCTATATTTTTGTATATTAGGAAAAATTTTGTCACCAAAAGGACTGCCAAGCATTGGAACAGGCTACCGAAGGAAGTGGTTGAGTCACCATCCCTGGAGATATTTGAAAGGCATGTGGATGTGGCACTTGGGGACATGGTTTAGTGGTGAGACTTGGCAGTGCTGGGTTAATGGCTGGACTGAATAATCTTTTCCAGCTTAAATGACTCTATTATTTACATAACCCTGAAGCTGATTCAGTAACAGTCAGTCTCAGGCAACTGACAACTGACCTCTTCCATGCCTTTGATTTGCATTTTTTTGTCTGAATTGTGACGAGCAAAATGTTCCTTTGCTCAGATTACCAAATGAGTTTGCAGACTTAGGAGGTACAGGTGCCTGTCTGATTTTTAAAAGATACCATTTAAGAAATTTTTATGAAGCTCTCACTAGACTTGCAGTGCAGGTTTCCTTGCATTTATCAACCAAATGTTAATGCTTGTCTTCTGTACCCATCTGACACAAGGAGACACTAAATTAAGATCATTATGCCATTTGGCATGCTTAGGTATTAAGGAGTGGGGTGGATGTGTTTGTGCTTGAATAATTAATACAATCAAATGGTCTCAGGAAGGAGAAGCAGCAAACTAAACTACCTGACCTTTCTTCATTCATCAGATTTAATTTAACTATTTTTGCCAGAGTAATTTGCATTTCATCTCCCATTTTTTAGACCAGCTTTATGCCTGAAATGAGTAGAAAAGGATTCATGTGTGGGGAGTGGTGTATTATGCTGTGATTATCATATCTCATGCAATGCAGATTGGTTTTCTCTCTGAGGTAGTTCAAAAGAAAAAGGAATGAGTTCCTTAACTTAGGAAGGGTCAAATGTGTAAACAGTGCCTTTACAATAAATGTGCCAAAAGCAGAAGTTTGCAGAATTACCTGACTGTAGGTCCTGACATAGTTCTGAGAACGAGAAGGAGTAAGCTATCAAGCATTTTCCATTACCAGCTAAAACTTTGATGCCTCTTCTGTAGGAATTTAACATACTCACTGATGCTTCAGGATACAGAGGAGCACCAGCAGAAACTGGTGCACCAGTGGACTAGGCTGTTCATGAGCTGTAGCAGCCAGAATCACCCTTTCAAGTAACTGCAGGTTTCCTTAGACACAGTAAAACATACAAGACATTTACATGTGAGGGGAGGCTCATGATGGTGAGTGACTCTAAATCAAGTGGCTGAACACTGCACAAGGCAGATAAATCATGGTTTCACTTTCACTAGTCGATTTATAGAGCAACCAGGAAGAGGAAATGGAAGGGAAAATGGGAGCACTGCAAATCTGTGTCAATGCAGACTAAGTTACCCCAAGGTCCCACAGCAGAGCAGGCAACAGTGTTCTTGCCCATGGCAAGGGAAGTTTCCAACTTCCCACATGCCCTGTAAGTTTCTATTTACAGCTCAAATACCTATGTCTCCCCTAGGTAGAATGGCTTTTTTCCTTTTCTACCTCCTTGAGGAGTAACCACAGGAATTGGCCAGCTTCCTTTTTCTCTCAATAAAACAGTAGTCAGAGGCTTTACTTGCTCTGCCTGCGTGGGTGCAGCATGTTAAACCAGCCCTCTTTAAAAACCTTCCATAAACGTTTCTCAACAGGGAAGCTGCAGTCAGACAGACAATGAAAGCTACGTGAGAACTGATGATGAGGAGAGCTGCTTTCGGACAGACGATGAAGAAAACTCAGCTGCGAACTTCACAGAAGAGTGGAACCAAGAGGTGCAGCGTCTCTTGACAAAAAAATCACATAACTAAGTTCTGAGGACTGTAGCACAGTACTTTTGTTCTAAGAGTTGTAGTTTGTAGATGTGTGTTTTTTGACGACAAGACTTTTGTTTAAAGCTAACTTATATTAGCTACATCTTCTGTAACATGGCTCATTACTGGCGAAGCAAACAGACTGACGCGCGTGCTGCTGCCACACACGGCGGCGCTGTTAATAACTCACGTAAACCCTTTGCACATGATATTGAACCTGTTCAGTTTACAATGACAATACTGTTTATAGCTAGAAATTTGATTTCTGAATACTTTGAGATTTTAGTAGATCGGTTTACTATACACTGTACATTTTTTTTCCACGGGAGAAATAAAAAGCGACAATTATGCATTTAACACTGAATGATTATACTCCTGAGTGTATATATCTAGTAGCCCAAAAAACAAAGTACCAGATTATATTTGCAATTTGTTTGCAAGTCTTTAAATTAAGGCTTATACAAAATGTACTAAAATAATAATATTATAATTAATAATAATAATAAACTTCTCTAAGTTAGGGCTAGTGTGTAACTTAGGAATGTTTCTTTCAAAATAATCTAACAAATCAGCCATAGAAGTTAGTGTAAATATTTTTTTTCCAAATAGATATCATATACAAAAGGTGACATTCAAATGATATAGAATCTAGTTTTTAAATCAGCACAGATCTTCTTAAAACTGTGAACTATGTTTTGAAATACTCGTTGCTAAAGCTGTTTATAAACCACAGGTGCCATAAGATCCCTGAACTGACTGATGTTACGTATAATCCTCCATGGTATTGTTTCATTGATGTTTTAGCTTTAGTAAGCATGTGTTCAACAAACCAGCTCTTTCCATCTCTCTGCCCCTCCTCTTCCTCCCCGCCCCCTTCCATTATGTTATTTTCGAGGCCTTCAGCTTTAAATGTACAGGCTTAAAGTGCGCTTGCAACTGTTTTCTTTTGATTTCCGAATGTGTACTGCCTTAGCCAGCCACCAGATGTTCTGCATGCCCTCTTGGAAGTGTGTGGTGAGACTCTTTCAGAGCTGGATGGAGAAATAGCGATTGGTGAAAAGCACAAGAAGAGCAGTGGATTTTTTCAAAAGGACAGGCATACAGTTACAGAATTGGAGTTTTGTCCGGTTTCGTATTTTTCCAGTATCAAGGCATTTCGGGAGAAAGGAGACTGACCTGGCCATTAGGCAGGGTTAGGCAGTGAGGCTGCTGGCTAAAAAGCGTTTGCTCTGCTGTGACTACAAACCTACAGATACTCCCGAGCAGGCATTGACACAAACTAGGATCAACGTGCTCCCCAGGGCACCCTGCTCTGAAACAAAAGTGACACCTCTGTGGCACATGGCACTGCCGTGCAGAGGAACCAGAGCCAGGCCAGGGCCAGCTGGAGCAGCAGCCAGGCAGGGACACCAGGAGATGTTCCATGCTGGCCACCCAGCCCTCCTGAGCTGCTCAGTGTTAGCTCGGGGCCGCCTCTGTGCCAAGGTAACTTCACTGCCCTAATACAATATTGGGCTTCCAGTACCTGGCTGACCTGAAGTGACACTGTCTAACAGCCCTGCAAACAGTGGTGTTTCATACAGATATTTCACACCAGCACCGTTTGCCTACAGCAAGTGATGAGATACCCATCCAAAGCAGGTTAACGTGGCTTGTCTGTCCTTGCTTTCATGGTGACGTGGATGTGTGCTGCCGTATTTATGTGAGATTGCTGTGTAGCTCGACCCAGTAAGTCCACTTGTTTGCATGCATTCTCCAGGCTCGTGGCTGTTTCCCTGGGCACTATGTGTTAGGGAATGAGTATCTGTATGAAAGAGCTGCTGCCATTTTTCACTTTCATGTCATTTTATTGTGTATGCAGATCTCTTGTCTCAATATCCTTGCGTATCTGGGCTTGCTCTCAGACATCCAAATGCATACTAAGGGATCCAGATATCTTCATGTAAGCTTTTCATTTTTGCAATCACTGGTCTTTGCTCCTGCGGTATGTGCCAACCTGGCAAGGGAGGCACCATATCCTCCACTGTCCCCTCCTCCAACCTCCTCTCAGGAATGAGTTAGCCTCCACTAGTGCCTAGCACTCCATGTTTTAAGCTACTCCAGTGAACCTGTAGACATTGCTGTCAGCTCAGGATTCCAGGCAAGTATTTCCTGAACAGGGAGAAAACAAGCTAGAACACAGCTACGTGCAATGGCTGATTAATTCAACCCATGTCATGTTTAACTGTACCCAAAGTAATAGATCCCTCTCATCACCTTAATGTCTGCGTGCTCATTATCACCATGCTTAAAATAGATGCACTAGACTAAATCCATTGCAAGAGCTTCCAAGCTAGGAGTAAGAACTGAAGTTGACTAATCAAGAAGAACTGAAGTTGGCTAATCAAGCCTCTTTCTTTTAGGCTGGTGTCAACAAGATGATCCCTTAGAGTTGGAGTTCTGGGTCCCTTATGCCCTGGAGCTCTAAGATGAAGCGCCTCTTACTTAGCTCTGCAAATGTCTATTTTGAGCATTTTTCCAACTGTTAAGCTGGCTGCATTTTCACCCAGCTGGTCTTTGTCTGTTTGTTGAATATTATTTTGGTTGTGGTTTGCGGTCATTAAAACAAACACAGTTACAGAAGAGGTCCCTGGTACGGCCCTTTTCTTAACTACCAATGGCCCACCGCAGCCGTCAAAACTCTGGGTGGTTTTGCTGTCACTGGAGGAAAACCAGTGGTTTGGAATCAGGAGACAGGGATGTGAAGATGTATAGGGTCCTTGAATGTCCAAAGCGAAGGTGGAGAATGGGTTGTCTGTAAGTAGTAATGTTAACTAAACTGCATAAAAAGGTGTGTGGCCTTTGTTGTGATATAATATGTATTTTCTTATATGCATGAGCCAAATCGTTGCATCATAATTTATCATAAGTGTGTCCACCTTTACTTTCAGTCATCATCTTCTCCCATCCTTATTGGTTCTTGGCAATTACTGTAGATAGACCTTGTAAATATTGCAACCTCGGGTTGCTGTAATCACATTGGTTCAATTCAGCAGACGGAGCTGTGAACAACAAGCACTCCACAGTGTCCTGAAGAATAAAGGGCATTTTTACCTTTGAACCAAAAAAAAAGAAAATTAAAAAAATTACTAAGAGTTACATCTTGAGGCTACTAACTGCAACGCATTTTTAAAACTACTGTACTTGACACCACTTGAGACAGATACAGAGACACTAAAGATGTCACGATATTCATTGGTATTGTAACAGAACTGCTATTGTATGGGGTTTTTGTATTGCTGTTAAGTATTGTTTTGTGTGTGTGTGTTGGAACCTACTGGGGACATGTTATATTTTGAAGTGATTAAACTATTTAATTGTGTGTCTATATTTTGGAATGGAATTATTTCTTCATTAAAAAGATTTTTAAAAGGAATTTATGGAGCATCATGTTGGTGGCTTGTTTTGGTTTTGCATGTCCTGTTCCATGGAGCCCAAACAGTAGTTTTTTTCAATAGGGAAGGAAAGTGTGTCCCTGTGGTGCAGCAAGTAGTCTTTGTCTCCTCCTCCACTTCATGAGAGAACTCCTTCCACCACCTTCCACAGCATTTTGAACTTGGTACCGAGCAGCACCTGCTTTCAGTGGCCCAAGCAGTTTCTTTTTTTCTTCCTTTCTTAATTCTCCATATCTTTAGCAATTTCACAACCTGAAAATGAAGGTCCCATCTGTAAAACACCTGCCCCTGTATCCACCTAACAGCAATGAAAATGCCCATAAGCAGAAGACATCAGGGCCTGACAAGGTGCCTGGTACAAACTTAGAAGGTGGTACATGGTTCTCAGGAACCTAAACTATCTGCAATAGTGTAATTTTTTCTTAACCACTGTGTTTCTCTGGCCTTAGAAGGAACAAAATGTTGGAACGGGCGTATTTGAATGGTTTTACCATACACAGTTGTGTGTTCTTCTGTTGCAGATGAACACAAAGTCTGTTTTTCCAGTTACACTTTTAAGATCTCTGTCCTTATTATAGTTGTTGGTAATTCCAACTGGTTGCTAACCTAAGAGAGCAGGGAGTTGCAAAGCAAGAGTTCGCACGTAAAGCAGCAAGTTTGTGTTCTGATGCAGTGCTTGGGACTACTGCATCAGGACGTGGCAACATCTGGAGTGCCAGTGGTGCAGCTGGGTGTAGTGGCAGCCCTTCCCAGCAGATGCACTGCAGCTGCTGTCCCAGAGTGTGTCCCTGACATCCAAAAGATCCCCAGCTGTGCACACAGCATTGTTAGCTGGACAGTGAGTTACATCAGGGAGGGGTCTGTTGGATGGAAAGCAGTAGCAGCACACCAGAAATACTCTCTATCTACTTAGCAGATACTCCAGTTTGTTGGGAAGCAGATAAAGCCCAGTCTGCTGCCTCCTCCAGCACTGACTGCTGTGGTAACCTATAAATCAGGGTTTATTTGCCCTAATTCCCCTGTCTACAAGTTGACGTTCTTCAATAAAGATGATCATTTTACACTGTAAATTGTTTGCCAGATATGCTGGACTTTGCCTCCACAATCCCAGTCCAAATTCATATCCACAAGATTGCAATGTATGATGACATATCATCAGCTCATGAGGATAACTCTGTTTTATCCATGCATAATCCCAAATTGCTGTGTTGCTTCCTAACCCACAATCAAGTCTATGGCCCCTGGGGAACAAAGGAGCCAGTGAAAACTAATTTATAGGCAACGCCTGTTTTTCTCTTTGCCTCTTGGTTACTCTAACTGCTATTTGCGAGGAAAGTAGACTCATACAGGAGGAAATAAATTAGTTTCACTGGCAAAAGGANATGAAAATTAAATTAACATAAAATAAAATAAAATGTGGTCTTTAGTTCTGGGTAGTTGGCTGCTTGGCTGGATCAGCACTGAACTAGGGGACTAAAAGCATCTGAAATTTTCTGAAAGCACCTGAGAGTTTCCTTCAGCAGCACAGAATTCTACGGCTGTTCTTCCAAAATTTGCTTAGGCCTGTTCAGCAGTTTTATATTCCCCTGCAAGCAGCCCCTAGGTCTGGGTGAAACTTTTAAGAGACTATTGCAGGGAATATGAAGCTGAGTTTGTCAGGGAAATACAATATGTTGGGTAGGAAGAGCAATCTCTATTATTTCACAAAGAAAAAATGTATTGAAGAATTTCACCTGCCTCAGGATCATCCCATCTAATACCCCAGATAATCCACAGATTAAGGATTCCCATTTACTTTCTCCCAAATTACTGCCACCAGCTGAGTTGCCTGTGGATTAGGACAGCTATCCCCAGTGCCAGCACTGCACCACCAAGCCTTTGGCTGCAAAAGGCAGAGCAGCAGAATTAGGCTACACTTCTCCCAGCCTTGCCATTCCTCAGGAAACAAGTCCCAAACTGGAATAAGTTTTTCTGGGGGCCCAAAACTGTGGAGCTTCCTAAAAAGACTGCTTTGGACTAGCAAACTCCTCGGACAAGGCTGAGAGATGTGCACAGGGGAGGAGGGGAATTGTGCACCCACATCATGGTTAACAAGATAGTTAATGCATAAGATAAGATGATTAATGCAGCTTGGAGATAATAAAGACCAAAGAGACAGGGGATGTGAAAGAGTGGTTGCTTTTGTGTGTCTTGATAGGCAGTGAAGGAGGCCATGGTGCATTTTGTCATTGGTATGTGATGCTGCAGAATGTAGTTTGATATTTAATGTAAGATAATTTACTACTAGCAAATTAATTTCCTCATTACTTGCATTTTTTACATAACACTCAGCAGTGGCCAGATGGCAGATGTGTCAGGCCTGCTGCTTGTTATGCTAATTGTCAGCCGTGAAGGCTGCCCAGTTAACACTTCTGCCCTGCTTGCTGCAGCCCAGCATTGCTGCTAGACCCCAACATTGCCTGCAGCCAGCAAGCTCATTCAGAGAAGAGGCACCCTCGAAGCTCATGTTTTGACTGATTTTCTTGATACTGCTCCATTCAGTTTTGGTCCCTCTTTTCCTGTCCAAAAAAAAAAGTCAAACTGGTTTCCAGTATGGGGATGTGTCTGTGCACACCTGCATTTCTCACCTTTTGGTCTTTGCAGCCCCTAGACCCCTTGGAGGCCTCCCCTAACCCCAGGCAGGGGTTCAGAGTATTCATCTCTGCTCCTCCTCCCTCCACCACATGCACCTCAGTGCGATTTCAGGACAGGCTGCCCCTCGTCTGCACCAACGCTTCTCCTTGTGGTTCTGGTGGTGCTATTCAGTGCCTCCTCATGGAGCAGGGGCTGATGCTCACTTGGGAAAGAAGTTTCTCACTGCTGCCTTCCTGTCCCACTTCCCATGGGAGCTGCTATGGGGCCCAGACTGTTTTTTCCTGGATAGGGTCCCTTGTTCAGGTCAAAAAGTTCCTTTTGGACGTCCAAAATCCTTTCCTGGTTTCACCAAACAACCAAATGTATTTGTACTTCCATGATCCACAGAGTTACCTCCCCTCCTGCACCCTTCAGTGGAGCCTAGTCCAATTACTCTTTTTTTTTTTTTTTCTTGTTTTGCTTTATTGTTTATTCAGCCTTCTGACAGTAGCCTTAAATCCCCGGTTTTGCACCTACACTGCTGCTATGAATAGGAATCAGGTGCTTAACAGGTCTCTGCACTTCTTTAACATCTGCCTTCATGTGAAAAAGCAAGAGGTTACATGCTCTGTAACAAGCACTTTCATCATCATTTTCATTATGTAGGTGCAATTAAACTTAAAAATCCCCCTCAAGAGACCTCAGCTCTGACAAGCGAGCCTATTGTCCTCTCCACAAAGTAGAAAAGTTGTGTTTTAGTCCTTTCACATGGCACTGTGTGCTGTCTGGAGTGCCTTCCATTTGCTGCCTATAATAACTGCACCCTGGCTCTCAGCTTATTTGCCCGGAGACCCTCACAGCCCCCAGCCCCCTAGCAGATGAGGGGGCTCAAATACTGCTTGTTTCAGCTGAAAGGCTGATACTGAAGTTAGTGCAGATGGTAATTAGTACTTCAGGGAGTGCTGTTTCCAGGGAATCCTCTCATCACTCACTCTGAGTCACAGGCTTAGTGGAGGACACTTCACCAGAAACACGTTTTCTGCTACTTTTGGATCTAACCTCCCACAAATTAATTAACTGAGTTCATGTATAAATGCAAGAAGAAGGAATGGAGAACACTTTTGTAAGGTTGCACTCATGAGAAATATATGCAGACAGACACCTGTTCACCAATTAAAAACTGGGTTTACAGAGGTTATACAAAGTCTGCACAGCTCAAGTATTGATTGTTTGTCTGGCAAAGTGATAATCAACAGAAAAATCAACTGGGTTTGACTGCAAGTTGGGATTGCTGAGGCTGATGGTGCCCGGAAGCAGAAAAATTAAACTGTTTTATGTTTATCTGGGGATGCCTCACTTAACCCAATAGGAGAAACCCGGAGGACTCAAACCAAGTGAAAACCAGATCACTGGTTGAGTAGCTGTTCAGTGGCCAGCTACTGCTTTCCTTGGGAAGCAATTCATTATTCCCCTTACATTTTGCACTTCTGGGAGTGAAACATCTCATCTGCTCAGCCAACACTGCCGAGTGGCAGGTGGTTTTCCTGCCACAAGGACAAAGCAGGCTCAGTCCTGCCATGGCTGGGCCATTAGGTACAGCTGAGGTACAGCAGGCAGAAATTTACCCTAATAGCTCTCTCGAGCTGATAGCACAACTGCATCTGGTCAGCTCTTTACTAAAATGTGATAAATAACTGTGGAGTGTTTTCCCTGGCAGCTGAAACCTTTTCCAAGATGGAACTAACATTCATGTCTTTAGCCACCTAGCAGATGAGACACAAAAACTGGTGGCCTTGTCCAGAAAGTGTGAGCCAGCCTAATTCTGCGATGAGGTTTCCCACCAAGCTGTGTGCTAATTCAGAAAGCAACAGCCCTTGTGTCAGATCCTTCCCCTTTCCTTTGCTATAGACTGTCTGCACTAAATCTATAATATTTATAGATATATATATATTCACCTCTGAATATAGTTTTTGGCCAACACATAAAAAAACAAAAACAAACTGGGAAAGGCAAGTTGTGTCGAGTATCTGCGTCATGCCCTGTTGCCTAGGTAGCGACATCTAACATTCAGGGACTTGTTTCTAGGAATTATGAGCTAGAGAGATAAACAAGCTTTTTTAAGGATGCAGAAGAGAAGAGGACTCTAATTTGGTTTGCTGTATTTACTTTGTTGTGCTCATTGAGACATTCATGGTCTGATGATGACCTAGAAACAGAGATACCCTGTGGAAGTGTTTGCCTTGCTCCCTCAGGCAGCTCTGTGTGCCCAGCCCTGTGCAGTCCCTGGCACGGACACACACATGTGCACGCAGCCCAAGGAGATTGCTCTGGTAATGTGGAGAAAAGAGCGACATTCCAGATTGCTCGGGGTGAGTCAGATGTTGTACAAGGTGATGCAGTTTGCGTGGGTCAGGCTGCTCTCATTTTCACTGTGCAAGAGGATGAACAGCCCCCACTAGGTAAAGGTGAGAGCTGCACTGCCTATGTCCTCATGCCAGCACTGCTGGCCGTTCCCTGCCAGACATGGTACCCATCCATATCCCAAGAGCTGCCTCTCCTTGCCTCAGAAATTGGGCACCAGTTCTGCTTTTGTGAGATCCCACTGGTGTGAGGGTTCTGATTTTTCTGCACAGTGACCACCAAAAGTTCTGGCCTTGGTTTTGTGCCTTCAGAGCATGCACATGCTGCAGTGCAAGTCAGGGTCCCACCATGCCAAACACAGACACGTGTCTCTCCTCCTCCAGAGATGAGATGCTCCAGGAAAAACGCATGAAGGAAGTATAAAAAGTTGAGGTGATGGGGATGTTCATCTGCTAACATCAGCAGACATAATTGGTTGGCCTCAGACCAATTTACCTCTAAGATGCCAATAGACAGTGGCTCTTTGGAGTGTTGACAAGGTGTTTTTGCCCACCAAGCCTCATCTGATTGAAGCAGCACTAGTGCAGCTCCCCTAATTCAGAAAGAACTTTTCTCAAAGGGTGCAGTTGTAATGAAAATGTTTACTCTTCATGGCCCATGAGTGAATTTCATCACCATTTAGCAGTATCACAGATGTAACTCCAGGAAAACATATTTTCAATATACTGTATGTCTATAGAGCTATTCAAGCTTGCTCCAGAATTTCTGGTCTGACTTCAAGCAAGTTCAGCCCAACCCAGCAGTTCCCCTCATCTAATTTCCCACAGAGACATGTGGACGTGTCTTTAGCTGCATAAACCTAATTATGCTCCCTCAGCCCCAAAAATGACATCTAAATTACTGTTACAGAATAGTTGCAGAACAAAGCTTAACCAGAAGCGCCACAGCGTGATTTGTTGGACCAGCAGCCTGAAAAGAAAGATTGTTATGCAAATCTAATTTGGAAATCATTAGCAAGAGTAATGTGATAGAACAGAATCCTTTTATTTTTTAAAGGGATTTCACCTTATTATAACCACATTCAGTTTCTGGGTACATTAGCATAATGTTGCAGGAATATGAAGTATGTTTTCTGTGGTAGATGGGCTTTTGAATCTGAAGTCTCACTCATCTATTGCAGTCCTAAAAGTGGTCTTAAATGTTCTTTAAAATCCAGCCTCTATGCTAAGTGTGATTTCTTTTCCTTGTAAAGCTGCAAAATTGTTGCTCAGGAAGCACTTGTTTTCAGCAGAAAGTTGGAAGTGCTCATAAATTAACTCACACTGAAAATTAAAGGTACCCACCCAGGCTGGTCCCAGTCCCTACTTTGCTCCATCCAGTGCCTTTCCTCCTGTATTTTCTGCCTGACATAAACCTACAATCCCTGAAGATCTGCTGCTACACAGGGGTAATACAACATAATCCTGGAAGAAATAATCTTTGCATAGTTGAGGATTAATTTGTATGTCTGTCTTACATGGTTACAAGAACCAATATATACTTCAGCTACAGAAAGATAAGAGTCTTGGAAATCCGGGCAAGGACCTGTAGGAAGATGAAGTCTTCTTTACATGTTTTATCTATCCATAGGGGTTGAAGTTTCTATCTTAGTTGCAAGAAATACTCTTTACACTCTACTGACATTATTCATACTTGTTTACATGTGGCATAGCAAGGCTTGGAAAAATAAATTAATATAAGCCCAGTCCTCACAGAAGAATATTGGCCTATAGAATACTACCCAGTCACATAAAACACAAAGATCTTATTTTTGGAAGCATGGAATCAAGGTCGATATGCTGCTGGTTTGTTGGGTTCTAGAGTATGGAGAATTTTTCATCTTTTCCTTGCATTTCTAAAGAATCTAGGAAGTAACATCCAACAGATATGAAACAAGAAAAAGAGTAGTTGATTTTTACAAACTGCTAACCTGCAAACATGAAAATCAGAGAGAGTAAATGCAAAACCCATTCAAATAATTGTAGAAAATACAGGGAAATGGGAATATGTATGTATTTTTTTACAGTAATCATCAGCACATATGTCTTCTTAAAAATGTTCACTGCATCTCACTAACAGCTCTATCCTGGCTTTTTCTTGTAGAAAAACAGAAATTAAGTAGCAAAGTTGTAAAACTAGAAGAATTTAAAAAAAAAAAATGGAGTGAAGTAAAATCAAAAGCCTGGGGTTTATTTGTTGCAGATAAGGTCTTTCCCATAGAAAATAATTGTAGGAATGAAAGAGTAATGCCACATTTTTCACAACAAACAAACCAACCAAAAAAAAAAAAGTGCAGATTTTTGGCATGATACCATGCTTCAAATTTTCAGCAGCCCTTTTCACTGCGTGTAGAGACAATAATCCTGGTGCAATGTGAGCCAAGCCACTGGCATGCAGCACTATTTTCAGCCAGCCTTTCCTTCCACACTGCAGCTCCAGCTACTGTACAGCTTGGTGTGAAATCTTGGTGCTGTGATTCGTTCTGCATCCCTCCAGGTTTTCAGTAGGAACAGGGGAACTAATGGGCAGTGGGCAATGAGACCAGGAAAGAATAAAATCACTTTGGAATTATTCTAAACTCTTTCCTGAGATTTTTATGGGCAAATAGGACATCAGGGACATCAGGGATATTGAATGCCTTGTCCTTAAGCGTAAAGTCATGCCTAAAACCCCACTGTTGGCTTAAATTTTCAATTTATGACCAAAAAGCATATTTTTTGCTGCCATTGCTGCATTTCGTCTCCTCCTTCATTCTCTTAACCTGAAAAGTTTTTTTCTTTTCCAAGGGCTATCCCTGCTCCATGATGTCCTCCTCCAGGCCCTGGTCAATCCACATGACCAGCATTTTGTCCCAGCTTGTCTCACTGATGGGACACAGTTGGGAAGCAGCCACCTCCTCATGCCCCAGGGACAGTAACCCTGGTCCTTCCAGCAGCAGGAGGCCTGATGTGCTGGTCTTCACATGCTGCCTTTGGATTGAGAATAAATATCTACCTGGAGAGCACCATCATGAACTCTCCAGGAGCGTGCTCTCCACCCTGGCTCTAGGAAACCTGGCCCTGAGTCAGAATTTTCCTCCCCATTGAAGCAGAGTCTACTACCTTCTCCAACACACAGTTTAACTTAAGGCTGAAGTTCAGTGAGACTCACGAGTCATGGACTGTGACCTCCAAAAGAGAGAAGAAGAGTTGCTTTCCCCAATTTCCTTTTGCTCTTACTATGGTTCAGCAAAGGCCTTTACTTCCATGACTTTGAATATTTTCTTCCTGAAGAGTGTCTTTGTTTTCTGCATGAGATATTTACCTCTTGTCTAACCTCAAAAATTCAGGTGTCTGGAAATTTGGAGAAATTACAGCCTCAGAGAAGCCTCAAGACTAAACAATTAAGTAGAAGAAGAGCTTCCAGGCAGCCTATAAATTCCTGGGCAGAGACTGTAAACCTGTCCAAGTTCTGTTCATTTGTTTATTTTCTCAAATATCTGCTTTAATGCAGTGGTAAATTAATGTTTTATGGTGACGTTTTGTACGTTTGTAGCCCACAGCTCTTATTATCACCTGTGTCAGCCAAGGCTCCCAGCTAGTCAACACCTGCAAAAGCAGAGGAGGATCTGGCTTCACCATTGTTCTGAGGTCACAAGGGAAAAAACAGGAAGACAGTTCTTGCTTTTTCAAGTAATTTGATCTTTTAAAATGCACAAGAAGGAAAGATCCACAGCACCTCTTTAAAACCTTTGCTATGAATGGTCACCATTAACATCTGTTTGAATGACACATGTACTGACTCTCTTCAATTTTGCACACACAAATAGTTCATGTTTTAGCATGAAAAAATAATAGGGGGTGGTTTTTGTTATTACTATTGTTGTTATTATTGCTGCTGCTGTTGTTGTTATTTCTATTCTTTTTATTTATAATAATATTAATGTTGCTATTATATTTTATTTTGTGGACTTTAAATTTATTCAGATGAAAACCAGTTGTAAGAGAAAATTCCTTTTTTAGAGAGATACTAGCAACACACACACACATACTGAAGGAGGTAGCATTAACTCATTCCAAAGTGAGAGGTTTACAGTTACTTTATATACTAAATATTTTAATAAACTGCATTTGAATGCATGCAATCAGTCCAAATCTTCACAGATGTCAGATTCAGGCAGTGTGCATGTGTACACATGGCTGGGGAGACAACAGGGGGACACTCGTGTGCCTTCTGCATTTCAGATTTATTTCAGCTTTAAAGAGAAAATTCTAATTAACAAAAGTGAGTTGCTGTCAAATATGTTCTTTTCTGTTGGTTTCTATTTACAATTCCCACGGGATGGAAATTAAGCTGAAACACAAATTGCAAAATACAAAAATCAGAATACATTAATTCTACCAGCTCTGCCTGCTCCCCTGAAGAGCTCCTGTGAGAAGGCAGAGCAGGTGTCACCTCTCTCTGCACTTCCATCCATCCCTCCTCTGGCTTTCAGCTGTTTGGAAGGCAGGATGTGGGAGCTGTACATGTGCTGTGCACCACGGCCCAGAGCAAAGTTGCTGTAAAGGTTTTTCAGTTCCTGTGGGACTGTTCAAGTTAAGCAAATGCCTAACTGATCAGTGTTGTTCTGTGGATACACTGCTGCTGGGAAGGGGGATTTGGGGAGTCTGGGCAGTGCTGGGGACTGTTGACAGGTATGAGGTAACATGCTGACAGCATTATTCCCATTTGTGACAGCATTCCCTGGTGAAAGCTGTTGCAGGACACTTGCTAAACCTGCTTATTTAGTTTGTGCATCCACCAAGACTTTCAGAGTTACTTTATCCACTGTTCTGGAATAACATGCCAGTTGGTGAGTAAGCGACTGGAACTGTAAGCTATGCATAAGTGAAGGGTTTCACCTCTGCTGCAGCTCTTCTGCAGAGGAGGTAATGTGCTGCTGTCACGCTTTGCAAAGCTCAGCCAAAGATCACAGAGATCAGCTCCCTGGCCAGCTATGCCATCCTCTTACTTACTCAGCAAAATTGCTTTTATATGTCTGCCCTGGTCACATTTTTCTTTGCTTAGCTCATAAAGAAACCCAAATAAATCTCCCTTGAATCCAAATTCACAGGTTCTAGAAACTGGTTCAGTCAGCAATATCTGTGCTCTTCTCTGCTGGGAGCATGCCTGAATTATCCACTTGCCTCCTGGCTCTGCCTGTACACTCAGAAACCAGAATAATCCCAAAAGCTAAACCCTCAACAGTGTAATCCCATTGCACTTTTCACTTCATCCTTTACCACAGAAATTCCTCATCATTTGCCCCGTGCAATGCCTTTTCATGATGCTCGTTAGAAGAAATTGCTGTAAAACACATTGGTGAATTAAGGACTCCAACCCCCATACCTCCAGAAGGCAATAAAGAGGCTTATTAATAACAAACTTGATTGATGGGATGCGACAGCAGTGTTAAGGAAATTCCTTGTTCATTAGTTGATTAGGAGTTCTAGGAACCACAGATCATATTGTGCTCACTGGGGCTTAGCCAAAGAATGAGACCAAGATGGTGACATTTCTACCACAAAAAAATTGATTTCAGTAGTAGTTAGATCATACTTTTGACCAGCTGTGGAAAGGGTTAAAACTTTCTAGTAATAGATCCAAATGCATGGGGCATTCAGGGACACCAGAATGAATAAGTGTCATCACCATACCATGAAACCAGATTTGTGTCCCACTTTGCATCGTCCTTCTCTGGTGTGGTCATGATAGTCTTTCATAATACAAAGCTAAATTAAGCCCATCCTTACACTTTATCACACAGATTATGAGATTCTTCATTCATCCATGGGGTCCAATGCCTCTGCCTTAGGCTACCTATACCAGGCATGCACCAAACCTATTGTGAGGTCTCTCTCTTTGCCTCCACAGACCTGGAGTGCTCAGTGGATAAGGCAACCAGAAAATCCTTCTGACCCCTCCTCAAACTGAATTTAGCCAAACAGCCCCAAACCCTGGTGTCGTCTCTGTCCTCTCTATGGCCTCTTGAGACAGGTTCCCAGTGTATTTTTAGCTTGGGTGGTGTGGCCGCACCCTGCCTACTTATCATTTGTTGCCATCTCAGATCCTGTTTCCCCAAAATAAGGAGCAACAGGTGAAGTTGTTGAAGCAAAAGGCAGCCCTTTGATTTTGACTATTTTAAGGGTTAGTTATTTTCTCAGCCAGCCTACAATTTTAGCTATTCAAAGCAGAAATTTCTGTATTTCTTGCAGAATTACAGCAGGAATGGTTTAGCCACTTGTATGCTTTGAACAGTGATTTTTATCCTGCAAGGGCACCATAGTCCACGTTGCTGCTGCACCAGCTGCTGTTAAAACTATTTTAAGGCTTCATTCCCCTGAGGTCTCATGAGGGAGCCTGGTTAACACCTGCACCCCATGATTACAAGTCCTAGGAGATGCCCTCAACCCAAATCTCTTGCTCTGTGTTCTCCAGCTTTATTCTCTAGATGCAGCTCTATTTATTTCACCCTTTCCATTTAGTCGTCTCTCTGCTGGGGTGACTTGGAAGCAGAAAGGTCAGTTTTGTACAACCAAAAGTAATTAATTAAATCAGTCTCTTGAGGCCTGTTTGGAAGGGGAAAATACCTCCTGGTACTAATCTGCTTCAGTAATATAAATGATGTATTTCTGGCTTCTCAGATGCTGTTTCCACTCTTTTCACACCTCTAAAAAGGGAATGTACAGTGCAGCAAGCAGTCCAGGTTAGGCTGTGAGCTCCTGCTTCCTTAACCTTGGAATGAGATCTAAATTCTCAGCGTTTCCTATCTACTCTAAGTATACTCTAATTTTGTAAAGAAGTAATGCCAGGTAAAATTCCACATCATGGATCCATTCAGGCTAATACACACACATCATAAAACTACTGCCATATCCACAGGTCTTTTTGGATCCTCCTTCTCAGTGGATCTTTTTTAAGTAGCTGCAGTGGGGTCACGAAAGCAGCAAGGTACAGTTCCTGTAGAATACTGTCAGAGCTTAAATATTTACTGGTTACTGATTGTGCCTTTACATTCTCATCATTCCCCTTCTTCTGCTTTCTGTATTCTGCTTAGTAAACGTGCTTGGCTTTGAAAAGTCAATTTGCAAACTAAACATTTTATGGAATAGGGCAGGAGCCCACAGGTACTTTTTATAGCTGATGACTTTCACCTATTTTTTAAAACGTTAGTACATAAATGTAAAGACTAACATAGTTTTTTACTATAATGAGTAATTTCACTTAAAGAGAACACTTGGATTCTGGGAAAATGTTTGCATTTTAACTGCTTTGTACCTGTTCTGATTTATCATAGCTCCATGTCTACTGAGCATATTAAATATATAACCTGTGGTTCATCAAGTTCAAAATCCTACAGCAGGTGGGACATGTGATAATACTGCAGAGCTTTGGTGTGCATCAATTCCCAACACACCACTGAAATTCAAATTCAGCTTTACATCTATAAGAAAATTGTCATGCAGCTCCTCTGACACAAACACCCTGGTGTCTGTCTGACTGAGCCCCACACAAAGTCTGTCTCCTGCATTAGAGGGAACAGAAGAGGTCGATACCAGTACCTCAAACAACTGTCAATTTATAGTAGGCAACATCCATCAGATAAAATGATTAAGAGATCAGCTTTCCAAACCATGGCCCCAATGGCCAACAAAGATGCAGAGTGCAAGCACTGGTATGACTGCATCTGTCAGGATGTATTAGCTCTGAGAAATCGTTACCCACCCTAGGGAGGAAAATTAGCAAAGAAAACCCCCAACATTAATGTCTGAACTGTGTGTAAATGGGGCTTCCAACAAGGAGGAGGGGGAAACAAAGCAGAGCTTTTCCTTCTTCCTGGGCAGGCACTGACTTTCTGCATCTATTCCTGATGAAAAAATAAGCAGATCTGGGAGAATAAAGTTCTGGAATTTTTTTAAGAGAGCTCCTTCTGGCCTCCACAGTCTGCCTTTTGTGAGAAGTGGGTTTGGCAAGATTGGGAAGTTTCTTCTTCCTTTTATTTTTGACATCATGTTCCCTGAGTGCTGACAACTTTACATTCAAGTGATGCAAGAAACATTAATAATTCATAAATTAAGAAGGGGATTTTCTCTTCTGGGTGGTTTTTGTTCTTCTCATTGTTATCATTACAAGTGTAGTTACCTACTAAAAGCACTTCTCTCACCGGATGCCTCTAGGGAGGCTAGAATGTCTTTAAATGAATTGATATATAGATATCTATTATAGATGTAGACAGGTATAGATTAGTCTTCAGGAATTTTGCTGCATCGGAGCTAATCCTTGGTACTATTAGCATGGTATGCTCTCCACAGGTGCATATGATAATCAGCACCAAGTTGTCTGGGGACAGGGATGTGAGAGGAGGATGGCTTCACTCTGTGAGTCTAGGTTTGGTAATATTCTGAGCTTGTAGGAGGTGTAAAGATTTTCTTAAAAAAGGATGGAATTTTTGGTACTTGAAGCTGTCAGACAAACATATATCTTGTTATGAAATATCTTGTTAATTTCTTTTTCTTTTCCTGTATTTTAAAATCAACAACAACAAAAAAAACATGCTGGTTTTGGAATGGGGTTTTTTTTCCAAGGCTACATCAGAACATGAACAGTAAGGAAAAATCTATCTGGGTCACATGGTACAAAGGAGAACTCCTTGCTGACAGACACATGGGATGCAAATAAGCGAGGAAAGTCTTTGCAGGCAAAACTTTACTTTTCCACTCCAATCATGTACCAGAAGAAAGGTGTACCTGAGAAAGCAAGGCATTCAAGAAAAACCCAGAGAAAACATCCTGGGAAAATCTTAGCACTGCTGAATGAGTTTTGCTAGCAAGTTGCATAAGATAAGGCTTTTTCCAGCATGCCCCAAGACACACTTCTGGTTCTGCTGGTGGTCCCTGGGTATCCAAGGACCTAAATGGTCAGGAGGGATGGCCCAGGACACAGGGATTGCATAGGTATTTACCTCTCTGCCTTGTCAAATATCTGCAAGCACACCAAGGCTCAAACAGTTATCACAAATAGTTCGTCCTCTTTGCTTACTCTCCCTTCCACTACTAACTTACACAAGATCCTCTAAGATACTTACATTTTTCAATAGTTTTCAGAACCTCAGCCATATTAATGGACTGTACAGCCCTGGCAATACTGAACCACAGACACATCCCCAGAGAACTGAAAAGATGTATCAAGCAAAAGTTAAAACCATTTGGACAGGCAAGGGTTATTCATGTTTGCTCCTGAGTGGCTCTCGGTATATCACCAAATCTCCATGTATATCAACTACCCATGGCATTTTGCTTCATTTTGCCTTTTTACAATCTAATTCAAGTATAATTAATGCAATGTAGTATCTAAAGGACCTCTGACATCTTTCTTTTCCTTCTTCCCTCTTTTAATCTTGTTCCTTGTCCTTTTGTCAACTGTCCTACACTTTATGCCATCGTGCTTAAACTAGGTTTTAGAAATAAACTCAAAGCCTATGTGATTTTTGCATGTCATTACTGTAACCTCTGCTTGCACACTTTTAGAAGGGATTCTGCATTCTGCAACATAAATACAGCTACATATGTCTATCAGGGATATTTAAAGAAGATTCTCAGATCAAAAATGGTGGGTAATATAAAAGATCCCCACATGCACGCATGCAAGGTACAGAGGTTGAACTAAGACTGAAGGAAATTTGGGGTTAAGTCACAGTTTTTAATTCACAATTGGAATGTGAATTTGGGAGATTTTGATGAGAAGGCCAGACTGTGTCCAGCTGTCCTCCACATCCCATTGGCAGCAAAGCAGAGAAGTTCACAGTACTCTAAATACAGTCACACGCTGAGGTAAAACCTAGAGCATCTTTCCTTCAGAAACTAGGGATGGTTCTGCTGCTTTTATTTATAGTTCATGCAAAACTCCCAGACAACAATAGTTCTGCAAGTGTAAGGGAGTCCGTGGAAGTGCTCAGAATAAAAGCAAATCAGAATTAGGCCTGGCATCGCTCTCTTTGGCCTTGGAGAGCTCCTCTAGTCATTCTTCTGAGAATGAGTAATGCTGGGCATGGGATCTCCCATTCATCAGTGAAGCTGTGTTCACTGTGAAAACTCAGAACTGTAGGTTTATCTGAAGCACACAGCAAACTGAATAAACATAGCAGTAGTGGCAGATACCGTGAGAACACAAAGTGAAATTTCGAAGCAGCAGGGAAAAGTTCAGACCGAGGTGACTCAGTTGTTGAGCATTTACCTTGGCCCAGCATGCAAGTCTGTCAATAATACAGTGTATTAATACACTGGCATAACTTTCAGCCACTGCTGTTTCAGCAAAAAGCAGTTACATCCTGACAGATATCCACGTGTTTGCAAAGACCAAGTGCCATGAGGTGACACCAGCCCCAGAGTCTCTCTGGACCTGGTTGACTGAAGGCAGAGGAGAATCTAACACTGGCTTCCAGAAATGTTAGCTGAAGACCTGTGGAACAGAAAACAACAAGCATCTGTCACCTCAAAGGCAGGGAGCTGGCAGAATTGTCAAACAGATTTCATTAGCTGTGCACAGCCAGGTGCCACATTGGCACAAATTGCTGTGGTTTAAAACAATTTGGTTTAAAAAACATGCCTTTGGGTGCTCCTGCAGCATCCTGGGACTTAAAATGTGTACCATTTTATGCCTGTTTTTCAGTGGATTTCTTTCATTACAGTATCTTTAGCTCTTTACTCTCTCCCACCAAATTGTATATCAAGAGGAACTGACATCTCTCTGCCCAAAAATGTAAATCATGAGGTGTTTGGTCCTGTAGCTGCAGCGTGGCTGCAGGGTAACACATGGGACCATCCCACTGCTGTAGGCACAGCTACGGACAAGCCAGTGTGCTGTGTCTTCCTTGGTGGGAGGAGGAAAAACACAACTCAAAAATGAAGAGACTAAGGCTACCTTTTAGTCCTTTGGTTCCTAGATGATTTCTGTTCTACAAGAACATGAAAACATAGGGAAGGATCAGCCTGTGACCATCCAGGGCAACCAGAGGAATGCCCTGGACTCCCACATCAGCCCAAGGGTGAGATCTTCTGAGCAGATTCACCCTGACACAAGGAGGGAGCAGCTTCCTCCAGGAGCTATACCCGCCTACTCACTATCTGGAGGCTTCCCATCCTGCTGTATCTGTTCACAGATTTTGCAGTGTGCTGCTTTTCTGCTCTTTTGGCATCACTTCTGGGATCAGGAAAAAAGAAATCTTCTGGGTTTTGGAACAAAAAAAAGCAAAATGAGCAAATGTATTCCTGCAAGTCACAGGAAGGGGTGGAGATGGAATTGCTTTGCTTTTCCCATTTCCGTGCGCCCTCTGGCCAGTGCCACTTGGGCTCAGCCACTGCAGTGCCAAGGCTGGTGGAGCCATGGGCTCAGGCAGTGCCATGGGCACAGGCAGTGCCATGGAGAGGCAGCCACAGGCACAGCAGTGCAGGAGTGTGGCTGTGCTGCCAAGCCAGTGGCAGGGACACTGCTGGCTGCTTCTGATTTTTGACTCCTGCCAGGGCACGGTGTGGCTCAGGGACAGCACAGAAACAGGCTGTGCAGGCAAGGCTGGCTTTCTGCAGCAGCAGCAGGAGTGGGGCTGTGGAGACACAGCTTCCTACAGTTTGTCACGCTGCTTTCAATCAGAAATCTGCCAGGGAAATAGTCATAGATACCAAATCACAGCAAAAAAATCTGCAAGCATATGTAGGTGCTGAAATAGGGCGTGGCATGGAAAATGAAAATCCCTGGAGATGGCTTAGCAGTCTCAAAGGGAACAAATATTTTCCTTATAAAATATTGCATAGGAATGCCTTGTGCTACTCGTAATGAAAAATTTATGGTAAACATTTGACCTCTTTTCTCTCCATGATTTCTCAACAACTAGGCTCAATTCTTTATGATTTCCCTTTTTAAAGTAGTCCATAAATGTTTTATATTAACACATTTCAGCCTAGGCATGTTCTTGAATGCTGTATGGCTTTAGTCAGGCATGTTTGCTTACCCTGATTTGATCCGTGTTCCCTCATTGCTCATCTAAACAACAGAAGTTATTTTTCTTTCGTGCTAGACCAGTGAGCCTGCACAGATGGGGAAATCATTTGTTATTACTTTGCTGAGAGCATACAAGTGACCACGTAAGTGATCCACGTTTCAGATAAGAAGGAATGCATTTATTTCCCCAACATGTTTTTGTGCTGTTACAGACCCAAGAAAACCAAAGCCCTCTCTGTATTAAATTAATTCTCACAGAATTCTAGTGTTTTAGTAGTCATGTGTTACAAGTGAAAAACATGGCAGAAATAACTGAAGACATATTTTGCTATGAGATCATCTTCAGCAGTGACACTACTCTTCATTTTTCCAAAATTTCATCTTCTGATAATTAGTGAAAGAACACATTCATAAAGCAGGAAATTTTATTTTTCTGTTTCTGTAGTTAAATCTCTGTAGTGAGATTTTGAGGTAGATGAAGCAATGAACTCTTCACTCATTGAATGGATCCAGTACTTATCCCACCTGATTTTCTGAAGCAAAAAAATGATGTCAGTCTGTGTGTCTGTCCATCTCTCTGTTTGTGTGGTCTGGTACATGCTCTTTATTTTCACTTTCTTCAGAAGTAATTTCTTTGCTTGTATTTCGCTAATGGAGTATGTTCTATAGATCAATTTTCATTACATTGCACTTCTGCCTCACTGGTTATGAGGAATGAGCCATGAACTGTAGACCATATCTCATCCTGGCCAGGGGAGATAATCAAAGAGATGGTTAAGTCTGCATCCTATGCAGTGTGATAATATTAAGCAATTTTTTTTTTTTTAATATCTCTCCCTTTTCTGACCCCTGTGAATATGACTTATTAATCAGAACTTCAAATGAAAGAGGATGAGGAAAATAAAACTATATGCAGTAGCATATTGTGGCTCAAATTAACATTGTGATCCAAGTACTTCTCTCTAGGATTCAAAATTGCAGTAGAACAAACCACATTCTTAATCTTTTAATTAGAATTTTTTAATCAGAGTCATTTGAAGTTAACTTGATAATATAAAACCAGAAATGTGACACTTAGCAGAGGTAGGTCCTGAACAGTTTGTAACAAACTGCCAAGAATCTTCAGTTGGTTCCTGTTACTTTTGAAGGAAAATATGTGTGGAGAAAGGACTTCTGTTTAATATTGTTACCAGAAACTTATCTGAAAATCAGAAATTGCATCAAAACAATAATGCAACCCATTGTGTACTTCAAAATTATCAGAAAACAGCTGGGAATATGTTTATAATCAATGCTCTATTTTGGATTCCTTTGGCATATAGAAGTTCTGACTTACTAAGCATTATAGCCCTGTTACTCATGAATCCCAAAGTTTCTGAAAAATCTTTGTATTGATTTGATACCCACAAAATTTAAGTTCTTTTTACTCAGATCTGGGAACTGAACATAGAGGATTCAAAGTTTAAAAGTCCTGAGTACTAAAATACCCCACCTTTTTTCTCTTGATGAAAATAAATGTAAGATCACAAGAACAGACACACTGGATCAGATTCAAGGTCCAGCTAGTTCAGGATCCTGTCTCTGGCAGCAACAAATATTACCTACTTTGGGTAGAACATAAAAATAGGCAGTAATATAGAAACAGTCTCTTAATATAGTTACCAGCCCTTTTTAACTGCAGCTGCAGAGATGGCATCTTGGTATTCCATTGCCCTGTGGATTTTTCTTTCATTAATGCATTCAATCAGTTTTAACCCTTTTAGGTCTTCTAGATCCATAACATCATGTGGCATTGAGATCCACAGCCAAGATACCTGTTGTGCAAAGAACAGATTTGTTCTTGCATCTCTTCCCAGTAAATCTGTCTGTTTTATCTCAGATTCCTTTATTATGGGGAATAGCAAACAGTTACTGCCAAATTATTTTTCCAAGTCTGCTCAGGACTTAATAGAAGTCTTTATCATATTCCTTTCACTTGCCCTTTCTCCTGGCTGTAGAGAGTCTATTTGTCACTCCTTGAACAGAAGTGGTGCCACATTTTTGGTCTGGCTGGTTTCTCCTTTGTGTAGCTTTTCTTCTGTCATTATATATTTTTAACAGAGAGTGGGAAAGAGAAACTAGATCCAGATGCACTATGAATTTATGTATGTTATGGCATAATGATAAGTAGCATAAGAATGTTGTGCACAATAAAATCAAAGAATCTTTTGGGCCGGAAGGGACCTTAAAGACCATCTAGTTCCAACCACCCGTGCCATAGGCAGGGACACTTTTCCCTAAACAAGCATTACACCTGTTTCAGAAAATTCAAGTCTTATGGAAATGATGGAAATATTATACACTCCAGTTTGACATGTCAGTTTAGGCCATGATGTGGCCCAGCTATGGTTTCAGGCTCAATTTTTGTCTTCAACTCCTCAAACACTGGTAAAATTTTCAAGCTTCTACTTGAATTATTTCTAGTTCTCCCTTGGTGTACATAATTTCAATTCAAATATAAGAATTAGGAAAAATACAGACTTTGTTGTTGTTGTTTATTTTGTTTTGAGCAATTTTTCGTCATATCTGTACAGCTGAAGTTCCTCCATGCCAAAAACTGAAATTTACCATGGAATAGCTCCAGTTACTGAAAAGGACTTTGAGTGTTTTGGTAGAACTGATTGTGTGACTGATTTAAGTCAGCCTGGAGACCCATCACTGCACAGAAATGTTTGTTCTGTACAGGGAGTGACAAAGTCAGGCACCACAGAGAAGACTGCATTGAAGCTACACTGAAGAAAGTCATGTAGAATTTCTTGACTGAGGGTCCATAGGTGAAATGCCCTCAAATGTTATCCAGAGCTTCTTTGTAACTCATTGCTGAGGACAGACACTCTGTGAGTTATGTTTCATGTATCCAGAAGAATCAATCAGTCCTCAGGTTACTGTGCCAGAGCTGCTCCCCAACGGAGAGCAAGCGGCAAAGCCCTGAAATTGCACACATTGTTTCCTTCTTGTTCCTCATCACCTCGCGTAGGCTCCTGCGCCACCCTCCCGGCAGCTGGTTTTCAGTTCTCCTGAGTTTTTGTGGGATGGGTGGAGAAGATGGAGACCCAGAGCTCGGCATTGCAGTGTGTGATGTGATCCAAGCTCAGATTACTCCCTTTTGTCCCTGCTGGATCACAGAGGCAGCAAGCCAGGGTGCTGGAAAGGCTTGTGACAAGTGACAGTCCTTGGGACATGGGGCCGTCTGAGCTGCGACCCTGCCCCACAATGGAAGACCAGCCCACGTTTGTTTTCAGGGTCTTGCTGCTGTGCCTGCAACAGCTCCTTATCCCGAGGGGCATGGAGCAGCCCAGGGATGGACAGAACCTGAGCCACGCTTCTCCCTTGGGCTGTTGTCTCCTTGAAACACGGAGAGTGCTGCAGGGCAGAGATTGTGTGTGTGCAAAGGACAGATAGCCTGCTCCAGCCCAAGGGCAGCAGCTCAGACCAGGGCAAAGCTTATCTCCTTCCAAAAGCTACTCTGCCACTGACAAGCTTAGAGCAGCTTACTTTTGTGGACAGCTGACTTTTAAAACATGATAATGTTGGGTAGGGAAGAGTACCTGAGAGGGTTTTAGTTGCAATTCTTTTTCATATTTACTTTGCCCAGAACACATGGTGTAGTAAAAAGCAATAACTATTGTTATTGTGTATCTTTCCATGGATTCTCATTAGTATCAGGGCATCTGTAGCACGATGAATTATGGGTACTATTTGTTTACTAAACCATTACAAGCATCCACTTTTGGACAATTTGTAACAAAAATATCTGTGTAGTTCTCTCTTCCTCCCACCACTGTTACTCCTGGCTTTTCTCCCAGACAACTATCTTCTTCAATACAGAAAATGTCCTTTATCGCAGATCAAAATCAACACATCCCAACAATTTAAAAATGTTTGCTATGGTCTTCTTTTATTTATTTATTCCCACCTTGTTTGAGCCTACAATGTATATTCTTTGTCTATTACCGTGATGCTTGCTTTCAAATTTGAAACTTAACAAATAATGCCATGAAGAGTTATATTTTTTGTCTTCAAATAAATCATTAAAACCAGAATGATGGTTTAAAGTCACAAGACCAATCTGACTCTTCTTATTATCATTATCATCATCATCATGATGAAAATTTGGAGACTGTTTGAGAATAAAGGCCAGCATATTATTCATGCCAAATGCTAACAAAATTCTGGAGTTACTTAGGCGTCTCTTTTGATTCTAGGACTTTAGACAACTAATTATTTTTGAAGGAAGCTTAAGCAAGACGTTGGGAATTAAGTTCTGGGAACTGAGGTCTTGCTGAAACTCTGCAGATTTGGAGAATGGTGAACTCCTTGGCTTGCTTGGAAAGCTCTGCTCATCTTTTGCTGTCAATGGAAATTGGAAACTCCAAGCCCAGTCACTAAAAGATGTGTTGACATGAAGATTTTGCTTCACATCAGGAGTATTTTTCAAAGGGACTCACCTGGCTTTCCTCACAAGGCTGTTTTCCCCACTGTGCAGCAGGTATAGAAGCCACCAAATGGATTCATTTTGTAAAAAAAGTAAACCAGACAATACCATGCATTTACAAATAGAAATGTATTTAACAAACTTCAGGTGCTAAAGCCTTCAATCCAGAGCACCAGCCCAGATCTTGTCCAGGATATCCCCTCCCTAGCACACGTGTGGCTCCCAGGTTCACCAGCACTTCCCTCATCAAAGCCACTGCCTGCTCCTGTAAGCGGAGCAAAAGCCATGCCAAGGATAACACCCTTTGCTAAACAGCTGCCAAAATATTCAGCTCGTTGCAAAATGCAGTCCCTGACAAATTAAATATGTTGTTGCTGGAGTTACTGAAGTGCTGTGCTACCCACAGCCCTTACTGACAGTGACATGCATGTGGTGCAGGAGAGAAAGGAGGCAATGGTGTAGGGCAAGGATACAGGATGTATTTTCTTACCATGACTGAGAGGGGAAGCTGCTCTTTTAGCATCAGCAGGGCACTGCAAGGCCAGAACTGCAGGAGTCTGCCCTTTGTAAGTCTCCAGACTTGTGCTTTTCTGCATTTCTGACAGCATTTCAAAAGAACTCAATTAAATCCCGTGGAAACAGAGCTGCTTTCACCATCTTGTACTAGTGCACCTTTCCTCAGAGATCTCTATTACCTGTTTAAGTATGGTCACTGACATCACCAAAATCACTTTAGCTACACTGATATGTGTGTGGTCAGTAGTTATACACGAGTTTTCCATTCTATAGAAATGGTATGCCTGGATTTTCAATGAAACTCTGAAGCTGTAATTCTGATCAGCAGTCATGATACAGACCTCTAGTTCACTTCTTGCTTGTGCTATCAGGATGGCACAAATATATATATATTTTATGTAAGTGACAACCAGGGAGCTTCTCAAGTTCAACAATGATGGTATTTGCTCATGAGTCTGTTAATTCTCCCTTATTTCCTTTTAGGAGTGTTTCTCTCATATGACATTTAACTTTAAATTTTACTGTCTTTGTGGGAGAGAAAGTGACTTGTGGAGGTAGACATTGCTTATGTAAATTGTTCAGTCCCATGGGAAAAGGTTGAGTCACTCATCATTAATTTCCATATTGGCCACTGTAATATATTAACAGTTACTACTTTGGATATACATTTTCAAAAAGTGATATTTAACAAAATCTCCTATTTTATACAGCAGAACAATTTGTGAACCACTCATAGGAAATCTACAGCCTGACAGGGAAAACATGTGTTCATTTTTGTTCTCTGACTGTTAGTCACTACTATGAGCCAGCCAAATGTGTGCACACGGAGAGTGCACAGAATTAATTTCATCGAGAACAAAGAAACACATGGTGGCAGCGTGAACAATGTTAGGGGCTTTCAATGATCTGCTGACTGGGATATTCAGCCCCCTGAACTCTTCCACCATTGTTAGTTTTATTCCTACAGATTCAATAAGACCTGATCCAGCTCCCTACACACAGTTCATTTACTTCTTGCATGGCTTGTTTCTATGGTAATACTAAAACAGGAGATTTCTGATTACTCATGCTTCCTTTTTTAGGAAAAAACCCAGTGTCAGATGCCGTAAACTAAATCGTTTTAACCCATGCCACTAAGGAAGTGCATAGCTTTGCACCTGGTTATGGCAGTGCATCTTGCTGCTGTGATTGCCCAAAGTGACCTCAGCTTTACAGGAAGAAAAAAAAAAAGTGGGTTTTTTCAGATGAGATGGTTTCTCGCTTTACCCCTCATTTCACTGCTTCCTCTCCTGACAGTAACGGAAAGAACAACATGGCTCCCTGCAGCATCTGTTACAGTGAGATGTGCACAGTGTTTTCAAAGAGGAATTACCCTTCAAGTTCCAAAAGAAAACCACTGTAAAGGGAAAGTGTGGCTCAACACTTGAGTTTCAACTCAGCTGCCTAATTATTCCCTCAGGGAGCAGAATTTCTTCCAGTCGTAATCACGGTAATTCTGGCCCTTCAAAACAGAAGATTTCCTGAATTCTGCACAGTTTGGGGGCTACCTGTAGAGGGTGAGGAGACCTTGTATAATGGCACATTGCCATTAGCAACCGTTTCCACAGAATCATAGAGTCATAGAAGGATTTGTCAGACTTTTACTGCTTTCCCTGAGGCTATTCAGAACAGGACTTCCCACGGTGCTGTAGGGGTACAGGGACCAGCTTCACACTCGGTTAGGTACTATCTGTCTCCTCTGCTGAGTGCCACAGACAGTGTCTGCTCATCCATCTGCTTCTTTCCCACAGATACCACCATGATCCCATCTCTGGGTAGGTGAAGTTTCCAAAGAAAGAAGATCTTCAGCCTCACTGCTTTTCACATTCTCAACATATTTCCCCCTGATTATCATCTGGTAGGTCCCAGCAGCTGGGGACTGTCCCCATGCACACTGGGGCTCCTTTTTACACTATAACCACCTTCTGAACAACAACCTCCTGCCGGTCCACTACAACTGCTGTTGATGACAAGTATTAGATTAATCTTGAGGGGCTTGCTTCTCTCCCAACTTATGCAATGACAATCCAACCCAGAAATCCTCCTGGCATCAGGAAAGCAGTCCCTAGCCTTGCAAAAATCTTTCACACTTCATAGACCTGGAGAGATTTAACATCACAATTTCAGCAACTTGATTAGCCAGGCTCTCACTGATAAAAAACTTCTTCCATCTAATGAAAGACAATCTCAGATCCTGAAACTTTAAGGTCAAAGGTGAATCAGAAGAGACTGGCTAAGAAGGATTTGTGCACTCTTTTGGAAATTAGGGGTTTGGCATACATTCAAGAAAGCATCTTAGTCAGAAAAACAGCCTGATACGTGGTGTATACTTAGGGGCTTCCCTGAAAAGGACCTTAATAGATACCATTGCATAAGTTTTTGTAAAGAACTTCAGTGTAGCATCTTGTTTTCTTCAAATGTTGCCAATTTCCTTTAAATGAATACATTTATCACCACTATCTGACTATTTCAGGGTTTGAAAAACTCCCTCCCTGGAGAAAACCATTTTAAAAGGCTGTACTTGGGTCTGACCTCATAAAGGGGTCCTAACCCCTTAAATTAAATGCACTCTTAAAACTCATTCATTCATTCTAGTGAGAGGGGATATCAGGGCCATAGAGAGGTTAGAGGAGAGGGATTGCTCTCCAGGGATGCTGGTAGAATGAGCAAATATGTAGATACAGCAAAGAACCTCATTTTTAATTCTGGAACTGGGCTGAGACAATTACCACTTAATGCTGCCCTTCCCTGATGCAAGCAAGATGAGAGAGGACAGGACTGGGCCAGAAAGTCTTGCTTTGGCCCCACTGGAAATAATGGATTTGGATGGCAACAGAAGCAAATGATCATATCCTGTATGAGCTGGGAATTGCTCTATTTGAGCCTGCCTTTGAGAACAGAACACAGAAGTTGATGACCTTGGGTGAGACTTTTCAGTCTTAACCCCCAACAATTTCTATAATATATTAAGAGTGACAGCTGATATATTGCTCCTCTTCCACACACACCATGTAAAATAGGCTGTGTGTATCCAACCAAACTATTTAATAGCCCACTAGTGCATTTGGCGGTTGTTTTTTGAAGGCTTTGGCAGAGAAACGACCTTCTGTAAAAGTGCCATGAAACATATCTATCAGATTACCTTGTCAACACAACACAAGTCTTTCTTTCCCCTTTCCTCCCATGCTGTGCTCTGCTCTGCTCACTGTGGCTACTGGAAAAGAGGTAGCAGAGGCACTGTGTACAATTGAGACCCCATGGCCTTCAATGTGCCATGCCCTGTGGGACCATACAGGTGTGTGTGCAGGGCTACATGCTTTGCAGCATGATGGTGAACTCCAGGGGAAGGTGACAATTTACCTCCTTCTTTGGTTTCAGATTAACCTTCATGGGTGCTGGGCAGAGTCACCACTTGTGGGCTGCTCAGTGCTTCCTGCCATACTGGGGGCACTTGGGTAAGAGGGCCAAAGGTAAATAAACATCCCAAGGAAGTGAGTGAGGAAATGAGCAATAGTAAGAGATGATGGTTTCATGGGGATTTTTCTCAGATGCTTTGGATACCAAATGGTAAGTCTTGGCCAAATGCCACATTTTGTTTGGAATGTGGTTTGGAAGGACAGTTGCTCAGGGGAGAAGAGGGAGAAGAAAAAAAGTCTGAAAAGGTTTTATTCAGGTAGAGTGGAAATTTTGTATGAGAGAAAAAAAAAAACCACTTTCTTCAACAGGTTTTACAAAACAACAATATAAGCTAATTGTGACTTTTAGGAAATGCTATTATTTATCCTGAGACAAATTTGTTTTCTATATATTCTGTAAACAGAGGCTGCTGCTATGTATAGGATATGTTAATTTCAACTCTATCCATTTCTTTTAATGGGAAATATCTGACATACTTTGGGATACTGTAAACAAAAAAGAAGTCACCATTCAGGAATAATGAAATGGTAAATGAAGAAACAGAGAAGCACCTGCAAGTGAGAATGCTAAGTTCTATATTCAGATAGATGTATTTGCATGGATGTTTTAGTGTATGTCCTTGCTAGAAGACTCAACCACACACTTGGCTTGTACTGTGGTTTTATGTATTGGGTCAGATCCAAATGCTGGCAGAAGAGCATCTAAATCAGTTCTGCATTAGAGACTGATGCCCCTTTTATTCCTCCTTTAACTGCACTCACTGATGAAGATTATGCAGAGAATTAATTACAGCTATGAAGAATGAAAGTGAAAGAACTATATTCCCTTCTCAATCATGACCCTGTACTGGACTGACATCAAGGAGGTTGCAGGGTCAAAGGAATTCAGGAAAAAGCCTTTGGTAATAAATTCTACTGAGATTATGTCCTGTAACCTAACTGCATCTCTCCAATCAGTGATTAGAGATCATGTGTAAAGAGCTCTTAAAAACCTCAAAGTCATTGTTTCTTCCTGGAAGCAGAGTGCAGTTGGAAATGGATGCACTTCCCTGAGGCTCTGACCAGGTCACAGTTATACCTGTAGGTGCTTCACTTGCTGTATTTGAAGGAAAGCCAGGACCCAAGTTTGTTGCTTTGACCTTTCCTTTGTCAACTTGGAATCACATTCTGTTTTTTCACTTGCCGCAAAGCAGGTTTTGTTAAGAGATAGACAGCAAACATCCAGTTTTAGAGATAAGATGAATGTTCATTTTTAGAACTGTTTTGGTAGGTAAAGACAGTTTGTCAGCACACTCCAGCGCCAGCTGCTGCTTCCAGCACCACTGGTGGAACATGGCACAAAACCAAACTGGCCACAGACGTATTGTTAGCCTCATCCAGCATGTCTGTGATGCTAGGGATTGTGTGTGATCCTAACACCTCTCTGCCAAGGGAAACAAAATTGACTACAGAGGGACTACAGCAGCGACTGTTTTTGCAGCGATGGTTCTTGTGTCATGCTGGTGTTGGTATAAAACAGAAACATGGGAAGTGTCTGAGGAAAGGAAACACATGTCAGGATGTCTACACAGACTACAGCCTCCATGTTCTGGGACTGATCCAGACCTTACATGGGCCTCATAATGAGCCTCCCTATTTTTAAAAGTTCTTGTTTCTGGGCATTCAGTACCTGAAGGGTGTGAGATGATATCCATCAGACCAGTCTGTTTTGGTTTAGTAAATCACAGGTGTGCAGGGTTCAGGGTGAGCCACGCTGCCCACATGGTCCAGTGTTGATGGATGTGGAAGCACCTGGCCATAGCTGAGACCAAATACATCATCTCACCTATGATGCTGGAGCCTCAAGCAGGAGAGAGGGACCAGTCAGCACTGACCTGCAGCTAAATCTCCAGACCACAGGTCCCCTGAGTCAGCAGATCTCCTTGTGGGCATTTAGACTGGATGTGCTCATAGGTGAGGTGATTTTTGACTCTGTCTCTTGGCTCTGCAGCCTCCCTTCTGCACAGTGAAGATTACAACTCCTGAAACCCTTAGGCACATGCTGATAGCAAAATCATCCACCAGGGCCTCAAACACCACTGTGAGGAGTCCCAGAGAAGACCATACAAAAATACCATATCTTTTGATCTTCAAACTCAGTTAAATGCAGTCTACAGATGCACTAAAATCCTCTAATTGTTCTGCGGGCACAGAAATAGGTTTTTTGTCACAAAGCAACATGATTAGGACAAAATTCAGGTGTTTTTAGCTTAAATAACAACAACAAAAAAGCCAGAACATTCCTTTGGTTTTGAGTAGTATGCTTTTAAGGGGCTAACCACTCTGCATTACCTGAGAACACTTGTATTTGGGATTCCCCTCTGCTCCCCAAAGGACATCTATGACCTCATCAGTCTACTTGGCCTCCGGGCCCAGCTTCATAGTTGTAGCATCATCTCATCAGCAGCATGGCACTGTCACTGCTCCTCTGCCATGAAAGATTTAGCTGCCATGAGCCCTACTCTCCACCCTTCAGAGAGAGGGTCCAAGCCCATTCAGTGGTGGTGAATGCCTCTGTACCTCAACTTCAGCCATAAACTGTTCCTAAAGGAGGAGATGGTCTCTCTTCCAGCAGTGGGAAGGGTTGGAGACTCCATGGGTATCCCTTATGGTATTTCCAGGCCGCTCTTTCTGTCAGTTAATTGGGACAGCAGAGCTGCTGTACCAGTTCTGCATGGGGTCTGTGCACCCCTAGGGACATGGGGTCCCTTAAACTATGCAGCAGGAGAGGTCCCACAAACATTGGACAAAAAGCTGGATCTCAGCCCTGCTGCTTCACACAGAGCTGTCCAGAAGGGAATGGCACAGTTTCCTCTGATATGCACAATCACGGAACAGCTTGGGTTGGGAGAGACTTTCCCCCCCATTTTAAATTTTGTCTCCATGTAAATGATGTGCCCTACCATAACTCCTGGGGGAAATACCAGGTGTCATTACAAGGGCAGGAAGACTCTGCACTATTTCTTTTTTTTTCCAAGCCTTAATTGATAGCTACCCTTACAAAAATAGGAAAAAACATCCTACACAGAGATCACCTCCCCTCAGCATTTATGGCTACATGACACAGAGCTTAACAGCACAAACCACTAGACTCCATGTGGGCAGGACATGACTAACAGTCCATCTGTGGAGCGAAGAACTAAAGATAGGCCTGACAGCTTCCCTGGCTAGCTCAGTTTTCGAGAGCAGGTGGGACGCTTTTGCCGCAGGGAGTGATTTTGGGGAGCCTGTAGAAATCGTCATCTCCTTCTGCAGGGCCAGCCCTTGGCGCTCTGCCCCTCCGGCGGGTCCGACCGGCCTCAGAGCCGAGCCCTGGGCATTCAGCCGGCCAAGAGGGGAGATGCTGGAGGGGCTTCCCAGCCCCAGCGCCGTCCGACGGGCGCTCCAGGACTGGCGGCTGGGAGGAAGCCGCGGGGGCTGCGAGGTGCTGGGCTGCGCTCCCCTGGGAACTGCCGGGACCGGCAGCTTAACCTTCCACTGAAGGGGGAGGAAAGGAAAGNGGCGGCTCTGTGCGCCCCGGGCGAGCGCCGAGCCCCGCGCAACGCGGGGGACGGGACGGGACGGGCGCGATCCCTTCACCCATGGGCAGCTCGGGGCGGAGGGCGATGATGGCCGGAGCTCTGATTCACCCACTGCCTGTGGGGCCGAAAGTACTTTGGGAAAGGAGAGAAGAGCTTACTGCTCCCTGCTCTTAAAAAAAATAAAGAAGTGAAATGCAGCGCTGTGACGGTGCTAAAACAATCTCCTGACNCAACAACAATAATAATAATAATAGGCGCGGGTTGGTGTAGTCGATGCTCGGTGCGTGGAAGCCGCCGGGGCGGGATGCTGCCGGCGGGGCAGGGAAGGGCACAGTCCCGGGGCTCCGATGCGGTGCCCGGAGCGGCTCCCGCGGCACCTCCCGCGCGGGGCGGAGCGCAGAGAGGCGGGCGGACAAAGCCGGGCTGTCAGCGGGGCGGGCGGGAGAAAGGAAAAGAGGCTGCTGCCGGCGGGGAGCGGAGCAGGTGAGGCGAGGGCCGGGGCTGTGCCACGCTGGCACCAGGAGTGGCCAGGCGGGACGGGCCCCGTGCCCGGGGGCTGCGGCGGGGCGGGGGCGGCTCTGTGCGCCCCGGGCGAACGCCGAGCCCCGCGCAACGCGGGGGACGGGACGGGACGGGCGCGATCCCTTCACCCATGGGCAGCTCGGGGCGGAGGGCGATGATGGCCGGAGCTCTGATTCACCCACTGCCTGTGGGGCCGAAAGTACTTTGGGAAAGGAGAGAAGAGCTTACTGCTCCCTGCTCTTAAAAAAAATAAAGAAGTGAAATGCAGCGCTGTGACGGTGCTAAAACAATCTCCTGACTCGAACCGAGTCCGCTATCCTGTAGTGAAGCCGGAAAAATCCCGGGAGTATTATGCTGAGTTGCATCACTTAGAGACTAATTAGTATTTAGCGGGCTGAAGGACCGAGGAACGTGTTTTTGTGTTTGTTTTGTTGCTGCGAATAGTTGGGAAGCAGAAGAGTTGTTGGCTGGCTCTGTGGTGAGCTGTGTTCATGAATTTAAAATGCTTCAATATATAACCAGTTTGCATGTCCCTGCTGAGCTGCAAGCTTCCAAAACAGCTTCTGGTAACAGAGATTTCCTTCAGTGTGCTGCATGGTAGGAAAGCTTTGTGATAAATAAATCCCATTCCAGGGAAAGCACTTAAAAAGCCTGATGATTCAGCATGCTGCATCCACTGACCAAGAGTGACAGCTCCTGCGAGGAAGGATGCAGCACTGTGGGCAGATATAAACATTACCTGAAGCTACAAGCTTCCCATGCACTAGTGGCACAAATGAAAGAGGTTGTGTGAAAAACAAGCCCCCCCCTCCCACCATTACTACCAGTTTTTCATTTTAAACAGCTTCTTCTGAAAATTCAAATGGACAACCCTCTGCTGCTTTCTGTGGTGAGTTATAGGCCTTTTTGTACTTGCTTCCTGAGGGGATAGTTGCTTTTTTATCTGTGGCCCCAAACTGTGTAGCAAATGAATTGAGGCTAATAACTCATAGCTCATAACTTAACGTAGCAAGAAATCTAAAGTTGTAAAGAAGATGAAAACTTTTTGCAAGAAATATTGTGACAATTTTGCTATGTTTTAAGAGAAGATAAACACTGAGACTGAGATGACATTTGAGAAGTGGAACAGCGGAATAGTATTTCAAACAAAGCCTCGTGCAGCTCAAAGGTTATTTTGGTAAGTTGCACTTGCTCTTCAAAAGACAATCTCTTTTAAAAGTCAAATGAACCGTGTAAAGACTTCTACAGGAATACTATTGCAGCGTGAATCTAGTCAGGCTTCTGACTGCTTCAATGAAGAGCTAAGTATTTAGAAGTATCATCTTGAGGGCATGTTGAGGTATTTATTATTCACCAGCTGTATGAGCAGCTGTACACACTGTCATGTCAGGATGCTCAGGTCAGGAGCTGAATGCTCTCCAAATCCTTGGTGTACACACACTCAGTCTGTGTCTTTTCTCTGAGATACAGGGACCCCTGCTTTAATCCTGTTAATGCCTTTACTCACATAACTGGATGTGCAGGGTGGGCCTTTACCCAATGAGACAAAATACAAAGAGCACAAACTGTCTTTGTCTCACACAGGGTTTGTCAGCAACCACTGCTGCAAGTGAATGCCTTCTTGTTATTGAAGCCCTTGCAGTGAAATCATCCCCAAAGTCGAGGACAGGAGGGTTATGACCTCTTAACTCCCCTACTGCCTTATCCTATGGGTGAAGGTAAACTCTCCATCTTTCCAAAAACACTCAAAATTTATGGTACTGCTGCAATAGTGAAGTTTCATACTCTCCCTAAGTAGGGAGAGTTGACTGAGATGATATAAAGTCTATTTAGATTCAACCAAGGGCTTCACAAGTGATCAACAATTGATGAATTTGACTTTTCCTGAAGGTAAGAATGGTTTCTTTCAGTCTGCCTCAAACTCAGCCTACAAAATCCATAAGCTACTTCAGTTTCCTAAGGAGAAAAGATCAGCTAATTAAGAAGGGAAAAGGTCAGGGACAGCAGTAGGTGGAGCAGTCAATGTCTTGCAGGCTTGGTGTGTATGAGACACACCATGGAGATATTTCAGGACACATGCCTTATGGAGATATTTCAAAGACTGGAAAGTGTGGATATTTTTCTATGACCTCATTTTGTGAGATGTGCCATGGGAGGGAGGGTGGTATAACTTGGCCAATTGTCCTGTCAGGCTGTCTCAGAATGCCTGATGGTCAGGTTTAATCATTTGGTGGTATCTTCTGCTTATTTAAAACTTTTGGCATTTGGCCACTTACCAGGTACCTGTTTGGGTACCTGGAGCTCCTAGAGTTGGTTCAGCAGAGGGCTATGAAGATGATTAAGGGGCTGGAGCATCTCTCTTATGAGGGAAGGCTGAGGGAGCTGGGCTCGTTCAGCCTTGAGAAGAGATGACTGAGAGGAGACCTCATCAATATCTATCAGTATCTGATGGAAGAGTGGCAAGAGGATGGAGCCGGGCTCTTCTTGGTGGTGCCAAGCAATAGGACAAGAAGCAAAGGGCAGAAACTGATGCACAGGAAGTTCCACCTGAACTTGATAAAGAACTTTACTGTGCAGTGACAGAGCACTGGAACAGATTGCTCTGAGAGGTTGTGGTGTCTCCCTCACTGGAGAGACTGACTCCAGAACGGTCTGTATGCAATCCTCTGTGGTGTGCTTTAGGATGACCTGCTTGAGCAGGGAGGTTGGACCAGATGACCACTGTGGTGGTTTTCCAGCCTTGCCCCTCCTGTAATTTTGTGATTCTTGAAGGTTAAGTCCTCCTATAGCATGTTCCTTTCTCTGAGAAGCAAAAGGGTGTCTTGTGTCATCACTACCGTTTCTCAGGCAGGAGAAGCTTTTTGTCCACAAGGGCAGCAGGCATCATTCACTTGGGAGGACATAAAATCTGTCTCAAGTGCATTGGAAATAACCTGTGCATAAATGATGCTGACTGGTAGTCTTGGGCTGGGATAGTTATTTCAGCCTTATGGTTTTGTTTGTAATGGCCTCTATTAGTTTTATTCTGATATTCTAAATTTAAGGCCTCTCTCTGATGACAGAACTCTCAAGTCAGGTTTCTTTTAGCTCTTACTAGTCCAAATATTCTCAGCTATTTGTCATCTGGCTATCTGGCCAGATTTCTGTATTATTTTTGAACATTCTTCCAAATGCCAATGAAACATTAGGAGGAGTTAAAAAACAAATTATATCCCCTCCACCACCCCCACTCTCCCAAATGGATAACCACAATAATTTATTGTTGTGGTTTAACCCCAGCAGGCAATTAAGTACCATGCAGCAGCTCGCTCCCCGCCCCCGCAGTGGGTTGGAAAGAAAAAGTAAGCATTACTGGCTAAGAACAATTAAAGGTTTGAAACAAAATATAGTAATAATAACATACCACTAATATTAAACATGCTGTCCATGTCGCGCACCCTCCTGGATTCTTGCTTGGCTCCTCACTTGCAGAGCAAGAGACACTGAAAAGTCCTTGGCTTAGGGTAAGCACTACTTAGGAACAGCCAACACATCGGTGTGTTATCAACATTATTCTCATACAAAATCCAAAATACGGAACACAGTACCAGCTACTAAGTAGAAAAAGAACTCCGTCCTACCCAAACAGGGACACTTAATAATTGAAAAACAAATTTGGGGGCTTTCAGAATTACTAAAACTTTGGCTGAAACATATAATTAGAATTTACCTTAGGATTGCTTTTAACCTTATCCTGTTTCCCTTAAGCCTTGCAACACTGAAACCTTAATACAGTCAAGTTTTATTTTTTTAAATAGCTTAATTCCAAAAGAGGGAGAAACATTAGACTAATGCAATTAGGTGAGTGGAATGCATTTTTCCCTGGGGCAGCTCTGGAGAGTGATACTGTATCATGTTAAAAACTCCAAGTAGTTGTGTCAGACCGAGTTGGGCTGGGCAGATGTTGGCATGAAGCATGGGAGGGTGAACTGCAGCTGATGCAGAGAGTACCAGTGGGAGCATGTTGACAGCATTGCTCTGAGTCACTGAGGGCTCAAAAAACAACTCTGTCATGATGCCACACATGGTGGTATTGGGTGAAGTGAGATCCTGAACCTTTCAGCACCTTTATGTATATTATTTCTTTCAGCGCAGGTATAGGTACACATGTGTATATATAAAAGTCAGTGTTTTGGCCCAGCTCCTCTAAGCAAAGCTACAACTGTTAATGTGAAATCCTTGCAGCTTCAGTGGGGCTTGATTTGTCACTGATTGAAAGGTGAGGGGATGTGGACAATCCCCTGTATGGCTTTTGCCAGTGGATCCTGCAGATTCTCCCTGCTGACAGCCTCCACTAGGTCTGTCTCTAGGAGCAGTGGACCTGAAGACTGAACTCTGGCAGACCAATGGTGCTCTCAGGGCAGCAAGAGAAACTGGTGTTTAGTCTGCCTGCAGGAAAGGTGGGGAAAGAGCCTCAGGCAAGGTGTTCTTTTCAAGGGGTTTGAAAAGCCACTTCACTGCCTGTAAGGAAGAAGCAGTGACTTGTCTTCTGCCTTTGGGAAAGTCAGGTGACAGGAAAGGGTGCTGGCAGCAGGGTTCAGGAGAGGGAGAGGAGAATGCAAAACCTGAACTGCAGGGAAAGGATCCCCAAACCAAGAATGTTCTAGGAAAGTTGTCAGGGTAAGGGTTTATCATATTATTATTTAATTGGATCTCAGAACAGTTCCACGTTGTGTTTGTCCCCGATGAGCTGGAGCTGTGCCCCAGCGCGCAGTCGCAGGACAGGCAGGATTAAGGCTCAGACCTGTTCTGGGAGCAGTGCCCAGTGTCAGCAGCCAGCAGCAGGGCTGCCCTGTGCTATTTATATTGTGGCCATGACCAAAAAGTGTTTTAAAAGGACCGAAGGAAAGCAATCCTGCTAACAGAGCCCCACTAGCAAGAGAACAGCTTCAGGAGGGGCAAGTAAGCTCAAATATGAGCAGCAACCGCTGCCCTAAAGGGGGGACAGTTCTTCACAGTGGTCCAAAAAGATGCCCAACAGTAGTGAAGAGGAGGACACGTAGTAGAGAGGATGAAAACATGCCAAAATTTGGGGGGACAGCCTCGGTGATCTTGGTTGAATGCCTCCTCAGACCCAGAAACTCTCGTCTCTTGTGCTGGAGAGTTTTACAGTCAACTAACTTCATTCCCCTGAGCCTTTAAAAGCCTCAGATGTCAAATTTGTCCTATTTAAAGTTCAGGCGTGGTTCTCTTAGTAGAAGTTTAATCTTTAACCTGGTCTCTTCTGAGAATGGCTCACCATGTTACTTCTCCTCCTTCTGGGAAGAAGCCAGTAGCATTTCTTCAGCAGGGCAATTTCAGATATTGAGTACACCATTTACTTGAGTTTTCTCTTTTCCTTAAATGATAAAATTAGTAGGGTCCTAACACTGGATAATCTACCATACACATAAATGAAAAACTTTCAGGTTGGTCTAATTATCAATGCCAAACCACATAAATATATCAAGTTGTCAGAAAATACAAATCCTGCATAAATTTGGCAGGTGAGAAGGATGTAAGGATACAGGTCTATCAGCTATAAGCTAAGACACCTAAGTTGTTTTAATCTAGTAAATCTTGATAGAATCATTAAAGTCCACTAGGCAAATGTGTCTCTCATCTCTGCATGGTTAGTTTGTACAACATGTAATGTAAAATGGCCAAATATCTTCTCAGGCTGCTCCTTATGAAGGAGTTTTATGAAAATAGGCTTTGGTCTGGTAACCATTTTATGCCTCAATTAATCCTGGGTTGAATACAGACTTGTGACAATCTCTTCAGAGAGTTTGAATGACACTGTAAGTAAAGTATGTTACATTTTATCAAAGGAAAACAATGTGTTTTGTTTGTTTCTACTTAGTCTGAATATAGTAAAGCCATTCTTGAAGCTTCTTTGCAATATGGCACTTGAAACTAACCTTAGATCTCGTGACTCGGCTCTGTTGGGAATGTGACATTCCTTACTGTTCTGAATCCAAGGATATTTGCGAGCCAGGCGCAAAAACACAGACCAAGAGGCAACATGGAAGCAACAGATGAATACCTCTCTTGATTTTCATCAGAGTCCAGAATTCTTCGTGTCTGATATTAGTTCAGAAGACACTTGTCTTGCAGGAGTACCTGCAAATGCAAATATTGTTCAGCAGTGTTTAAGTCTTGTGGATTTAATGGCCAAATAATCAGGTTTCAAAGCACCTGCAAGTGTTGTCTGCTGTGCTTTGTGAAGTTGGAAATGGCTCCTTGGCAGATGGCATGAGCAAATAGTTAGTATTAATAGACCCATACACAGGGCGAACAGGGGACTTCTGTTTGTAATTAAGCTAATCACAGAGGCAGCAGAGAGCTCCTGCCTTATCACTTATCACTGCTTAAATTCCAACTACCAGACTGCACCAACAGAGCAAATAGTTTCCTTGGCATTTGATGCTCCCCAGTACTGTGTGCTTTGGGGTTTCCCTGGAGTTGTAAGTAGTCAGGGTAGGATGTCCCACTCATGCAGCTCTGTTCTACTTCAACAGGTTAGTCTTCAGGTCTGCTATAGCAGAGCTAAATGATTGCCAAAAAATTGGGTGTTTAAACCCACTGACACAAATAAAGTGTGCAACATAAACAGACTAACACTTAAAGATGTTAATTTAGTTATTTTCTGCTAGCTTTTTCATCTTTTTCCTGCAGCTCAAGTTCTCAGACATTATTAATTGCAGTAACTTTTTATAGTCTGTGCTGCTCCTTTCAACTCCATTTACCCTTTAATTCCCTCATGAATTTTGGTGTCAATCATAGTAATGGGAGACATTATCAACAGAAAGCAGGAAATTTAGAGGTAAAAGAGACTAGGTATTGGCAATTAGTTGTGAACATCTTTATGTCTCATTATCAAGCCCCAGAAATTTTCTAGGAATATACACTTCTGTAGAAGAAGGGGTTGTGAGATGCAGTTGAAACCAGTCTTGGGAATGTCACAGGAAAACTGCATTTGGTGAAGTTTTGAACAGCAGCTCTAGGTAGGCTGTCTCTTGGAAGACCTTTGAAGTGCAGATTAAATAATTCCAGATGATGACAAAAAACTTTGTTAAGAAAACAAAAGATCTGGGCTTCCAGCCACTTCAGGGTAGTTGATTTTGTGCCTGGAAAGAACCTTGCATCCACACACCGCTGCTCTCAGGCTGCTCCTGTGGAGTGCCCCTTTTTTTCTCATCTTACAAGATGATCTTATGAGATTTTTCACATTCTTTATCTGTGATGTGTCTCTTCCCCTGAGCTGCATCCTGACTTCACCACAAAATTGGCAGTAATTCTATTTTGTCAGTTTGCTTTTTAACTTCCTCTGGCCTTTGCCTGGAAGGATCCCCCATTTTTCGTAGTAACATAGAAGAGATCATAGAATGGTTTGGGATGGAAAGCACCATTAAAGGTTACCTATTTCCAAACCCTCATCCCTGTGTGGTCTTGGACCAACAGCAAACACACTGACTGATTGTACCAGAGACTCCCCACTCTGGCTGCTGTGCACCTGAACCCCACCTTTTACCAGGCAGGGCCTTGGTTGCTACTTGACAACTCTCTCTTGTTTCCCAGCCTGGCCCTGGGTTCAGTAGGAAAGGGGTACCACAGGTCAGCCTTACCCCAGCTGTGCAGCACAGCCAGAAAGTGCTGTACTTGACCAAGAGGAATGAGAAGCAGCCTCTGTGTTCAGAGGTTGAACATGCTGCTTTATTAAACCAAGAGCTTTTGATCCAAGGAGACCATGAAGAGGGAGGGGACTATGAAAAAATCAGGACTAAAACGCAGTTGTAAATTTTCCCCTGAACATGAAATGTCAACAGGTAGATTAATTCTGTACTTTAAAATATTGCTGCCTTGCTAATTACATGCAGATTTAGAGGAGGTCTTGTAACTGTTCTTGCTCAGGAAAGTAAATGTGTTTTTAAGGCTGGCCTTTGCATGCCTGGAAGTAGCTGGCAACAGCAGGTGACAATATCAGTACAGGTACTGCTGAAGTGCCTTCCCAGTAAAGACCAACCTACCAGCCCCTTGCTTGCAGGTGTGTACTCACCTCTCCTGCTTTTGGCTGCTAAAATATGATCTGCTCAACTAAGTTTTAGCAATGTCCTCTGGTTGTAATGGCAAAAAGTGTGATTACACCTACAGCTGCACAATGCTGTGTTTGCCATTAGGACAGTAATAAAGTTGTTCTGGCAGGCAGTGCAGATGGGCCATCGTCTTTGTAAGAGCTGTTGGTCATACTCAGAAAACAAGACTTTAGACTTCTTTTTTTCCATGCATAGTGATTATTAGGAATGAATCCCAGGCACTGAGTATTTTATCTATTGATTTTATTTGCTAGCTGCTACAGATAAGACTATACCCTATTTCACTGTTTCATGTTTCAGTACTGGGGTATAGGTACTACCAGCCAAAACAGCAAGTCCTTTGGAAATTGAAGCATCATCTCTGGTATCTTCCCAGTGTTATATTTCTAAACAGAGCATGGTTCCAATGTGGAGGTGCATCTGTACAGTGTGAACTGCACTGAGCACAACATGCTAGAATTCCTATCCTGATTTCTGGTCTTGGTCGTGTCCTATGGTATTCCTCCTCCTTTCACCCACACCTGTGGATTTCCCCATTTTGTCTGGGAACATCAATTCAAAAGAAGTAATAACTCAGCCAAGAATGTCAGAACTGACTGTTTAGTCAGTCATTGCTGAAGTAGAAAGAGAGGAAGCTGGCCCAGAGTGAGCACCTCTGCTAGAGGACCTCACAGATAGGAAGGAAAATGAGCTTGTCTCAATTTCTCACTACTCTGCATTTCAAATGAACTGCTTTCTTTTCTCTTGCATGCTATGTTTAATATGTGAACTCACTCAAAACATCATTTCCTCAGAATCATCAGACTTTCTCTAAGGAGTGAAACTGTTGTATTAGCCTTGAAGAATGCTGCAGGTTTTTTTTATTAACCTACTGTAGAACATGAGATTACAGATTTCCAGCCACAGCAAGAGACATAGGTATCTCTGTCCTTTAAATATGGATTTTAAAGTCAAAGATGCTTTATCCTGCCTGCAAAAGTACAAAAGCAGTGAAAAGTGAATGCTGTAGTTTATTATGCAATATTTCTTTTTGCAATAAAGGTGGCTTTCTGCCTTAATCTGACATCTGGGAGTGTCTAATATTGAAGTAAAATTCCACATGGATATATATTTTTTTAAAGACCAGTTAGCATTTTTGGACAGAAATGGCTCGGTACTGTTGAAAGGGATTAACCTTCTACTTGTAATACTCTTTAAAGATTTGGCCCAAGTCACTAATTCTCAAGAAAAAATACCTCTGCTCTTTGTATCAAGATGGAACAATCACTTCAGTTAAATACAGGAAATGTTGGGTATAACAGTCATTACTTGCACAGATCTTGTTAACAAGAATATAATTTCCTAATCGCTCCCTTGAAAGCAAACCCAGATGATAGAAGCATAGTTGAACTTCTGCCAAACACCTCAAGAACTCTTATTTCACACCCAGTATCCTTCAGGAGAGCCAGGATAACCTCAACTATTCAGTGAAAAATAAACCCCAAATTTAAGCCCTGTGCTTCTAGTTCCTCATACTTGTACCCTTGAAAACAAAAAACTATCAGTTGGGATAGTACAAAAAATTAAGAGACAAGAGTGCAGCCACTCAGATGTGTTTGTATTACACACCAAGGCAATACAAAACTCTGCAGGCAGTATTGCCCAAGTGGCAACATCCTAATCCATTGCCCCATCCTCTTGAATTAGACCTTGAGAGGAAAGAAAGTTGAGGGATTTTAATATATAGAGTACTTAGAGGACAAAAGAACAGATTCTAATTTTTATTGGTGGTCCCTCTGTAGTGAAGGCGTGTGTGTGATTTAATGAGTCATGCAAACGGCTTTGATGTTGCATCATCTTCATTCTGTCAGTGATGAAAACAAGAGCCTCCACTGGTGGTGGAGGCTTGTCTTGAGGTGATGCAATTGGAAATTGCTGCAAGTTCATAGATACGCTGCTTTTCAATATAATGCATCTCTAATACCAATAAACACTCAAAGCTGATAGACTTCCCTCAGGTTGTTACAACACTGCTTTTAAAAAGCAAACAACTTAGCAAGTTCACCCATCGCATGTTTGCAGACCATGTTGCAGGAACTGCAAATATGGGAGACAAATTTAATTTTGTCTACATTTCCCCCATCAGTTTGTGAAACTGTCAACTAGTTTCCTACTCAAAAAACCAAACAACCCCAAAGGAGCACATGAGTAGTTGATAAAATTATTATATTGCTTCAGAGAAGGTGGGCTTTTTTTGTTTGTTTGTTTGGTGTTTGTTTTTTTTTTTTGGTAGGGTTTCTAAATAGGATGAAAGGTGGAGCTAGTCATTTAGCCACACCCATGGTGAGGTTTATAAAGGGAGGTTATCGAAGGGAAGCTCTTTTCTACCAGTCCATGACAACAACCAGTTTCATTTAACTGGTTTTTATCTTAAAAAATAATAGTAATCCTACCATGTCAAGGCTTCTTAAAGGTTCCTATACTGGGGATACTCCTCTAAATAAACCTTTGAGACAGCAAGGCAAGGTAAGTCGTGGAGTCTGCTTTACTGCTTTAATTCTTTTTTTACACCTAATATTTCTCTGTCAGAGTGTTACTGTCATTTCAAAGGTCTGTGTTGCCTCTGCCATTTGTGACTGAAGTTTTGTTCTCTATAGCTTTGTAATCCTCTATCACTAAGTCAAATGGAGAAAAAGCAGTCTTAAAAAAGCATCCCCAAACCTGGAGAGGTTGTTCTTTGTCATAGGGTGGTTATGCTTTCAAGACTGATGACTTTGAGGGCTAATTTGTACCACCTAACCACAAAACTGAGGTTAATGTGGCTGTTGTAATTGTGCTGCTGTTTATCAGTCATACCAATATTAACTTCTCAAGCATACAAATAAAAGATATGTTATGCTTTATTGCACAATTGCTGTGGCTTAGTCATGACTCTTTGATACACCCAAAAATCCTGCTATAATTTTTGGTTTCTACTGTATCACAGTTTCCTTATATATACATGCACAGGATTGCTTATGACTTACTCTGTTCAGCAGAGGCCTTGTGAGTGACAGTGGATGTCCCTCCATGAGATCAGGTGCTATAAATTTTATTTGCTCTTGAGCACAGGTGTTCATGTTGGCACAGTAATTCTAAGGACAGGTCTGTATCAGTTTACAAGATGTCTGGGTGAAATCTTTCATAGTCTTCTCCTGAAATCAAATGAAGTGTATTAAAAAGTGATCACAACAATGCAGGGTGTGTAGCATGGATGTGGCAAGAACACTGATCAGCATGAAAAATACCTCTCTCATTACATGTTTACCTAACTCTGGGTTTATTGCTGGTGTGATGGTAAAGCAGAACTGAGGAATTGGAGAGAGGGGGGTGAACCTTAAAAGTACTTTCTAGGACCTCCTGTCAGGCTTCTGGGAAACTGGAAGTGTGGATGGATTTCTTTGAAAACTTGATATGCAACCAGATACAAGTGTCTTAACTTTCTTCTCCAATTACTTTATCTATAAGTAACTAGATCAAAGAGTAGTAAGTTTTCTTTTATAAGCCTTCAATATAGAAGGAGTAGAAGTCACTAATATTTTTTGTTACTAATTACATCCAAAACATGGGAGTATTTGAGGGTTACTAGTCTACCAGTGTTCTGAGCATATTCTGGAATTACTACCATGGGCTACAGAAATAACCAAAGTAATGCTTTCCACAAAACTGGCCCTCTTGCTTGGTTCTCTTTTTCAAGCTGTAAGCAAAACTGAGAATTAATGTATTGGCAAAAACTGACTGATGGCCTCTTGGGCAACATGTCATGATGCAAGTTGGAGAGACTGTCACAGCATTTTGACTTTGTGTGATTAGTAGACGTGAAAAAATAAATGCATCTTAGGTTTGAATAGACACATTTTCCACCTTGATAATGTTGTGGCATTTCTTTGGAGCTTCTGGTGTCCATGTTTAACTTGTAGGATGCTTAACTTGAGCAGTGTGGTCATTTCTGCTGCCTACCATATGTTTTCACTGATATGTAGGAAATTGTGGCTGTGCTGGATTGTGGTGAGAAGAGTCTTGTTTGACAGCATAGCATCTCCTGCAGGGGTGGGCCCTTGGCTTTATCCACTGCCACTCTTCCGGAAGGTTGACATGCTGCAGTTACATTGTTCATGGCTATTTTTAAGTGCATTGCATTTATTTTAAGTAACTGGTGTTGATTAAACTGTTAAAAAATATTTGCTGATACCTCTTGCTGTACTAGTACAGTAGATTGGGGAGATGAAGAAGGAGGAAAATATGGTCAGTACTGGCAAAGAGTCTTAGGTGTCTCTACTCTTGGATGTTTTTGGATGGCTTTTCTGAATCAGGGAGAAAGTTGAAGCTTTTTCAAGTGGGTAATGCAGAATTACTTACTTTTTGACATCATTGCATAGCTTAGCATCTTTGTAAATTTGGTCACTCCCCCAAGCAGGGGTTAAAGTGACTTGGAAAGTAATAATAGTGGAATACTTATCTAGCCTAATTCTGACACCTGCTATTCAACACAAATGACTCAAGTGACACGGACTGTCCTGTGGCTGATTACTTATTTTTTTCGATAAATTTAGATAAATCTTCAAAAGGCTACTTTTGAGTAGCCAAACTACAAGCCTACTTCTGCCATCTTCCTTTTTTGATTTGATTTTTGGAGCCACTTATGTACTAAACGTAGGAAGACTTCTTGGTGGCGAGCTGAGTAATGAAGAGACAGATGGCCATGGACAATGGTGATCTCTTTTAACTTCTTTGAGGCAGTGTGTGAAGACTGACACTGGCAGTGGCATTACCTTGACATGATATTCCATTAGTCCTTTCACATCTCAAAACTTCTGCTATCAGAAGACTTAAACAGAAAATTCAGCATAAATAGGTGGATGCTAAAACTGAGTCTGGCTCTGGATTCTCCCTCCTAATTTCATGCATGGCAGCACCAGTGTGTTCAGTCCAGGCTGGAGGAGGGATGTGGGACAATTTGCAGGTTCTGCTGGGATGAGTGCAGGGTGGTTGTGCAGAAGAGTCTGGTGTGGGTGGCTTGAGAGGGTCCAAAGGGAGGACATTGGTTCCCAGCAGGATGGGGGGTGCAGAGTGGAAGGGGAGAGGCTCTCTCACAACAGCAGCTTCCAAGTCTGGGCCCAGCCTTTAAACCTTGCTGGCCTTGCACAGTCATCTGTTTCACTACCACCAAGAAAGGGAGTTTTCTGACTCCTGGATGAAAAAAGAAATGCATTTTTCTCTACATTCCTGGGCCAGCCAAAGTCCATTTTACCTGTACTGCTGAGAAGACCCAAGCTGACCCTGCTCAGCTGGATGTCTTACTGCTTTATGGATTCCTCTGTTCAACAGTCATTTAGTTAGATTGTGAGATGCTTAAATAAGAATGCTCTACAGTTCTTAAAATAACTGCAGTTTCTTTAAAATTATTTGATGTCCTTAAATAATGTATTTTTTCTCAGGGCAGTGCTGTCAGAGGACAGAGACAGCTGGTTTTTATTGCCCTAGTTTAGTTGCAGTCAAACCAAGTTGCTGAGTTTTAACAGTTAATCTTGTAGACTTGCAGATTTTCAGTTTTATCCACCTGACAGTCATGCATATAGGCAACAATTTCCAACACCAGGAAGAAGACTGAAATTCAACTCCTTTGTGTAAGCTGGAAGGGGAGTTGCAAAGCATGTGGTATGCAATAAAAACTCTCCTTAGGTAACTGGGATCTAAATAATAAACTGAGAAAGAAATAAAACTGCCAGTCAGATGTCACTTGGCCTGAAACAAAGTTTTTGAGGTGTGTTTGTAAAATGCTTGAAGGCCACATGAGGTAAAGGATGTGCCTAGTATCCTGTGTATGACTTTAGGGTGACGTATTGTCTCTGCTGCATCAAAATTCTTCCACTGGGATGCAGGGGCTACAGGCAACATGTGATCATGGTAGAAGAACCAGATAGAGAAATCCTGTGCTGGGCTTGTCAGATGACAGGGAACTTATTCTGTAGCTGTGGAACAGACCAACAAGAAACGTTTGTCTGACGGATGGCAGTGATATCTCTCGTCCCCCTTTGAAAGCAATGCAGCTACTGGTACAGTTCCATCCGTCAAAACAATGTGGCACAGAGGGATTGATGATGCTTTGTTGCAGCATTCACTGGGTGCAAGAAATTTGAAGTGTTGCCCTCTGATCTGTGATGGTGAAGTTGTTATTTCAGGTTTTATTGGTTTCAGTGATGCATAATAACTCATAAATAAATGTGTCTGTTCTGCAGTAGCCTAACTGTATCCACTTAAGTCCACTAAGAATGGTGATACAAGATATAGGACCTCTGAGTTTCCTGTGTATGTCCTGCTGTACACTGTGGTGTTTATATGTGATTTTTTCTTGATGAAACTGTTTAAAACTTAAAACTGCAAGTAAAGATTTGTTCAGAGTTCTGTCTAAGCTAAAACGGAAAGGCATTTCTGCTTTATTCATCGCTGTAAGCATATGGGCTGGTCCTGGATGGTTCTGGAGAGCCCACTCAGGAGTAACCAGTGAGAGCTGGGTGTCAGCCTGTGTGCTGGCAGAGTGCTGCAGCAGGGTCTGAGCTTCATGGGAGAACCACACACTCTTTTATAGGAGCTTAAGTGAGGTGTCAGGGGCTTCCAGCCCTCAAAACTGAGTCTATTAGAACATAAAAATACATGTGAGAAGAAAAGGCACTTACCAACAAGAGAGAAATCTGGTAGGTGAGATGAAAGCTCCTTAATAATGCATACCTTCCATGCCCTATATATCCTGTGCAGGAGGGTCCTTCCCTCCTATCTTTTCTAGTTGTCGAATTTTGTGACTTCTGAAGCTGAAGAAATTTTGTGCTGTCTCCAGTTTATTTCCACTTCTTGTTGGATTTGCCTTTTGGTTCAAGTCCCTGGCACAAGCCCAGTACTTTGGTCAGGCATCTCCCATTGTCCACTTGTGCATCACGTCGAACACAGAGGGATTTCACTTCCAGCTCACCCCGTGGAGTGCACTCACAGCAGTAAAATAAATAGCTCTGTGTGTGTGTATAAACATAAAACCTCTTTGAGCTGGATTCTCTTGCCATGCTACAGGATGCCTTTCCGTTGGTATCAAGCACAGACGGCCATTTCCCTGGGATGGGAACTGACAAAACAGTGGCTTTATTCCAGTTTAAAAGAAAAAGCCTATAAAAGAAGCAGTAACTTGTGTTCCTGGACTTATTGAGTTCTTAGTGTCAGAGAACTGTTACATTGGCTTGAACATCCTGTTTCCTGCATGGAATAGTAGGGGGAAGAACACTGCAGTTCAAACAAGAAAGGTTGTAATCATCTCTACTGAATAAGGAAAGCCGGAGTGTTACTGGGATAAAAAGTACTGAACTTCCCAGAGTAGCATCTTGTCACCTGGTTAAAGTTGGGACAAGTTCAGTTGTATTTTTCTTTCTGTGTCTTGTATGTCAAAATATACTGATAATGTTCATATTTTGGAAATTAAACTTCAGCATCAATTTGTCATCAACCAGGAGTAGGAAAGCTGAACCCTGACATCTGGTCTTGGATTCAGCAGTTTCTCACAACCAGCACGTCACGCCGAGGGAAAACAGAACAACGCTGAAGTAAAATGATGTGCTTCTGCTCTCAACAGGCAAAAGGCATTTAGTTTGATAAGGTGCCAAACAGTGTCATTTGAGAGTGTTGTAAAGACTTCCAGCTGTCTTGTGTATGCTCACTAACTATCTGGGTGACTTGGAATTTATCCCTTTGAGGATTTCACCAGAAGTGACCTTGCCTGATCCGGTGACTTCAAGATCAAGTGCAGCTTGTTTCATTCTCCTAGTAGTATTTTTGACCAGGGCTGCATTTCTGTGAGCATCCTGCCCACTGCTGAAGGATAGACTGTGTTTTCACAGCCAGGCTCTCCTCTCAGCTCCCTCCCTGCTTGCTGCAGGAGATGCTGCCCAGCTCTGTTGACTCATGTGGAAGGTGTGGCGTGTTTTGACCAGGAATGGAAGGGCGTAAGAGGATTGCAGCAGAGTGCAGCGGACTTTGAGATAGGCCCTGCAGGGAAATCAATCTTGTGGGAAAACGTAGGTTGAATCTTGGATTTTTGCTAAGTGAGTTAATCAGCAATCTGACTACCAAAGAGGGAGAAAAATTGGACTTATACCACCAGCATGCATAAAACTGCTCACTGGCTTGGGAGAGACAGAGGTGCTTTCCGCTGATGCTGGATGCTTCAGCTGCAGACACTATGCAGCTGCTCATTTGTTCCATAAGTTACTACCTTGATTCACCTTGGGCATGTTCATTTCAGTAATATCTTGTTATGGGGATTCTCAATAGCTGAATAATCTCGATGAGAACAGAAAGCCTTTGTTAAATGGGTTCATACCTGGGAAATAGGGGTTATGTTTTTACAAGTTTTATTTAGAGCCCCAAAATGCGTATTCACCTTTTGTACATATATTTTATATCTAGCAGTCTTCACTAAAGCAGTCGTGCCTGAAAATATCTGATAGTTGCCATCTCAGGAGTCTTTGATGCAAAGAGTGTGAGTTTATGCAAGGCAGGAGATATGCCAATTGTTCTTTCAGGCTCAGCTGAAGGACACTCTGGTCATTCCAAAGAAAAACAGCTACTGGGAGGCTGCTGCTACAGCAAATGTCACGGTTTGAAGAGAGCTTATCTGCAACAGGGGCTGGGTTCTCAAGGGCAGATTGCATGTGCCTGAGAAGAAACAGTAAGACTTGTTATTCTGCACAGAATCTGCTGTACTGACAGGTTTATGAAAGGAGGATACAAACAAAACCAAACCCTCCCAATCACCAAAGCTGCCAGTTTTGCTAATCTAAGATAAAAGGCTTTGTCTTCTAAATGTGAAAAATTGGCTCTTTTGTAGATCTGTAAAAGAAATAGTGTGCATCTAAATGACAAATCAATCCAAAGTAGCTGTTTCTTCAGTTAAGTGATGACTTTTCTTGATTGGTTTGGCCAGCAAACAAAAAACATAAGTATCTGGGAAAGGCAATGAGAGAAGTATCCACACTTAAATTGTGTATACTATTTAAATTAGTTTAGTGCTCTTCCAAATCAGTGCTTACACACAGTGTGCTGAAAGAAAAGCTTTGCAGAGCAGAATGTTGTGGAAGTTTAAATTCAACCTGATACTGTAAAATTACAGTTACTGAAAACTTCCTAATTAGCTTTTTTTCTAATGAGTAAGTGATGCAATTGTTCATATTAGTGGACTGGTCCGCTGTGTTCTGTGGCTCTTGTCTGCAGAACAATATGAAAAAACAATAGTTCATGTGAGCTTTGTACTGCAGCTTCTTGGAGGAAAAATTGCAGCTCAGTACTATAGCCCAAAAATTTCTGATATGGTAGAATTCAGGTGCGGGCTATCCTTTCAGAACAAAGCAAAATTAACTTGAGGGCTTGAGGCTTAGCAATCCATCTTTGAACCCCCTCCCATACAACTTGCTTTATTGTGTCATGTCATGGAGTACTTAAGGTAACAAGTTGTCACTCTTATCTCACTGACTGGAATATTTTTCCTTCAACTTGAAACTCACAAGCTGTGATCAGGTAGCAATGCCTTGTAGCTGAAGGAGTAAAAGGTATTTATGCAGTTTTCATACACAGTCCTGCCCTGAAGAACCCCTCCATGGCTTTTTTTAGTTTCCCTTAATGTGAAACTTCCTGCTCTACATACACTCAATATCCAAAAAAAGCTCAGCTGCTTCTGTGCTGTCGTTTTCAAATATACAGGTTTGAAGTTTTAGCTCTAATTGCTTTTGTTGGGATCATTACCACAATGCAAGTGTCCTCGAGCTTTGGTGTATTTTAGCTTTTCCTTTTTGCAGGCAGGAGTCCCTCACTTTCTGACCGACCTTTTGCAAGTGCAGGTTTCTGATCCTTACTGAGAATGTAGGTAGGTGGTACTACCACTCATCAGTGAAGATCTTCTTCTCTTAGTGATAAGTGGTACTGCACCTGGGTAGGGTAAGCAAATCAGCACTCACTGCTTTGAAACATTAATAAATATCAAGTTGTACTTCTCTGCCTACTCCCCCAAGAGATCCAATCCTATCAAATCCCCAGATTTTGTTACCTGTGCCAAGCACAGCAATCACCTCCTGCTTTCAGTCAAAATATGTGTGGAAGAATGTGAAGTTGGTGGGGCTGTTCCTCCACCTTGTAGATGAGGAGGGCTGAAGGATTGACTCAAAACATGAGATACCAGAGGGGATCTGCCCCTTAGAAGGCTGGAGAAGGCTTAAAACATGTTCCTCCAGTGTCTCATCATCACTGGGCTGTGACAATGTCACTGGGATCCCCTGCCCACCTTTCTCCACTGATTAAGTGGTGTAAAAGACTAACATGGTCCTTTCAGCAGAGATGGGAACCCAGGGATGAATGTCGCGCTGTGGATCTATGGAAAAGTAACTCTTGCATTCCACCTAGGGAAACTGGATGGTTGGGATTGATTAGATGTAAAGGAGAGACTTATTTGTCTTTTGGTTTATGGGAGCACCTGTAATGATCTTTGCAGGACAAATAAGGCGATGCCACACCCTTCAATGTCCCATCAGCTGCCACATGAGCACCTTATCTAATCAGAGGTTCCCAGGACATTCCTAAAAACTATAAAAAAGCCTTCATAGGTTTGTACAGACATAATTGACTGCAAGTAATCCATTCTGCTCACGTAAGACAGGAGTCCAAGGACTCTTACCTGCTTCACCAGTGCTGTAAAGAANTTATATATTAAATATTATTTATTATATATATATATTTCTATAGTATATATTTAGATTTCTGAGGACTGAAATAAAAATCAAGTTACAAGACTTGAGCTGCTTTAACTATTGCCACGGATACTGGAATCTATCTTTACATCTTCGCGTTGGTCCCCTTTGTCTGTTCAGCAATTTAAGGCAGAGAAAGATGCCAGAACTGTTAAAAGGACTGAGATGGCATTTCATACCCTCACTCTTTCCTGGGCTTTCTTTCCCGGGTAAGGCAAGCAGGCAACAAGCAGCCTGCAGTGATGATACTTCTTCATGGAATCACTGGATGATACTGGTTGAAAGAGATAATCTTGTCCACTCCGGTTCAAAGCTATCCCAAACAGATCAAGTTGCTCAGGAACTTGTTGAGTTCTGAGTATCTCAAACATTCAGATTTTCCAGCCTCACTGGACCAAGTGTTCAACCACTCTCATGATGAAAACACTTTTCCTAACATGTAATCAGGATTTTCCCTGTTGAAACTTGCCTGTTGCCTCTTGCTATGTCTGTGTGCCTTTGAGAAGATCCTGGCTCCATCTTCCCTACACCCTCCCCTTAAGTAGCTGAGGGCTGCAGTCATACATCCCCTGCACACCTTAAACCTTCTCGTGTTCAGGCTGGACAAACCCAACTCTCTCAGCCTCTCCTGTATCATACACTCCATCTCCTTAACTATCTTGGTATGGTGGACTGGGCTCCAGTGTGTCTGTCACTGGTTTGTGGCTCCCCAGTACACAAGTACTGCACTTTCGCAAGGCCTGAGTACAGTAATTACTGCCCTGGATCTGCAAGCCTAGCCCGGTGTAGAGCTGCCCTCCTTTTCTGCAAGGACATTCTGCTGAGCATTTTTCAATTTCTTGTCCACCGAGACCCCTCAGGTCTTTTTTTTTTTTTTTTCTCTGAAGTTTGTCTCCAGCTACTTGGCACCCAGCAAGGTCGTTCCTTCCCTGGGGCAAGAATTTGCATACTTGCTTTCCAGACCTGTTGTCCTCACCTCTTTCCTGATGTGATATATGCACAGATAGTGAATCTTGCACTGTTTTGGAGAACGTTTTTACTTTTTAAAGGAAGTTACTGAATTCTGTAACTTAGCAAAGACCACCCGTTGTTAAGTTTAGACCATTTGTAGGCAAAGTGCTCATAGGAAAGAACTAGGTTGAAGCAGGAGGTTGGTAGGAGCATTTATCCCCCTCTGTCTAGCCACCTAAAGGATTTTTGCTGAATGTTCTCTTATGTGCTAAATTTTCTTCACTCACTGTAAAGAGAGATCTGAAAAACTAATCCCAGAATAGGGGGGGATTCAGCCCATTTAATCTCAGGCACCCAAACTGATCTACCTGCATTTTTCTCAGGCATAAGTTACTTTTTGAGTTAAAACATCTGTCTTTTAAACCAACTTGCTCTTCTAAATGTTTTCCTGGTGCTGAAACTAGTACATTTTATATCCCTGAAGCAATTTTGAGAGTCCCCCAGACGCTGCATAACACTCCTATGGAAGTTATCTTTGGGCACTTCCTACTGTGCTGGTTCAGCAGGCTTGTTTTCAAAGAATGTCAGCTTGGGTAATTCAGCATATTATTATACCATCAGGACTCCTCATGTTAACTTTGAGATTTGCTGTTTTAAAAAGAACTTCAGAAAATGGCTCAGGTCAGAATACAAAGACAGGCTTTTTTATTTTCCTTTTCTTTTGAATATATATTTTAATGATTTTTCCCTTGAATCTTCTGTTTAATTTTAAGTTGATGATTAGTCTATAATATCCAGCTACAAAGTGAAGCCTAAAACTGAGTTTAGGAAATGATAAATCTGGAGGCTGGTGGTGAGTTGACCTGGACCAGAGCAGATGTTAGCTGCCTTCCATGTGTCTCTTACTCCCTCCTCATTGAACAGGGGAAAGCTGATGTGTGTTCTGCCTTAGATCTGTGTATCCCCTACTCTTTAGACTATATCTGAGGAGTCTGTGTCTGATTTCAAATCTTGATATTCCATCCCACTCCGTGGAGGTATTCTCTATGCCTGTTTCTGGCCAGCAATACCAGCCAGTGAGACAGATCCTGTCCTCCCAGTGGTGACATCCCAAGGGTTGGTGGGGCCTTGCTGTGTACTGTAAAAACCAGGAACTGTCCCAGATTTACTTTTCTACATCTGAAAAAGAAAAAAAAAAAAAAAAAAGGTGACTTTGNTTACATCTGAAAAAAAAAAAAAAAAAAAAAAAAGGGTGACTTTGAAATTAGATCTCTTTTTGTTTCTGCTTCAGAGTGGATGGGATTCAGAGTTCTAGCAAAACTGCAGGGCAGCCCAGAGACAAATAAGGAGCAAACAGTTAGGGCTGGAATGCCTTAAGGCAATATTATTGCCAAATTCTTTATAATGGGAAACCTTAGTCAGTGCTGGCTTTTCTTGCTCGCTATAAAACATGCATAATCACAGCATAACTTTGTTTATAAGGAAATATTAAAAAGAAATGTGTTAAATGATTCTAGTGCATGAAACTAAGCAGAAACCTGATCAACTCTAGTTACTTTTAAACCAAGTGCTTTCTGTAAGATGATATAATGACTACCAGGAAAAAAAAACAACCAAAAATACATAATACATGAGTATATATAGAAGTGCATCAATTGCAAACTGCAGACATGCACCATACAAAATTGGTGGCTGTGTTGGATGTAGAAGTCAACAGACACAGGCACTGACAGTGCCAAGTGGGACAGACTTTAGTTGTGTGATAGAAATTGAAATGCAGACATCAATGACTCTGAACTAAATTTTCAAGAAAAGGATGTCTCAAATAATTGAAGGGAAATTGTTTTCTCCAGTTGGAGCAAAGAGAAACTTTTTTTAGGAGATAAGTGAGAGGTGGCAGCCTGCTGCTACATACAAAGAATGATAAGTACACAGTCTCATCTGGTCATCCTATTAGGTCTGCCACCTACTGCTGGGTATACTGGTTTGGCATTGCTTGTCATGCAAAAAAAGAGTTTGCCAAATCTGTCACACTAGTTAAGTAAAATCACACAAACTGAGCTCTGTTACACCCTTTCCAAGTAGGAAGATAATTACTGCATCTCAGAGTTTCTGAGCAGGAAGGCAGTGAAGGCATTTATTCATAGGAGGAGGCCAGGTAGGCTGCTGCAAAAATGTAGGTGTCACACCGCAGTTGGCTGGATCTTTGAACCCAGCAGTGTCTGCAAGTCACTTGGATAATGGAAATTCCCTTTTGCAAGAAGTTGAGGGGAGACAGGAGAGGACAGCAGAAATGCTACAAATTGGTTTACTGGGCTACAGGAAGAAAAATCTACAGGCTTCCCAAGCAGAGTAAGAGTCTTTCTGAGAAAGGGTGCATGTTCTTTCTTACAAAGTTGCTAAGTAGGACATGGTTGGATTTACTTTATATGTAAATGACAAAAAAAGTTTGTTTGCTTTGTAAATGAGAGGGAGGGAACAGAGTCTTATAAGAAATCTCTACGACCTTTCTCGTGCCAGTAGATGACTTGAAATCAGAGCACTGGAGAGAAGCAGAACTGCTGGGACAAATCCGCGTTTGGAATGGGAAGAGCAAAAGAGGTGGGAAGCACTCAGTATCAGCATCTCACATCTTCTGGGACTTCTTTCCTTGTGAAGCACTCTGGGTCAGACAAGGTTTCTTGTAGTTTAGATAGTATTAAACTCAGCTCTGTTTCTTGACTTCTTTGCTTTGGGTCTTTGTCTTTTTCTTTGCTGTCCCTGTAGTGCCACAGAGCCGAGCCCTGAGCAGATGCAGAGGAATTACTCAGGAACAGTGAGACAGCACAGGGCTGGGCTCTTAGTTACCAGCAAGTTGAGAAATCTGCCAAACTGTGAAGTAGATGGGGGTTTTTGTTTTGGTTTTTGTGATTCATGAACAGCTCATAAAAACAGTCGTTCTTTCCTTTGACACTGGAAGCTGTAAAATTAATGTTTCTGTTCATCTTTTCAACAGGAAAGCATATGTAAATAATGATATACATGGTTTTCTGATTTACACTCTGAGTTTGTCCATTTCTGTAATTTGTCAAGCTATTCTCCACTCAGTAAATGGCTGGATAGCAGCCACATGGGGGTTGCTTGAATTCTTTCAGTTGCTAAAAATAAGTTGGTTTTGAAGTTTTTTTCTGTAACTACTGAGGATATTTGAGGCAATAATCAGTGACTGTCAGCCTGTATTACAAATTGTTTTCATGCAACATCGCATTTCCAGTCTTTGGCAGGGGGAAGAAAACAGATCTGTGCAGTATGGAAGAAAGTATCCAGTGCACAGAGAGACAGTAGCAGAAGACAGGGCTCAGTGCCCACAGGGGAAACACAGTTTCTGGAGACAAAGTTTTGAACTAGATTACATTCTGTCCTAACTTTTCCTCCTTGGTCATTCAAACTAACAACTATGGTACTACTTTTCATATTATGATTGTAGGCTGTGCTTCTGGATGCTGTTGTTCCTTGTTTACTACAGATTCTCTGATGTACCTTCTTCTTCCATTTAGTTCCTTTGCTTTCTACTTGTGTTCTCATATCCCTCTTTCCCAATTCGTGTTTTGTTTGGGGTGGTTTCTTGTTTCGATTTGTTCTTTTGGGGGTTTTGTTTGTTTGTTTGTTTGTTTGTGGTGTTTTTTTGTGGTTTTTTGGGTCAATATTCATTCAAATTAAATACAATGCTTTACAGCATTTCAAGGGGTATTATTACAGAAGCCCCTTCTGCATCAGTTTGTGTCAGTAGGTTCAGCATTGTGGATGCAGGAATAACTAGTGTGCACAGGGAGAAAAATATATGCTGAGAGAGAGCAAGTGAAATCCTCTTGAGACCAGGTAAGCCCTGGAGAGCAGCAGTCCTGCTGAATCCACTGGACACCCCAAGATCCCATAAACTCTGAACCATAAAAGTTTGCCAAACCTGCTTGAGGCCCCCACTAGCACTCATTAGTATCAATCAGGATATGTAACCCAGCAGCATCTGGAAAAGTGGCAAATGTAGGCTACAGAGCCCTGTACACAGCTGGTGAACGAAGGGAAGGGACCCCTAGGGATTCTCTGGAAGCCAGTGGCCCACTAGTCTGACCCCCTCACCTGGGTCTCACTTCCCGATTGTAGCTGTAGAGGGATGGAACAAGGGGTTATGGGTTGGGGAGAAGTGAATGCACTATGTGAACAGTCACTGGCTACTAATAAAAGTTACCCAATTCTTTTAATAACAGCTAAACTCAAAAGCATTTTATGATAAACATTGGTCTGTTTCCCCACAGCGTAATTTGCTCATCAGGGAAATGGATAGTCTAATATAGGGAACTTGCAGCTACGGGTAACTTTACACATGGCTGCAAATATTTGCATTATAACATAGAGCAAATAATAAATTTCTGCTCTGAAAAAAAAAGCATAATCATATTTATCTGTTTTACTACATAGGATTTTCTGAAACTACTCTTTTAATTGATTTTTTTTTTTTTCTATATCTTAAGGTCTTTTCCATTTTCCTGATCCTCTACATCTCCATCCTCTTGTATTTTACTCCTTTTGCCTATGTTTTCCAATCTGGAAGAAGGAATTTCTTTAGGTGTATTGATTGGTGACTTTTTAGGAGATGGGAACCTACTTTAAAATCAGTTAAGCCTGTGTGTGTTGCAGAGTTTTGGGGAATTGAATTGAGCTTGCTGGCTTTTGTGGTGGTGATGTGATGCCAGTGTCTGCAGCTGAAAGCTGTGCATGGCCTGCTATGAAGTAAAAGGACATGGCATCCTTTTCTCCTTGTCTTCATTGCACATCATTATCCCTCCACCTTTTCAAAAGAGACTCCAGCTCTCCATCCTTACATTCCTCACACCCACTGACAAGGACCTCTGCTGCATTCCTTTGTCCACCTAAATCAAATTCCACCCTAATGATCTGGTGTTTCCTACCACTCCCTTGCCTGGGTGCTGCTGTGGCATCTCAAGCCAGAAGGACGGGTTGAGGTGTTGGCATGGCATGTGGAGCAGGTGGAGACCTGGCAGTGGTGTTGCACACAGCAACAAGTGCCAATTATCTCATCTGGCCACGGCGATTGCACTGCTCCCTGCAGCTCAGGTAAGTACCTGTTTGCAGGCAAAAAGGCAGGAGCTGTTGCTGAGATGTACCTCTTTGCTTGACCTGTGCAAGCATCAGCAGAATCAGCCTCCAAGATTTAGGAACCTATGCTATGAGGATTTTTTTATTTGAGACAATCTAAATGAAGTTCACTGTGGTAGTGTTGCTCAAATCCCACTCAAACTGAGGTCTACGTACTGAAGACAATTAAGTAGTCACCTCTGCCTTAGATACGCCATAAATATCATGCTCTTCAGAAAATATGGTATGGAAAACATTCCATGAGTAAATTGTCATATTTCTAACAGGATCACTATGTTTCTCCACTGCTGCTGCCTGTTAGAAGTTCTGGTCAACACCTCCTGGTGAGAGATTGTCTCAACTTGTAAGGATGGGACACTCTTGTTGGAGAAGTGCTGTCAGATCTCAGCTTAACTTCAGAGGGGCACTACTTGGGCAAAAGCCAATATACCATGATGGATTTGCTGTTCCTTTGCCAGTAGGATGCCTGAGGTTTGTCAGCTGTGCTGGAATCTCTTTCCACATTAAACAAGTGGAGGAAAAAGAGTACATTGAAAAGCAAAGCTTAAGAGGCTTGAAGAAATTCAAAGAAATGAAACGATAACATGTTTAATAGCTAATTCCCATTCTGGTTTGGCTTTAAGGTAGCTTCAGCCTTCTGGTTTGCTAGCAGCCTTCCTGAGTTCTCTGCCAGGATGAGTCACAGCTTCTGGAGCTGGGATCCAGTCCTTTAGACAAGCTATTTTTAAAGGTCTGTTTACCTTTTCCAATTGATAGTGAATTATAGTGAGAATTGCTTAATGTTTCCCTCCTCTTAAAACAGGGGTTTTGATGAATATGAATTCACCCGTGGGAGCTTCTTACATCCCTTGGTCCCTAATGCAGTCCGAGTACCCCTGGGATCCCATTTGGTGCAGTTTCGTGCTGTTCTGCAGAGATAGATGTCTTTGGAATACTCCTCCCTGCTGGGCTGTCTCAACTAGTTGACTGGGAATGCAAAGCAAGCAATAACCAGAGCCCTGGTCTGACTGTGAACCATTATTTACCTGCTAGGAATGATATTCCTGCTGACTGAGGAGTCAAATTAAGAAACTTAGCCACGTAACCATAGCATGTAATTCAGGGCACAAACTGAACCCATATATGGTTGCTTCATCTTATGTTTCTGTAGAGCACTTGAGAGAATGGATGTGAGGACAAATTTACCATTCATAGGCAATTCCCTCCAGGAACACAGAAGGGAATAGGCCTTAATGTGGCTGCTACAAGGGGGCAGCACCATGATTTCATTGTTAAGTGAGACACTTCAAAGGACTGCCAGCGTTTTTGTGCTGTATTGGCAAAAACACAGGCTTTCCTGGATTACAGTTGCTGTGCTTCTCAATGGCAGATTTTTTTTTCCCTCTGAAAAGCTGTTCAGGCAAGTGCAGCAAGGCTCCAGATGCATGACACAACAGTCATAACTGATTGCCTGTGCTTGGAAGAAGCCTGGTTGGATGAAGAAAGACCAGTGTGCCTGGAAATCATGAATAAACTCTAAATGCAGCACTGTATAAGGGAGCTCATAGACCTGCTACTATGTCGGGGGGCATCTGATTGTTGTGCAGATGTGTTAGACACTGAGCCATTGTGAACACAGCTGAATTAGGGCATTGTAAGGAAGGATTTCTACTCATTCCAATTTTCAGCATTCGACTATTGCATCACTGCTCAACCAATGCAGACAAAGACTATCCAGTGAATCTTTTTTTTGTTCCCCTCCTATTTGGTAGTTGAACTAAACATTTCATGTTTTCTTTTCAGTGCCAAATTGCTGCAAGGAACAATTCAAGCCGGCAACCAGGGAAAGTGTTTGGATGCTCAAAGTAAGTATGTTTGTGCATTTGTGTTTTTTTACCCAAGAACTTGTGTTTGATGTCTGCAAGGCAGTAGCTAGATAAGCTTGGTATGAAAAACAAGTGATATTGCTTTCCATCATCTTCAGCTATGTAATAGCCATGAAACAAAACTGATGAAAGCTAAATGAGACATCTTATGATAAATAATTTTATAATAAATATAAATAATTTTTCTTTTCTTTTCTTTTCTTTTTTTTTTGAGTAAAAAGGAAATGGTGGC